>ML799089.1:0-50748 GCA_009831015.1 Picea engelmannii | reverse complement strand
TAATCTATTTCCTTGGTTATTAAACCCATTGTACTTGTTGGTATGAAGTGTAATCTGGTGTAATAGCTGATTTCTTCCCTCATTTAATCAAACTTTGTCTGACTGCATGACTAGAAAGCCTTGTGAGATTTCGTATTTCTAGACAGTCTTGAAAACACATTCCAGCCCTTGGATATTCATTTTGATCCACAAAATCACATCAAATATTAAGAAAATATTTCCAAAAAGAGTTAGTTACCAGGCATCTCCGACTTACAGCCCAGGAGAGTTTCCTGGAGTGATAACAGCTGGGAAAAGTCTTCATCAAGTTTTTTACTGCCTTTCTCAAACTGTATCAACAATTGTTTTTACTTTCTCTTCTTAAGTCTGAGTCTGTCAATCTCTTCCAAAGCACTGATCAACTCTCCTACCAAGTCAAGCATAACTTATTCATCATTAACATCACTTCCTATGTTTTTATTATCATAATCCTCTTTGTCCATAAGCACAAAGTCATTTACCTTATCTTCAAAGGAAGAGTCACTATTTGTGTCTTCTGAAGAGTCATCATTGTTTACAAATAAACATTTATTTTTATCAAATCATTTGGATTTGTACTTCTCTTCACCTTTAGAGTTCTGGTCCTTCTTCTTGTGTGGACACTCAGATGAAAAGTGACCTATATTTCCACAGTTAAAACATTTGAAGGGAAACTTTCCTTGGTACTTTCCTTATCCTTTCTTTAGTCTTCTCACAAATTTTGCTTCAATTTCATCAGGCTCATAATCCTCATTCTTATCTGCTTTAAAAGAAGCTTCTCTAGTGGTGGATTTATCTTTTCCTATCCTCATTTCATATGCAGTCAATGTTCCTATAAGTTTATCAAAAGCCAAAGATTTTAGGTCATTAAGTTCTTCTATAGCAGAGACCTTTGGGTTGAACCTATCTAGTAGAGATCTTAAAATTTTCTGAACTAAATAGGATTCCTCAATTTTTTCACCAAGAGCTTTCATTGCATTTACTAGTTCTTTAGCTCTCATAAAGTACTTCCCAATAGTTTCATCTTCTTTCATCTGTAGTTTTTCAAACTATACTATGTAGGTTTGAAGCTTGGCATCCTTTACCTTCTCATTACCTTCATAATTGCTAATGAGTTTGTCCCACATTTCTTTGGTAGTTTCTAAGTACACAACTTTTACAAATTCTGCTTCTGCAAGCCCACTCTTAGCATTGAAGCTAAATTCTAGCTTGTCATCCTTATTATCTAGTACAACTGGCTTTACATAACCAATCTCTACCACATCCCAGACATCTGCACTTAAGGCCATTATGTAGGTTCTCATCCTAACTTTCCAGAAGGCAAAGTTTGTTCCATTGAACAAAAGGGCCTTATTGGTTGAAGTTCCTTCCTAACTTGACATGTTTAATCTTATTGATCTACCTTTAAATAAAAGGAACCAGTTATGATACCAATTGTTGGACAACTGAGAGGGGGGGGGGGGGGGGGGGTGAACCCCCCTCTTAGTTGTTATCGTGCTTAAACAATTATTCTTATTTTAAAATCTTTACAAAGCACTCAATGAAAATCACAATAATGCAAGGAGGTAAGAAATAGAATATTCAACATAAATCACACACATGAAATATACAGAGACATATATTTCCTTAGGAAACCCATAAAGGGAAAAACCTCTTCTTCTTGACATGATAAGTAATCTTTATTTTCTGTACATTATCATTCTTATGAGCACCAACTAATTGCGAGGCTACCACCTCTGTTTTGCAAGGTGCAACTTACTGAGAGCACCAACTCTCTAATTTCTCTAGAACCCACTAGAATGAAGCACCAACTCTCTAAGTGTTCTAGCACCAACTAGATGGCAGCACCAATTTCCAGTAACACGGGCACCGACCTATATAACATAGAACAATAGTTCTCCCTTGCACCACCCTGCCACCCTGGTTTTTCTGGCTACAACCAGATGGAAGTTAGAACTCCATGTGTTCAAGCACCCACTTGGAACTATGAGGACAACAGTCCTCCCTAGCACCTCCCTACCACCCTGAAATATAAATCTTTGCTTCTCATAAAGTTATTACAGTGATACAGGATTTATCAATGGCTTACCAGTCACATCATTATTCTTCTACACTTCTCTGCTCTGCCTGCATCAGTGTCTTCCTTCTTGCATCCCCTTGCACTTTCTATTCTTCTGTGTTTTATGCTTTGTGCAACATTTCCCTTCTATGTGCTATGCCTCTTTTGTGTGCTTCCGCTTTTGCGTATAGCATGCTTCTACCTGCATAAATAACTCACAACAAAATCAACCTACTCTTCTCTGTTCTTTGATGCAGGAGCATCACTCCATGTCAACAGCGTGTCAGCCAGCCAGCACATCCAGCACACATTTAATGGAGAAAGGAAGAGGCGAAGCCCTCTCAATTTTGAAATTCAAAATTTCAATAAATGTTGTAAGGATTTTAATTCCATACCATGCCTTTGTACATGTAGTGGTTGAGGTTTCCTTTAATGGTTACCTGCAACAAGCCTAGGACATAGTCAGGACTGAGCATCCATTTATGTAATGTAGCTGTAGGAGCCGCTCAGTGATAGCGATAGCTCAAAGACGGTGGTTGAGGATAAGCTCATGGGAGCCCTCATTTTGTAATGAGGAAATTAGAGTAGAGATTTAGGAGGAGAGACCAGAGCAAAGAGGTCTCGAGAGAGAATTGAGACTTGTTACTATCTAGCCTTTGTAAAAATTTGTATAGACATACAGATTAATAGAAAAGCAATTTTTCCTGCACACTGTGTGTTTGATGTTTACATGTTTTTATGCATTTCATGTTTTGAATGCATAACTGGTGAAGTATTTCATAAGCTTCAATTTCTTCTCGTATTTGAGTTTTTGAGTGCAAGGAGTGCACATAGTTCGCAAGGTGTGCATTGACAGAGGTGAGGTAACCTCAGGAAATCTCAAGAGGGATAGCGTTGAACCTTCATCAGCAGAGGTGCAAGGAGTGCACAGGAAAGAATTTTGTTTCGAGTTCATGGAAGACAGAACTACTGAAGGTTCTGTAGGGCTCTGCCAAGAGGGCGTTGAGCGAGTGCATAGAGTGCACCAGAGAACTCTATTTCAAGTTCTGAGGAAAGGGAAGAGTCAAAGAGAAGACACTCACGGGGTTGTTGAATACTCTGTAGGATCTGCAAGGTGTGCATCGAGCAGAAGAACGCCAAGAGAGCGTGAGGCATTTCTTTCCAAGAAACAGCCTCAAATCTGATTTATTCAAAATCTCAGGAGCACCAGAAGTGTGCAAGAGTGGACTTGTTCTAAGTCCATAAGCTCAAAAGAGAAAGCGCAAGAAGAACACGCACCGAGAAAACCTTTCGAGGTTTTTGAGTTGACGAAGCTCAGAAGGGACAATGTTTCTATAACGCAGATGAGACCCAAAGGAACCGAGCTCGCAAGAGGAAGAGTCAAAGGTCGAGACCTTTGAGACTTAGAAAATCTTCTAAGTCAAAAAGCCAAGAAATCTTAGGAGGAGAGCACGCAAGGAAGAAAGATATGAACCTTCAGATCTAGCGCCAATACCCAACAACTGTTGGATCAGGCGAAGGTGCACAGAGTTTAACCTCTGGAAGTTCGTGCAGGAGAGGAGCTGAAACAAACAGTGGAGACACTTTGTGGAAGAAGCACCGAAGTTGTGAGAATCGTTGGATCTTGCAGAGCAGCAAGGAGATTAAGGCTGAGTATCTTCCAACACTCTAAGGCGTTGAATTCTACTATTTCAGAGTTTAGGGTTTGGAGCAGCAAGGGATTTTGGGGTTGCTGCATCGTGAACTCCCGGTTCACGGAATCCTAAAATCTCACGCTCGAATTTCACTATTTTAGATTTCGGGGTTTGGAGCGATAAGGGATTTTGGAGTCACTGCATCGTGAACTCCCGGTTCGCGAAATCGCGCCAGCCATCGGATCTGGAGCGCGGTGGCTTGAGAGCCGTTGGATCAAGGATATGTGCACAGGGTTGAGTCCCTGGGAGGTGCACAGGAAAAAGGATCTAGGTCGTCAGATCTAGCACCAAGGACCGATAGCTATCAGATCTATAGGGAGGTGTGAGGGGTTTAATCCTCGTAACAGTAGAGGGAAGAGGACTCGTCAAGTCACGAAAGCATCAGGGCCATCCATTTTGGAGGATAGGTTTCAAAGATCCGAGCCCTTTTTGGTGTTTTGGATACCGGGAGTTTGAGGAGAAGGAGTCGTGAGACAAGAATTCCCATCTCACGAAATTATGAAAGCATTAGAACCATTCATCAAGGGGACACATGGTGAGTGGTCAAGGTTCAAGGAAAACCTCAAAAGTTTCTCTCAAGGGGTAGTATTTCGGCATTTCGGGACCCGGGAGGCTGAAGGACCAAGAACCGTCTGTAGCCGAAATCGCGAATTATGAAATCTCGAAAAGTGGACCATGGTCACGGGTAGATTTCGGCATTCTGGGAACCGAGAGTTTGAAGGACCAAAAATCGTTGTATCCAGAATCAAGAAATCTCGAATCACGAAAGGCCGATAGCACTTTGTCATTAATCCCTTTTCGGCATTTCGGATACCAGGAGTTGGAAGGACAAGGATCTTGGGAGAGCTTGCATGTAGACGTCTCGAAACTCCGAAACACGAAAGGTGTGTTGGTTCAGAACAAAGAAGAGCGTTGAAAGTTGAGCGCATGCAGAGGTTTTCTCAAGGCATGTGCCAAAGGACAAAGGGATCTGTGGATTTGTTCAAGGGGTTCCAACAGGAGCCCGAAGAGCTATTTCGGCTCAGAAGAAGAACGATCTAGAGACCGACAGGTCGCAGAACCCTGCTGAGGTAGGGCGTTTGCATCATGTGGTATCAGAGCTAATGTTTTTTTTTTGTTTGCAGATCGCAGAAAAAAGGAGGACTGTGAGGGGATACAGTCTGATACCATCAAGTGGTATCAGAGAAGATTTTTGTCTGTAGATTTCAGACAAAATAGAAAGAGGAGGTTGTTACTTTGTTCACAGACAAAGGAGAGACAGTAGGAGAAATTCTGGTAACATCAAGTGGAATCAGAAGTAGAGATTCATTTGTATACAACAGGTGAAAGAAGCAGGGTGTTAAAGCTCTGTGGTGATTGTTGCAAGGTGTGCAACAAATGATAGACAACCAGGTGAGATGTGGGAGGACATGGATATGCTCTTAGATGTAGAGTGATCTATACGCTTGCCAAGAGGGCAGGTGAAAGATGGAAATGGATACTGAAGGCCATGAGCATGGTGAAAGAGGAGACCACCAGTAGATGAATAAAGCATAGATTGACAAGGAAATCATTGAGATAAGAGCGAGAATGGAACAACTGACATTGAAGATGCAGCAGGGGGCAAAAGTACACGGGAGGTACAAATGGCCTCTGAACAGGAAATCCAAATGGCCTGTTCAAAAGTTGTTGGCCAGGAAACAACAAAAAGAGTTAAGGAAGTAGTTGAGGTATGCTAAAAGCCTGAGTGACATAGAGTTGGTTTGCATCTGTGAGCTAGAAGTCGGAGAAACCCTCATTGATAAGGAATAGGGATTAGTTTCATATCTGATAAACTACTAGGAGGGCTGGGATGAATTTTTGAATTTCTAGGTGGGCAATGAAATGAGATCATTGGAGGATCTCATAGACTATCAGGAGGACAACCATGGAAATTCATATTGCCAGGTGGGCAATGGTATGAGATTAATAGAGGATCTCATAAACTGCCAGGTGGGCAGAAGTGGACTTTCAAGTTGCCAGGTGGGCAATGGAAAAAGATCAGTGGAAGGTCTCGCGTACTGCCAAGGGGGCAATGGTGAAAGTTCAGATTGCCAAGTGGGCAATGAGATGGGATCAGACGATCTCATAGACTGCCAGGTGGGCAGCAGAAAATTCCCAAATTGCCAGGTGGGAAAGGGGAAAGAGATGAGACTGTTTGAAAGTCTCATGAACTCAGAGGAGAGTTCAGATCAGCAAGGAGTGCTGATAGGAGAGAATCATAAGAGAATTTTGATCATTGGAGGAATAGAGGTGTTCCTACCAAGCAACCTAGTTGAGGCCAGAGCATGTGTTGCAGATGCAACAACAACAAGAGGACAGCCAGCAGAAACTATCATTGAGGAAGAAATGGAGAAAACACTGATGTCTACCCCAATAGAAGGAAAAGAGCATTCAGAAGAATGGCTCAAAATTTTCAGCCAGGAAGTTGAAACATAAATGACTATAGTACTGGAGTCTGCAACAGAAGAGGAAATAGACAGCATGGATTCTTTTGACCTGTGTGAAGAATTGGAAGCCCTGGAAAGGAGGGTGATGGTGCAAAGTTTTCACATCCAACGGGCTAAGTTGGAAGCAGGTAGTGGAACATACCAGCCTGGGGAGAAGCTGGAAGTATGCCAGGAGAAGAAATGGCAGCAGCAGAACTGCCATAGGAAGAACCTAATTAGCAGCTCAGTGAGGAGACTACAGAATTGGATTCTACAGCAGAGTGGCCACTCAATGCCACAAAGGTAAATAAATATTGCATGGGAGATCAGGTAGATCTGCCCATTGATAAGGAGGAAGAAGTGCAGCAAAGAAAATTGCATACAAAGAGCCAGCCACTGGAGCAGTTGGACAAGGTAATTGAAGAAATCAGAAGGTTGATGTTGAGTTCAGCAGCAGAGACTACCAGCAATGAGAAGCTGAGTAGAAGGGAGCCTGCAAGAGTAGCAGGGAAGCAACAGCAGCAACAATGAAGCAGAGGAGCATATGGACAGTTTCAAGGGAAAGTTTGGGATCCAGATGGATTTTACCATTGGAGAAGAGGAGCTCATGATTAGGAGATCATGATTTTTCCAGCAGAGGAGTATGATGCAGGAGCATCACTCCATGTCAGCAACGTGTCAGCCAACCAACACATCCAACACACATTTAATGGAGAAACGGAGAGGCACAACCCTCTCAATTTTGAAATTCAAAATTTCAATAAATGTTGTAAAGCTTTTAATGCCAGACCGTGCCTTTGTACAAGTAGTGGTTGAGGTTTCCTTTAATGGTTACCTGCAGCAAGCCCAAGATGTAGTCAGGACTGGGCATCCATTTATGTAATGTAGCCATAGGAGCCTCTCAGTGATAGCGATATCTCAGAGATGGTGGTTGAGGATAAGCTCATGGGAGCCCTCATTTTGTAATGAGGAAATTAGAGTAGAGAGTTAGGAGGAGAGACCAGAGAAGAGAGGTCTCGAGAGAGAACTGAGACTTGTTTCAGTCCATCCTTTGTAAACATTTTTATAGACATACAAATTAATAGAAAAATTGTTTTTCTTGCACACTGTGTGTTTGATGTTTACATGTTTTTATGTATTTCGTGTTTTGAATGCATAACTGGTGAAGTATTTCATAAGTTTCAATTTCTTCTCGTCTTTGAGTTTCTGAATGCAAGGAGTGCACATAGTCCGCAAGGTGTGTGTTGACAGAGGTGAGGTAACCTCAAGAAAGCTCAAGAGGGATAGCGTTGAACCTTCATCAGCAGAGGTGCAAGGAGTGCACAGGAAAGAAATCTGTTTTGAGTTCAGAGAAGATAGAACTACTAAACATTATGTAGAGCTTTGCCAAGAGGGAATTGAGTGAGTGCATAGAGTGCACCAGAGAACTCTATTTCAAGTTATGAGGAAAGGGAAGTGTCGAAGAGAAGACACTCATAGGTTTGTTGAATACTTTGTAGGCTCTATAAGGTGTGCATCAAGCAAAAGAACACCAGGAGGGCATGAGGAATTTATTTCCAAGAAATGACCTCGAATATAAGTTATTCAAAATCTCAGGAGCACCAGGAGTGTGCGAGAGTGGACTTGTTCTAAGTCCATAAGCTCAGAAGAGAAAGTGTAAGAAGAACGTGCATCAAGAAAACCTTTCAAGGTTTCTGAGTTGACGAAGCTCAGAAGGGACAATGTTTCTATAACACACACGAGACCCAAAGGAACCAGGCTCAGAAGAGGAAGAGTCAAAGGTCGAGACCTTCAAGACTTAGAAAATCTTCTAAGTCAACAAGCCAAGAAAGATCAGGAGGAGAGCACGCAAGGAAGATAGATTTGAACTGTCAGATATAGCGCCAATACCCAAAAACCGTTGGATTAGGTGAAGGTGCATAGAGTTTAAACTCTGGAAGGTCGCGCAGGAGAGCAGCTGAAATGAACGGTGGAGACACTTCGTGGAAGAAGCACTGAAGTTGCGAGAATCGTTGGATCTTGGAGAGCAGTGAGGAGATTAAGGCCAAGTGTCTTCCAACACTCTAAGGCGTTGAATTCTATTATTTTGGAGTTCGGGGTTTGGAGCGGCAAGGGATTTTGGATTCGCTGCATCGTGAACTCATAGTTCGGGGAATCCTGAAATCTCATGCTCGAATTTTGCTATTTCAGAGTTTGGGGTTTGGAGCAGCAAGGGATTTTGGAGTCGCTACATTGCGAACTCCCAGTTCGCGAAATCGATCCAACCGTTGGATCAAGAGAACGGTAGCCTGAGATCCACTGGATCAAGGATACATGCACAGGGTTGAGTCCCTGGGAGGTGCACAGGAAAAAGGATCTGGGTCGTCAGATCTAGCACCAAGGACTGATAGTTGTCGGATCCAGAGGGAGGTGCGAGGGGTTTAATCCTCATAACAGCAGAGGGAAGAGGACTCATAAAGTCTTGAAAGCATTGGGGCCATCCATTTTGGAGGACAGGTGTCAAATATCCGAACCCTTTTTGGTGTTTTGGACACCAAGAGTTCGAGGAGAAGGAGTCATGATACAAGAAGTCCCAACTCATGAAATTGTGAAAGCATCAGAACCATTCATCAACAGGACACGTGGTGAGTGGTCAAGGTTTGCGGAAAACCCCGAAAGGTTCTCTCAAGGGGTAGTATTTCGGCATTTCAGGACCTGGGAGGTTGAAGGACCAAGAACCGTCTACAGCTGGAATCACGAATTCCAAAATCCCAAAAAGTGAACCGTGGTCACGGGTAGATTTCGGCATTCCGGGACCCAGGAGTTTGAAGGACCAAAAATTGTTGCAACCAGAATAGAAAAATCCCGAATCATGAAAGGCCTATAGCACTTTGTCATTAATCCCTTTTCATCATTTCGAATACCAGGAGTTGGAAGGACAAGGATCCTGGGAGAGCTCGCATGCAGGAGTCTCGAAACTCCAAAACGTGAAAGGTGTGTTGGTTCAGAACAGAGAAGAGCACCAGAAGTTAAGCGCGTGCATAGGTTTTCTCAAGGCCTGTGCCAGAGGACAAAGGGACCTATGGATTTGTTCAAGGGGTTCCAACAGGAGCCCAAAGAGATATTTTGGCTCAGAAGAAGAACAATTCAGAGATTGGGAGGTCGCATAACCCTGCCAAGGTAGGGGGTCTGCATCATTCTGCATCTATTTATCATGCCAATTCCTCTGTCAGATCCTTCATGCAACTTATCATATTCTTTGGCAGTTATATTGAGTCTGTTCGTCATCAGTGGCTTATCCTGAGATTCTCTGCCTTCTCTGACAGTGTGACTCTTTGTCTTTTCTGTCAGAGTCGAGTTTTATCCTCTCTGTTGCAGTTACAGACTTTGACACTTTTCAATCTGTCAATTGTATCTATGATGATTCTTCATTCCATAGGCAGTTACCTCGATATTCTTCAAATTCTCTGGTGGAAGCAATAAACCATTTTTTGTAGTTACAATCAGTCTGTCTCGACAGTTATAGCCAGTCAATTATGTCTTCTTTGGATTCTAAGCCCCTTCCTTCACGTGACCTCTGGCAGTGACCATATGCCTATTCTAAAGGCACTTCCCGAGCTCCATTTAGTGAGCGTTGACTCATTTTTCATGATATGACCTTTAGCTATGAAATTCACGTCACCACGTGATTGTGGGCACGTCCATAGGAGGTTTGAGGGTGACCCGCTTTTCACCTCATAATTCACTATGAGCCTACACATGTCCTTTCTCCAAAACCGTGGTTTCAATTGTGGCCCGCTCACGAAAAATTAAGACCCGAGCATGTTCTAGCCCCACAATGGGGCACGACCGTTGATCTCATGATCTTGACGGTGCTTCTGGACAGATGGTTCAAATTTGTACTCTCAAGTTCGTGGACTAGATCTCACCTTCCTACATCAACGACCTAGATTTACTTCATGATCCGAGCTCCAGTAGTTTCAAATATCAAACCCTTTTGTTGTTGACTGGATATCTTCCAAAATGGAAGATTTTTTTCCATCTAGCCTCTTCAATCGACAATCAAGATTTCCTCTGTGAGTCTGGCCTTCGAGCCTTTCAATTCTCAAACTTTTCTTTCTCCCAGAGCATTTCACCCAGGTTCCATGATCCAACGATCCATGTCCCTCTCAGATCAATGTTCGATATCTCCTTCAGGTCTCTGGACTTTGGAGATTTCAATTCTCAACCTTCACGCTCTCCCAGAACACTTTTAGTCGGAGTCAACAGATTCTTTCCACGTGTCCTCCTCGAATCAACAGTACTCATTCACTTCGGGACTTTGGCTCTTCGCGACTTCAGCCCTTTGGCACTTCGACACTTCAGCCCTTCACAACTTCAGCCTTTGGGACTTCGGAACTCTATCCTTTGCATTGGTGGTGAAACTCCTAAAGTAAACTCCCATAGTGACATCACTTGATGACGTGGAACAAGTCGAGTGTCTTCCATGTGTCACTTGGATTTGTGATTTGCACGTACCTGAAATATCGAATCAAATTGACACTTGTCATTTTTTGATTGTGCCATATGTACTTACTAACGTATTTTGCTGACGTAAATCTCTCTGATCTAATAGTCATCGTATGTTCCCTAGATCCGATGGTCCTTATTCATTTCATATTTTTGGGCTTTAGGTTTTTCAAATGTCAACTTTCAGGAGCGTAACCTCCTCGCATATCTATATCCGAAGTGAATGTTGTTCCTCGATCATGATCCTAGATCGATGGCTCGATCTATTGGCAATGCATATCTTCTAGCTTATCCTATCCTTCCACTTAGAATGATCCAATGACTAACAAAAATTCGCATTTCGGGAATTTCAAATCTCAAGCTCTCTAGAGTGTAACCTCCTCGCGTCTTTATATCCAAAGTGAATGTTGTTCGTCGATCATGAACTTATATCGACGGCTCGACCTTTTTGCGATGCGACATTGCTAGATCAATGATCATGACTCCTCTATGATCCAACTGTTGTGATCAACTCACATGTCAGGTGTTTGGACGTGAGTCAACCCTGACTCTCCCGACTTCCGATATTCCAAAATCATTCTTGACAGATGAATGTTCCACGATCATATGTGATCTGATAGCCCATATCATTTTGAGATTTGGCATTTCACGAAGTTGGAGGACTACTCACCTCCCTTCTTTCGACTTCTGATTTTCTGAAACCCGCTCCAAATCAACGGCCCGCAACCCTCTATGATCCAACGGTCCAGATCTTATCGAGACTTCACATTTCACGAGTTCCTACAACTCTCACCTTTGACTTCTTCATCTCATGAATCCGCGAAATTCTGATCTCTCTCACTTAGAAGGTTTTTAAAGTGTTCAAAGGTGTCAACCTTTTCTCCTCCTACGAGTCCTTCTCTTGGACCTCGACTGCACTTCTAGAAAGTGCAAAGCACTATCTCTTCTAAGATTTGATCTCTGCATACTCACGCTATTCCTCCTGAGCTTATGCTTTCCCTATTTGCCATCATTGTTTATTTCCTCGTTGCTTATTTTATTTCCTGTAAACATACCATCATTGTTATTGTTCTTGCCATTAATGACAAGCACACTCATCTTGTAAACATGCCAACAGAAGTATGGCAGAAGCGTGGTGAAGTATTCCTTGGACAAGGAAAGTATGCAGTGAAGATTCTTCATAAGTTTGGAATGATGGATTGAAAATCCATGGACACTCCTATGACCACATATATAAGGAAAGTAAGAGAATTAGATTTTGATCCAGTAGACCCGTCCCTATATCGACAATTGATTGGGTCATTGATGTATTTAGTGAATACTAGACCAAATATTTTCTTTGTTGTAAACACCCTAATCTAGTTTCAGGTGGAACCTCGACATGAGCATTGGATAGCTGCAAAGCATGTTTTAAGATATATTTGTGGGATACTAAATTATGGATTAAGATATACCACATCCAATGATATACAGCTTCATGGATTCACAGATTCAGATTGGGCAGGAAGTGAAGAATACAAAAGGAGTACTTTAGTGATGTGTTTTAGCTTGGGCTCCGTTATGATATCTTGGGGAAGCATGAAACATAAGTTTGTCACACTCATCATAGTAGAAGAAGAATATATCGCAGCATGTGAGGCATGTACAGAAGCAGTATGGCTGAGAAAGATGCTTTCTGGATTAGTTGATCAGGTTCCAGATTCAACCATAATACACTGTGACAATCAAAGTTGTATCAGGCTATCTAAACACCCGATGTTTCATGAATGGTAGAAACACATTGAGATAAAATACTAATTTATTTGAGATAAAGTCCATGAAGGAGAATTGAAGCTCCAGTATATCCCCACAGATGAGAAGACAACAAATATTTTGACAAAGCTTTTGTCCAGGATAAAGTTTTCATACTTATGAGACAAGTTGGGGATCGTGGAAATAACTCCCTTGGCTGAAAGGGAAGATATGGCTATCCAGTTTGGGAGGGAGCATTGATATATCATTGATTTATGGACAATCATTTTCTATCTTGGAAAATGGTCCAAGATGGGTAGTTCCTTTCTAGTTCGAAAAGTGGTTTGAGATTTCTGATGGATGGGAATTTTCCAATTTGGAAAATGGTCCAGATTGGACAACCATTTTTGTAATGAAAATGGTTCAATAGATTTTTGATGTACCATAGACAACTATTCCCCTTGTGTCCAGCTTGGGTGAATGGTCTAGGACATCCATTATTCTTGGTATTCACTCTCAGTAGTGGTCAAGCAAAATGGTCTTCCTCGTTAAGCAGACATTCTTTCAAAGTTCATAGTTTTGAGCAGTTTCGAAGAATGATCCATTTTGGAGGTTCGTGAAGGATAGTGATTTCCTTAGGAAATGGTCCAGACAATGATTCCCTAAGGAAAACTCATTCTCTTGAGGTTGCACTATGTTTAGTTCCAGAGGAATGGCCCAATTAGGTAAATGGTCAATGTTCAACAATCAGGGCAGACATTCCCTAGGGTAGACTCATTCTCTCCAGGTTGCACTATGTTTAGTGTCAGAGGAATGGTCTAGGTTCAAAATTTAGGGAAAATTATTCTTTCATGCTTGGGAAGAATAGTCCAGATAACCCATGGTTGATGCTTTTACTATATGAGGGCAGATCCTCTTCCAGATATCATAGGTGTGAGTGGATGAATGGTCAAGATGAATCAGTTTATATCATGATATTGTTTTTTATGCAGGTTGATATCAGATGATATGATTTCTATGGAGAGTGTATGTATTTGGACAATAGATATATGCTACCATGGTGGAAGTGTTCCACTGGTTGTGACTACGTGTCACTGATTAAGTAGCCATGTGCTACTTGGTGTGGTTGTGTACCACTGGATAGTATTTATGTACTACTATGGATACGACACAGTTGTGTTCTATCATATGGCATTGTACTAATTGTCATGGATATTATCCAGTTGGATAATATTGATGGTGCTCATAATTTGATCATGAGATAGCTTGTGTGGCTATGATCATGCTACCGATTGAATGGTTTGTTTGTGCTCAAGACCATTACCTTTTATACCTCCTTAGCTAGGAGGGAGTGTTGATATTATTGTAGCTGCAAGAGGTATTAACCTCCATTTGTGACCTTTGATAAGATTAGAATATTTCGGAAACAAGAAAAGACTTGGACACAACCCTAGAAGTAAAGTTGGCTAAAGAGAATATTTTATATTAAGTATTTAGCATCCAGAAAGAGTAGTGTTGGGGTATAAATATGTCTAAAAACAACCTTAGTTTAACATTAATTTATCAACCCGAGGATTTGTCTTTTATCTCAAGAATATCAGCAAAGTCTATGCAAATAGCTCGTAGAGGCTAAAATCGTGCAGTTAAAGAAAATATGAGTTTATCAACAATCAAGTTCCTCAAACATTCATTAAAGATTCTAGGATTTGAAATCTAATGTTGTGCAATGGAAAGGAACTAATTAATCTATTGAATTCATTTTAACTAAAAGCAGTAATTGAATCTAAATAAAGACTTGCAGAATTGACTATTATTATGAATCAAATTACTGGAAAGGAAAAGGTGAATTACTCTATCTATGGAAAGAAACAACTATTGTAATCTAATCGAAAGAGACAACAATTGTACTTCTATTGAAAGGAACAACAACTATATCTTAACGGAAAGGAACAACAAATGTAAACTAATTGAAAGGAACAACAATTATGAATCTAAGTAAAAGGAACAATGCATATGAACTTATGAGGAAATGTTACACATCAAATCTCAGTAATATAAATTTGAACAACAATCATCTAATGCTTAAGGAAATATCTATCTCTTGCAAATGATATAAAATCATCAACACACTTATGCATTCATTTAACTACTGTAAAAGAGAATTGAATCACAAAACATAAATTGAACTGATACAATTATAGGTCGAATAGTAGCTCCTTTAGACTGGGCCCTTGGTCCTTAGAAGAAATGATATTCAAAACTCAGTATGTAGAAATGGTAAAACCGCTCAAAGCTTGTATTGATTTCATAGTTGGTACAACATTTACAAAAGTTGTTAACGCAAAACAATTCTAAGTTCTGAGTTCTTGGGTGCAATTCTTCCATATCCCTTCCAGGATCTATTACCCCTTATATATTACAATAATCTGGGTAAATTAAGCTATCCTAAGGATCGATATATCCTCCATATTGATTTACTATTATAAATTTACAATATAAGAAACTCAATCATCTTCAAAACTKCCTTGYGCCATAAAATCATCAACCTCCAATAGCTTGTGCATCTTCAAGATTTCCTTTTCTATATCGGGTTTGACAATATTTAACCAATCCTATAACAAAATCAAACAATTCTAATCATATTTTAGGATCTATGTAATCTAATTTCAACAATAACGCTAAAGGGTATATTATTCATTTTCTATCCTATTTGCTTCTAATTAACCAAAAAGTCAATCAAGATGATATTATGAAATGTGGGAAAAAGGAAGATATTTATACCTTTTTCATAACCTAACATACCCCCCAGCTTACCTTCTTTCATGTCCTCATGCAAGATGAGATATTACATGTAAAGCAGTAATGTGTAAGGTAGGAAGGTTGGTTCACCAGGCCTTCTGAATCCATTGCTTCTTTTGAGTTCTCCAAAAGCAGCATCCTCCCTTTTTTTGTTAATTTGATCATCTTTTTGGTAACTTTTTGGAGGAAACCAGAGGATAGGGGGATTATATCTGCACCCAATCCAAGCAGACCCTTCTTCTTGGAGAAGTCTAGAATACCTTTATATTATGAAGGTAGCTGCAAAGAAATTCCTGTACCCAAAGGGTTCCCTACTCCTTACTTCACTGGAGAATGCATCCCATCTCATTTTATAAGCAACAAGAGCTTCTTCCTTAAGCTCTCTAAAATGAGTGATACATGAACGTATAACCTGTAGATGGATAGGGGATAAGGAGTCTACGACCCCACCTCTTTTCATAAAGGTTTTATGTCACATAATGGCTGGAAAGGACTTTGGAGGCTCTCCCCTGACCCAAATATCTAGCCCAGTTTCCCTCTTTAAGAAGGTTTTATGAGCGTTACCCCATCTAACTTGGTTCTGATTAAATGAAAAAAATGCCTAAAACTGTATGTCACCTATGAATGGGCCAGGGTTATCTTTCCTTTCTTCTTCCAGAATGAAATTATGAAAGTATAACTCACACAAAAAGTATTGTACCTTTTCATCTTGATCTCTGAAACATGAAATAAACTCAGTTACAGTGGAAAATGAAATGGATTTACCTGCTTTGATGGCCTTCACTCTCAATAATAGATATCGTTCTAGGAAGAATAAAGTGTATTTGGTGGCAGGGACTCTGCAATTAATAGCATCAGAGTAGACATCACATATTTATTTGATTTGCTCCAAATCTTTTTCCAATTGGGTTTGTACCTTTTTTACCTTCCCTTAGGCTCTGGTGAGATTAGCATATGTCTCATTCTTTGTTGTTTTCATATCCTTTAGTTGTTTAACAATCTTTTGATGTTCATCCCTAGTGACCATCTCATCTTGGTGTTGATCCAATGCTTGATGGGCTCGCCCCATCTCTTCTTTTAGCTTATCAATGGTGACACCCTATGCTTGATATTAGGATGCTTGGTATTCTTCCATAGCACCCATCTCCTCCCCGGATTGAGTTAATGCTTGTTGGGTCTGTATAAGATCTGATTCCAGTCTGTCCACAATAGAACTCTATTTCTGGGACTAGAGTGCCTAATTCTCTACCATAGTCATTAATTCATTTCTATTTTGAACCAGGGTTTGTTGAGACTGCATCAATTCTTCCTCCAATCTCCTGATGGTAGCATTCTGCTCAAGGAGTTGAGTTGTTTCCTTTAATACTGGGGTATCTGTCTGCATCTCAACATCAATTGTTTCTGTAGATGCCATCATTTCCTGTGTTTCTAAGGGAATTACTTCCTCATTTTGAGCTAATACCTCTTCTACTACTATTTCTTCAGGGTCTATCTGTATCCCTATAGAATTTGTAGTGACTACTTCTTTAGGAAGATGGTTTCTTATTTGCATTCTGGCCCTTTTGTTTTTCTTTCTTCTATGGGCCTTATCTGCTTGTTCTATATGCTTCCTCAATTCTTTAATAATTTCCTTGAGTTTACCCACCTTTTGCTTTAATACTTCAGTCTTCTTAGCCTTTTTCTTCAACAATTTGTTTTCTTTTTTTAACTTTCTAATTTTCTTATGGCTCTTGGTTGATTTCTATATATGAGAGGTCTCAAGGTCTTCTTCATTCTGGTCAGCAGATGGTTGTTCCTCTGTTCCTTCCAAATGTTTTGTCCTTCCAAGAGGGCTTTTCATTTCAAAATGAGGTTCTTCCTGTGATGTGTCCTCTGGGAAAGACATTTCAATATCAGGAAAATCTTCAGCTGGTTTTGAAGAGGAGGCTTGTTCTGGGCATTTTTATGGATTATTTGTGCCTCTGTCAATTAAGGTTCCTAAGCTCCCCAAAACCTGAGCTATTTCTACCTCATAGCTCTTCAAAAATTGTTCTGTCAGATGCTCTAATGTTGGTTGGGTGTCTTCCTGATCATTCCTTTGTGAGGTTTGTTCTGCTTGCCCAATTTCTTGAACATTCTTCTGTGGAGATTGTTCTGTAGAATTCTGAAGTTCTTCGGACTATTTTTTTGTATCCTGAATTCGTCTACTTCTCCTCCTTGTCTTAATGATGGCTTTAGGGGCAGTCGTTTCTCCCTTCCTCTTTTTCGTTAATTCTTGTGTTTGTGAGGTCTGGGCCTCTGTAATTTGGGCAGGGTCTGCCTCAGCTTCGGTTCAAGGAGATGGAATTTCTCTTTGGGTGGTAGTCTCCTCTGCCTGACTATCTTCAATTTCATGTGGTGGGTCTTCATGGCATAATTCAGGCTGCTCCAGTTGTGAAGGTCTATTGGCCTCAATCAGACTATCCTGGGTCAATTGAGTTTGACTTGGTGCTTTATTTGTTATCAGTTTAACTAATCTGTGGTGACTAATAACAGTAATAGGATCCTTAGACTTTTGTGTTCTTAAGACAACCTCATGTAATATGGCATTCAAAAAGAAAGGTTGATTAAGTACTAATCGTTGTTTTAAGGCGGCTAGCAATTTGAGGTGGCGAGGTCGAATTACGTCGTATCATCCATCACAGGTGATGTACCGCTGAATTACCCCTGCCAGTTCCCTCCATCGTTCCCTGAGGGTACTTGGATTAAGTCCCTTTCCCTTTTTATCCAATTATTCCCCAGGGTCTATGAAAGTTTCCAAAGCTTCCTTCAGTGTTGTGTATCTTCTTGTCCACTGAATGCCCATGTTAGGGAGGCATGTGACCTCTGCTAAGATTTTCGGGGTGACTGAGATTTGTATGCCTCACACCATAGAGATTTCTCCTTGCAAATTCTGAAAGAATTCAAGCGTAACATTCGTGTCATATTCTTGCAAATGGTTGAAGTACTTCGTCCATCCCAGACGTTGTAGGATATTTCTTGCATGCTCTGTAACCTATAGTAAAGTTGGCTCCCTACGCACACTTCTACCACCCATTTTTGTGAGAAAATGCGAACGACTATCGTTCCTAGTAGCAGACTTGGTTAGATCAGCTTGGAGGAACAAATTACCAAAAATAGCAAATATCAGAGAACAACAAGTGTTTACAAATGTGGGTATTTATTACAATCATTATTATCTTATTGAAAAACATGTTGATCATCCACTCCCCTCATTAATGTAGAGGTCGACCTCGACCATCAACATACGGGAAAGTAATGAGTGTAGGTATTTCTGGTGAGGGATAATGATTGCACTACCTCCGCCAATGGGGATCAATCATTAATTTTCAAACAACATATTTTAATGGTAATCATTGAACGTTAGTCCTCTTTCGTGGAAAGAAAAATTGAATTTAATATACCTATACTCAAAAAAAAAAATTAAGGATACATAAGCAAAATAAATTAAATCTGTTCATTTAAAATAATATCCCACATATCATAATGTTGTTACTTTTCCATTTTATTGAATACAACTGAAATGATAGCCTCATTATTGAGTGAAGGAAATCTAGAGACACCTAGAAACTTGGCATTTAAGGTAAACTTCCATACCACAGGCAGAGCCACTGCTGCCAGTAGGCGTCCATAGCCTTGACAGGGTTTCATTTTAACCCTTAGATGAGCCTGTATCCTTGATAAATATTTGAACCGTCTTTTCCAAAAAGACCATTATCCTGGTTTGGTAGCTAGATGGTGATAATTCACTTATTTGAACAAGTCGGCTCATGATGATACCCCTTTTCCTTTGACGAGAAAATGTCAAATGCCATTGCCTTAGTGTGGTAGCCATAATGGGAATGTCACTTATGTTATTATCCTATGATCGTGGTAGGTTGGATCGTGATGAGACCTCCTATTCTTTGTGGATTTTATTTTTTTTATTTATCATTTTATTTTTTTTGAGTCGTCTTTTCCCAAAAAAAGACCATTATCCTGGTTTGGTATCCAGATGATGATAATGCCACTCACTAGAGTGTTACTTAAGTGAATAAGTCAGCTCGTGATGAGACCTCTTGTCCTTTGACAAAAGAAAATGTCAAAGGCCATTTCCCTGGTGTGGTAGCCATAGTGGGAATGTCACTTAGGTTAGTATCCTATGATCATGGTAGGTTGGCTCGTGATGAGACCCCCTATTCTTTGTGGGAAAAAATAAAAATTTATTGCTCTTTCTTTTTCTTTTTTTTTAAGAGGTGTATGAAGGGAGGCTCATCTACTCCTTAAGAGTAAGGGATGGCGTAAAGAAGTGTAAGGATTCCAAGTAAAAGTGTGCCTAAGACTCCTTATTATAATATAAAGGCAAGATATCATTTAAGTGTATTTGTATGTATAAGGGAAAAGAAATGAATTATGGTGGTTACAGGTTATGAAAAAGGTTGAAGGTATTTTGAAGAAGTAATCCAAAAAAAAATTTGATAAGGTATGGGAGATAGTCCACAAAATAATGATAGATCGTTAGAAATGATGCTGGTGAAAATTATTTGGTGAAAGTTGTACCCCAAAGGAATGGTTTGGTGTTTTATTGGCAATGTAGGGAAGGAACGAAAAAATGAACAACATGCATGCAAAAGGAACATCGGGTGTGCAAAAGGAATGGCAATTGTTCCATTCAAAGGAACAGCGAGCGCGCAAAATGAACAACAATTGTTTCGTTCAAAGGAACAACAAGCGCGCAAAAGGGAACAACAAGTGTTCAAAAGGAACAATAGGCGCACAAAAGGAACTGCAATTTTTCCGTTCAAAGGAACAACAAGCGTGCAAAAAGGAACAACACTTGTTAAGTTTTTAACCATCTGAATAGGTAATTTTTAGAAACCTGGAAATGTGTTTTGCTTGAATCCAAGGTTGATTAATAATCAACTAAATTCATTTATGGGTTGGTTTATTTCAAAATTAAGTAGTGGATGGTTTGTTAATGTTATGAGTTTCATTATAGTTGCCCAATTGTTGTTGCTGAACATGACACATTCATTTCTCTGCGAAAGACAGGGTCTGGGTGATGAGATGAAGTAGGAGTTCGCAACAGAAAAGAGTGCTAATTGAGTTCATTACATTTATCCTCCCTAGTTCTTATTTTCTCAAGTGACTGTCAAAAATAATAAAAAAACTAACAACTCAAATAAAATCTACAAAAAAAATATATATATATATATATATACAGTATGTACAGTGTCAACATAATTCACCATTTATGGAGTTGGGGTGGCTAGATTACCTTCCCAGCCAGCCAAAATTTGAACGGTAGGGTCCTTACATACTTCTTGGTAGAAAGATTATTTTGAGGGCGGTTGATGATAGAGTCGTAGCCAGTGTCCATTGACCCAAAATGGAGATCCGTACCCGTCGATGGTGCTTAATGTGACTGTGCCATTATCATGGACTTCATTGATTTCGTATGGTCCCAGCCAGCGTGTCTATAATTTTCCTGGAAAATCCTGAAATCTGGAATCATAAAGGAGCACCCAATCACCTTTTTTAAATGATTTTTTCTTGATATGCTTATCGTGCCAGGCCGTTCTATGTTGTTGAATAACGGTTGTGTGCTCTACAACATACATGCATGCTTCATCCAATTCATTGAGTTATTGAAGGTGTTGTTTATGTGCTTCTGTAAGATCCATTCTGATTTTATGGGCCATCCTTAGAGTCTTGATCTCAAACTCGATTGGGAGGATGGGTTATTTGCCATAGACTAAGTGATAGGGAGAGTAGCCAGTGGTGTTACGCCATGTTGTGCGGTAACCCCATAATGCATTTGGGAGCTCAGTAGCCCAATTATGTTTGTTTGTTGAGATAGTCTTTGCTAGGATTGACTCTAGGACTTTATTGGTGCTTTCTACTTGCCCATTTGCTTGTGGGTGGTATGGAGAAGTAATTATGTTTTTAATATGATAATTATCCAGGGTGGTGGTGATTCTATGAGTTGTAAATTGTGACCCCCCATCAGTAATTACCTCTCTTGGTAGTCCATAGCGTACGAATAATTTGAAAAGAAATTTGATGACTACTTCTTTTGTTGCATTTGGTAAGGCTTCTGCCTCTACCCATTTAGTCATGTAGTCTGTTGCAACTAGAATATAGGCCTTTTGATTTGACTTTGGATTGAAGAGGCCAATGAAGTCTAGTGCCCATATCTCAAATGGTTCTACAACTACTTGTGATTTCAATGGAATTTCATCAGCCTGACCTTTGTTTTTCCATCTGTTGACAACTATCACAGGTCTGTACATATTTCTTCGCGTCTCTGAATATTGAGGGCCAATAATAGCCCATCTGCAAAATTTTGTGTCCAGTCCTGCGGTCTACAAAATGACCACCACAGGGCTCATCATGTCCGGCCTTTAGTATGTCATAGATTTTGTCATCTAGTACGCATCTGCAGATCTGGAGATCAACTCCTGTGTGGAAGAGATATCCGTTGATCCAGGCGAATCATGCGCTACATTCGACAATCATTTTTATTTCCCTTGATGATAGATGTGTCGGTAATATTTTCACCGCTAGATAATTTGCCACATTAGCATACCAAGGTGGCTTTGTAGTAACGACAAATAGATTCTCATCTAGAAACTGATCTTTAACTATTAAGGAGTCTTTTGTTTTGGGTATGTGGGATAGCAAGTCTGGGACAAGATTTTCTCTCTCGGGTCGATCTTTGATGGTGATGTCAAATTCCTGCAATAGTAATTACCATCGAGTGACCCGTCCATTAGTAATCAGTTTATTAGATAGATATCTGATAGTAGAATGATCAGTATATAGAATAACTGGATAGCCCGTTATATAATGACGAAATTTATTGATGGCATGTATAACAGCTAAAAACCCTTTTTTTGTTACTGTATAATTAATTTCAGTTGGAGTAAGATTCTTGCTAATAAAATAAATGGCGTAGGGTTTCTTGTCTTCTTTCTATCTGAGGACAACACCTATGGCAATATATGATGCATCGGTGGAGATGTGAAATGGTATTTTCCAATTTGGTCCCCTCAACATCGGTGTTGTCGAGATCAGCTTCTTGAGTCCTGCAAATGCCACATCACACTTGTCAGACCACTAAAACTCTACATTACTAGTCAAAGCATGGAAAGGTGCAGTGATTCTTGCAAAATTTTCCATAAATCTACGATAGTATCCTGAAGCACCAAGGAAACTACGTACCTCAGTTTGTGTGTGTGGTGTAGGTATATTAAGGATTACCTCTATTTTTTTTGGATCTACTCTAATTCCATCTACAGAAATATAATGCCCTAGTACCACACCTTCCATCATCATCATGTGACATTTTTCGTGGCTTAAACATAACTTGGTTGCAATGCATAGTTCTAGTATCTTCTCCAGATTATTCAGTGCTTGATCGAAGTCGTCGCCATAAGGAGTGAAATCATCCATGTAGACTTCAAGTCCTTCATTGATCAGATCATTGAATATGCTCAGAATGGCCCTTTGAAAAGTGGTTGGAGCATTACAAATTCCAAAGGGAAATACTTTGTATGCAAAAGTGCCCTAGGGGCATGTGAATTTAGTTTTATATTGATCTTCTAGGGCAATCTGAATCTGATTGTACCCACTAAAACCATATAGAAAATAAAATAATTTCTTCCTTGCTAAAGTATCCAAGACCTAATCAATGAAAGGCAAAGGGAAGTGGTCTTTTTGAGTGGCTTTGTTAAGTTCCCTGTAGCCAACACAGATTCTCCATTTCCCATTTTTCTTTGGGACGATCACTAATGGGGAAACCGGCTGACTATATGAGACGGGATATATAAAATCTACGTCCAACATCTTTTGTAATTCTTCTTTAACGATGTCCCTGATATGGGGATCCAGTCTCCTCTATGGATTTCGGATAGGTCGAGCATCTCTTTCAATGTAAATGTGGTGTGTGCAGAGTTTGGATCAATACCTTTCATATCAGAATATTCCCATGCAAAATCTTATTGTTATTTGGAGAGGACTTGAATTAGATTTTGTTGTTGTTGTTCATCTAAATTGGCATTGATGTTCAGAGACCTCCTTGGTGCAATCTCGACGGGTTTGTTGTTATGAACGGTTGTAGTTGGAATTTGTTGTTCCATTAAATCTTCCAGCAGGTCTCCCTGTGCTTCACAGTCTAGAACAACTTGGAGCATCTGGCAGGTTGGATTTCTCATGATGGCTAGACTATTAATAAACCCATTGATTACGTCATCATATAGCTAGTTTTTAAGTCTGAGGGATTCTTCTAGCATAAGAGGGGCTTGTAAATCCTTCTTTGGGTATCGTGGTGGTGGAAATTGTGGATATACGAAAGTTGGGCTTGGCTTAGCAGGAGGATATAAGATGAGATTATTTGTGATACCCCCTCTAGAGATTTTCATATTACCCATTTGGCATCCTATGTATGTATATGTTGTTGTGAGCCATGGCCTGCCCAGTATCAATGGATTCCCTTCAAGTCCACTTCTTGGGTTGATGATGAGGAAGTACATCGGATATTCCCAAGAGTCGATGAAGATGGCTATATCATGTAATGTGCCAACTGGTCGAACCACCGATCGATCCGCCAACTGCAACATGATTGTGGTGGGTTCGAAGGAGTCAAAACCCAGGGTATTGCAGGTTTCCATAGTCAGGATGTTGATGGTTGATCCCAAATAAACTAGTGTATTTGTAAAAGAACATCCCTAGATCTGAACTGTCACTATGGGATTCCCCGGATCTGCATATTTGACCGATTCTTGTCTACCTAAAATTAGATCAGAAAAGGCTCCTACCACGCGGACTGTTGATGATGGATCTTTAATTTTTCTGATGGGCTTTCTCCCACATAGCTCCTTGATCGTCTTTGTGTAAATTGGGATGTCTTGAAGAGATTGCAGGAGTGGAATCTTGATGTATAAATTCTTGAGTTCCCCTACAATGTCGAAGTTGGGATATACGATCGGTTTTGCTATCATCAATCTTTCGGGGAATGATGGGGGGAAGTTGCGTCCTTATCAGGATCTTGTGATTCGACTGTGTTTCCCCCCTTCTCGATTTCTTCTGTTATTACCACAATCGAGGGTGTTATTGCTGGTTGTTTTTCATTCTCATGCTCTTGAGAAACGTTATTTTCTTTAGGAGAGATTATGCGCCCCAATCTCAGTCGTAGTTCGTTGCACCCTACCGAGCTGGTTTCTCCTTCCCCATTCTCCATAATCTGGACAAGCTAATCCAGTTTGTTATTTGGATTTGGGTGAGGTTGAGCTGGTAATTGAGGGTGCAATTGTGATTGCAGGTTCTAGGGCAGTTGGAGTGGTGCTTGCAATGTGGGCTGAGTTTGAGGGGCCATCCCCATGGGTTGGTTGTTTATCCCCATGAGGCACTGCCAATTCTGATTCCAATTTGGATTTTGGGCAGTCGTGTTGGGCCATTATGGAGGGTAGATGTTGTTATTTTAGTTTTTCCAGGATGAGGTGGGATATTGTGAGTTAAGACAAGTGGAATTTGCAGTTGGCTAATTCTGCCAGGAAGGATTTGCAGTGGGCTGGTTTTTCCAAGTAGGATTTGCAGGTGGGTATTGTTGGGGCTACCAGTTATGATTGGTAAATGGTTGTCCCTACCATGCATTACCAGGAGCTTGCTATTGATTATATTGTCCCGAGAAGAAAGAGGAGGGGTCATGTAGTGTATTTGAAGGTCGGTTCTGCCATTGACGATGCTGAGCAATTAGATATAATGGTTCTGACTCCTCTTCCTCTTCTCTAAAAACAGATTTCAGTCTAGGAAGTGATGGGCATTGCTTTGTGTCATGATCCTTGGCGCAGATGGCGCATACCCAAACCACATCCAAAGGGCAATCTCTTGGACCATGTTTTTTTTTGCATCTGTGAAAAAATATGGCCAAAGTTTGTTCTGCTTCTACTTTCTTTTGTTTGGCTTGTAATACATCTAATTGTGTAGTTGCAGTGCTCAAAATATCTATTTTGAAATTTTCTAAGAGATTACCAACTTCATCTCGCGTGACACTCCCTCTTGTAGTATTGTTACTTCTGGTGAGGGAAGTCTGCATTCCTGATCTGGTCTGTGTGCTTCCTCGTGAGCACCTGATACACAATTGAATGATGTTATCATAAGTTTCTTGATAAATGCCACCCTTTCCCATTAGATTCAATGTTTCTACCCATTCATGTTTCATACCCTTAATCAGAGTTTCCTTAAGTACTTCACCTGGTAATGCACCATAGGGTGATCTTTGTAAATTATATTGAAATCTCTCGACATATTCTTCTAGTGATTCATTTTCTTTTGCAATCATTTGAAAGATTTCATTTTTTAAGTCCCTGGTTCTACAATAATCCTGATATTTTGTCAAGAAGGCATGTTTCATCTCATCCCATGAGTTTATAGTTCCGCCCCCTAATCCCATAAACCAACGTAGAGCTGCTCCTTTCAAAGTGGAGGGGAACAATTTTAATTTTGGGGGTTCAGTGGTGTAATCATACCCTCTACATAGGACATCAAATTCAAATAAGAATGTGTTCGGGTCTTCTAATATTAATCCATGAAAGGTTGGCAGGTTTTGTATGGGAATTGCCTTCATGGGGGCATTAGCGATTGGATCAACTATCGGATATTCCAATGTGGAAGTTTGGGGACGTTGTTGATTTTGTTGTGCCATTTGATCGAAAATATGCCAGAAATCTTTAGGGATTTCTTGATCCAGATATTTTATTCAAATTGATTGGTTATCTGATCCTCTAGGGGATTTGATTGCACTCCCTCTATCTAGGATTTCGGGTATGCCTTCTTCTTTCACAGAAGATTCAAGATCATGTGCTGGGTCTTCCTTAGCTACCACGTTGGTTTTCCCTTCTCCTTCCTCCAGATTACAAGACTTTCCCTCTTCTAAAGGGTTGAGGGGTGGAATATCTATGCTCTGAAAGCCTTGCTCAATACCTTCAATTTTTCTATGAATCTCAATGTGGGTTGTAGTTGGTGAAACTGCTACCTGATGGATTTAGGTAGATCCTTTTCTAGGTCCAACCGAAGCTTGAGATTCTGCTTTTTGGATGATGTCGTATATGAAAGTGCTTCTCCTAGGGAGCACCGAGCCCTGGGTTTTGGTAATTTTTGGTGGGGGTTTTGGTTTTTCAAGATATTTCTTCTTAGTCATACACACTTCACACAAAAAAAGAAAATCAAGAAAGAAAAACACCTATGCAACCTCTTAATGCATCAGCTAGAGGTAGGCGTTGGCATAAGCATCTTACTTATTGTATGCGTAGGTTCTTACCTTCCGTCTTCAATACCTCATCCTCCAGAGGCACAATCCATGCTACCTTTGACATTCTCCACTGCAATAGTGCCAAAATGTTGGGGTCTAAAGATGTCTAAAAACATCCTTAGTTTAACATTAATTTTTCAACCTGAGGATTCGTCTTTTATCTCAAGAATATCAGCAAAGTCTATGCAAATAGCTCGTAGAGGCTAAAATCGTGTAGTTAAAGCAAATCTGAGTTTATCAACAATCAAGTTCCTCAAACATCATTAAAGATTCTAGGATTTGAAATCTAATGCTGTGCAATGGAAAGAAACTAATTAATCTATTGAATTCATTTTAACTAAAAGAAGTAATTGAATCTAAATAAAGACTTGCAGAATTGACTATTATTATTAATCAAATTACTGGAAAGGAAAAGGCAAATTACTCTATATATGGAAAGAAACAACGACTGTAATCTAATCGAAAGAGACAACAATTGTACTTCTGTTGAAAGGAACAACAACTATATCTTAATAGAAACGAACAACAAATGTCAACTAATTGAAAGGAACAGCAATTGAGAATCTAAGTAAAAGGAACAACGCATATGAACTTATGAGGAACTGTCACGCATCAAATCTCAGTAATAGAAATTGGAACAACAATCATCTAATGCTTAAGGAAATATATATCTCTTGCAAATGATATAAAATCATCAACACACTTATGCATTCATTTAACTACTGTAAAAGAGAATCAAATCACAAAACAGAAATTGAACTGATACAATTACAAATCGAACAATAGCTCCTTCAGACTGGGCCCTTGGTCCTTAGAAGCACTGTTATTCGAAACTCAGTATGTAGAAATGGTAAAACCACTCAAAGATTTTATTGATTTCATAGTTGGTACAACATTTACAAAAACTGCTAATGCGGAGCAATTCTAAGTTTTGAGTTCTTGGGTGCAATTCTTCTATATCCCTTCCAAGATCTATTACCCCTTATATATTACAATAATCTAGGTAAATTAAGCTATCTTGAGGATCGAGAGATCCTCCGAATTTCTTTACTATTATAAAGTTACAGTATAAGAAACTCAATCATCTTCAAAACTGCCTTGGACCATAAAATCATCAACCTCCAATAGCTTGTGCATCTTCGAGATTTCCTTTGCTATCTCGGGTTTGACAATATTTAACCAATCCTATAACAAAATCAAACAATTCCAATCGTATTTTAGGATCTATGTAATCTAATTTCAACAATAACGCTAAAGGGTATATTATTCATTTTCTATCCTATTTTCTTCTAATTAAACAAAATGTCAATCAAGATGATATTATGAAATGTGGGAAAAATGAAGATATTTATACCTTTTTCATAACCTAACAAGTAGTAGGCCCAGACATCCTAGTAAGAGAAGTATAAATACAGGATTCTAGTTCTCATTTGAGACAGATATCTTGAAACTGTAGAAATCCACTTGTGTGCACTGTGGAAATATAAAATTGTGCGCAAGTCTAGGGAGCAGTTGCAACTGTAGTTCCTGCAATCTGTATTTTTTATTTTTCTAGCTTGGACTTTATGATGAGTCTTGGTTATCTTTGCTTGGTGCATTAGCCTTGGTTAGCTATTGATTTTCTATCGAAATTATTCTCTCTGTCAAGTTCAAGGTGCTTGAGGGTGGCATTAGTGCCTATGGTTGGGTGACAATATTTCTATATTGTCTATGGTTAAATGAGCACACCCGCTTTTCTAACACATGGTAGCCCAAATTTGTATCCACTATACCCTCTCATCTCGATATTTAACCCACAAAATACATAATTTTATAAAATCATTACCCATATGACAGGTTTTGGTGTTTTTTTTCATATATCATCACTATGGGATCCTGAAAATGCCTCTGCAAAATCATCATAGTCAGGCATTTGAGCCAAAAATTTTATATGACAGGGTCTTTGTTTTTTCACAATTTCATCAGGAAAAGTGTTTTTTTTTACGTCTGCAATTTTTTACGTCTGCAACAACCACTTCTCTACAGAGATTATTTCAAGGTAACCCAAGCCAAAGACCACACAGGAATTCACAAAACCAAACCTACAAACCATTTTTTGATATCGGTTTTCATAATTCCTCTAGGTTTGGAACTTGTACATGTGATTGTTGATTGCAAAATCTCCTATCTTCGTGTACATCAAGTTTCGACTAGGTTCTTGGGATGGGGTTGGATGGTGCTACGATGAGTGATTTGTAACCCATATTTATATGACTTGTTGATGATAGAGTGGTTCTTATGATAAGGCCAAGCACTTAATTGATAGGGAAACTCCCTGCTTAACAATTGTAGACTTACTTTCACCATGTATTCAAATTTAGTGGATGTATTGATTTCTCTACTACTTTCTATGCCAACATAGGCATATACTTAGCTACTTCACATCTCTATCTTTTTTTTTATTATTATATTAAAAATAAAAAAAAAGGAATATGCATGATATACTATGAAATATCATAAATATACTACCGCCATTATCAAATCAAAATAAATAAGTAGTATTAAGACAAAGTATTTAAATTCTATGGAAGCGGATGTTTCCCTAAAACAATGGTTATCTCTCCCTTGCAGCAATGGGTGAGAACAATTCATGCCCATTCACCTTCATAGCCACATTTGCAAATATTTGATTGATTATTAGCTAGAATATGGGAAATCCTTTCATGTAGTGGAATATGGGCGATCCCTTTGGATAGAATGGTATGTATTGTTGGCTTATTTCTATTCATTATGAGTTACCTTTTGATTTCACATTTAGAAATCTCATATCCTCATTCTAGCTGAACCACTTAATCCATTATGTATGTAACCCTCCTCTGTCATGTTGTATGTAATTGTTTTTTGCTTGCTCAGTAAAAGCACCATTCTCCAATTTCATTTTACTTATAGAACTATCCTCCCACTCTACCTTGCACTCCATGGAAGGACTATCCTCCCATAGTCCTAAATGTTTACACATTTATTCCCTGCAAGCACTACGAGTCACCAATATTTCTCCCTTTCTCATTCACTTCATTGTGGGTAGTCCTTCTGCTTATAGGTCTGACTCCTTGGTGTGGGGAATAAATTGTTTTTAAAATTAGTATTTGGTTCCATTGGATTCATTTATGTGTATGGATCTAACTAAAATACTACCCAAAACTGAGGTATGCACCCTCGTCTTTTATTACTCTTTTTCTATAAATATGCAATGGCACCCTCAAGCGCCCTCTCTTTCTTGAAGTCTTCTTTGTGTCGTTCACTAGTTATTCAATTTGCTTTCTCTGTTGACAACACTCTTACAATATGTCAATCCATGCTCCCACTCCCAACCTTTGGGTTTACACACTTCTCACTCCAACCTTTGTATTTGATTGCATCCATGAAGATAGAGACTTAATTTATGTGTTTACTACATATATTCCTACAAACATAAGAAAATTTTATATACAATTCTCAATTATTTATGCCTCTTACTATTTATTTTCTTAGGGACACAATATATATATATATATTCTTAATTGGTATATGGTTTGACCTTGCTCTTCTCTGGAAGGACCTCTACTGGACGCAATTGAGTTTCTCGAATGGTCTTTTCTATTATGGAGATTAGTTCTCTTTTTCTATAATGGTATGGGTTGTCCAACCAGCTCTATCATGTCCAACATATAGGTCTGATTATCTTCGAATGGTCTCATGAAATGAGTAGACAATAGGAAGGTAGGAGCTTGTGCATATGAAACACCTACATAAGGTGAATAATAGTAGTTGATGCTACCTATAGTAGGGTTTCCTGGACACATGTTCCCTTAAAAACAACTCGAGTTAATGAAAAGGGCCTCATAGTGTTGTCCTTTACAATATTTCCTTTGAGCTATTCATATTAGAAGCATTAGTAATTGAATCAATAAAATCCAACACCCTCTCTTTTTTTTCTATCTATTCATGTGATGCTATAATGTATAGAGAGATAAATACCTTGATTTTCAACATGTGGGGTTTTCTCTACAAAAACCATGGCATTGTAATTTGGTGCCTAGGGAGATCAACTCGAGACAGAAAGATGTATCGCTAGGAAAAACCTATACCTACATGCGAAGACCTCCTTCTGTAGACATAGCCACCGCACACAAGACTGCAGCACCACACCAAGACGAAGCTATTGATATCTAGTGATGAACCCAGGAGGGGGGCGGGAAAGCCCCCTCACATTGGAATGTGGCCATGAATGATTGAGAAGAAACAAGAGACAAGCGGTCATATTTTGAACTGTCGCCCCACCTACGGGAAAAACTCTTGGCCAAGGAACAAGGCTTCAACAAAGAAATCAAGTGGAACCAAGCATGTCTCGTCCAAAGGCATCTTGTGGATGGGAAGCAGGAAAACGTATTCCCCAATCGAAAAAACTACCCAGGTACACCATCAACCCAACCAGGGTTGGAAAACACACCTAGTTCATGAGAGAGCATGCTCTCATAGGCAATTTTATGGGCCTATGGCCATCAAAAAGGGACCTCATGCGATAGATCAAATAATGGTGGAACCCCAAGGGAGACTACGAAGTTCAACTCAGTTCCAAGGGGTTTTTCATGATCATCTTCTACAGTTTAGAAGAAAAGGACAAGAACTTTGACAATGGGCCATATTTCTACTACTTTGCAGAGTTATTCCTCAGGGTCTGAATGGATCATTTTATTCCAAAGAAAGAGGACTTCGTGACAACACCGGTCTGGATCAGACTATATTCCCTACCTCAGAAATTTTGGCTAGAGGAAATCCTCATGGGAATAGGGAATATAGTGGGAAGATATGTAAAATCCTTAGAGGCAACAAAGTAGAAGAAATACACTTCCTACACCCGAATATGTTTATACATGGATATATCGAAGGCCCTACCAGGGTAAGTAACCATAGAATACCAAGATAAAGACTTGAATCAAACCATGGACTATGAACATATCCCCTTTCGCTATCGAAAATGTCATGAGAATGGTCACATCTTCCATGATTGTCCCTTAAATTCTCAAAACTCAAAAGCAGGGGAGGGGAGGCAAAAGGATCACTACACCATAGTTATAGTAAGAAAAAAATAACCCCCTAGAAAACAAAATCAAGAAATCACTCAAAAAATTCCCACCAAATATTCCTTTGACATCCTCAACCGGCTCACAAAAGAAGAAGACATAGAAAACCCACACAAGAATGGCAACTAGGATAATGACAAGGGAAAATCCAAGCAACAGTCGGAATTGGCCAAAGAATAAAACCAAGAAACATGCCCAGTAGCCCAATAGAATGAGTACAATCCAAAGGATGCAGGGGACACCCTAATGCAACTAGATGAACAAGATATAGCAGATATAGACCTAGAGAAGTTGGAGGAAGCCTTTAACAGAAAGGAGTTGCAAACCATCCCAGTAGAACAACTCAGAAAAGTCCATAATTTTTTTCATTGACTCAACCACAGGAGCCACCTCACGATTAGGAATATCCTCATACCCAGCCTCCGAGCCGAGATGTACCTCCCATGAAAGCAAGTGCCGGGGTCGCAAATCAATGCATAAACTCATAAAAAAAGTAGGAAACTACATGCTCAACTAAGGGAATATCCACAGACTCACAGAAGGGTACCTCAATCCAACCCCAAAATCATCATGATGAATATCATCACTTGTAATATTAGAGGGATTAATGGAAGGTCTAAACAAAGGACCCTTTGTGACAACATTCGTGTAGAGAATCCAAACATTCTCCTCTTATAGGAAAAAAATGTGTCGAGGTTGTCACGGAGGACATATTCCAACATTTTTGGAGGACCTACATCTCCATTCATACAGATTCAAATGGGGTTGTAGGGGGCCTAAAAATATTATGGAACCCTGCTACAGTTATCATAGATCATCAATTCTCCATAGTGGGCCCACTCACTACCCACTTCAGGTTCATAGGCTCTAACAAAGAGGGGATGATTACAAATGCTTATGGACGACAAAGTTCTCAAGACAAAGAACTGTTCCTGTGTAGAATAGCTACAATAATATCGTTGTTTGGATCAATGCACTAGATGATAGTGGGTGACTTCAAAATCATTCTTACGCTGGAGGAAAATACTGGAGGCACTAAGCAGATGGATCAGGATAGTGGTAAGTTCAGAACTCTAATAGATCAAATCAATTTGATAAACATAGAAACTTGAAATGGTATCTTCACTTGGTCCAACCATAGATCTAGGCACCAACATGTCGCAAGTAGACTAGATCGATTCCTCATATCTAAATCATTATTGTTGGATGATCTGGTCCTTGAAGCCAACATCCTCCCAAAATTCAGCTAAGATCACTGGCCAATTTTTCTCTGGTTAGACATAGGCACTGTGCCCAAACTTAAGCCCTTCATATTTGAGAATTTCTGGCCTACCGACCAGAACTTTCAAAACCTCTCCAAAAATTGGTGGAGGTGGGTAGAAATAGACCACATCACATGTACGCATAAATTCCAGCAAAGATTAAAAAAATTCAAAGGGAAGCTAAAGAGTTGGAATAAAAATGTGTTTGGTAATATACTTTAGAAGAAGCAAGAAATTGTGCAATGACTGGAGGAACTACAGCAGGAATTTATTGCGGGGGAAAGAACGACAACCTCGATAAAGGAGGAAGATTAGTTTGAGGAAGAACTAGAGGAGTGACAGAAGCAAGAGGAGATACTCTGGAGGCAGAAATCCATAGTAAAATGGCTTAAGGAAGGTGAAAGTTACACCAAGTTCTTCCATATATCCATTCTGCACATGAGATACATCAACATAATCACTCAACTAGAATACAATCAGGGCAACCCAATCTTGGATCATGCAAACATAGAAGAGGAATTGACAAACTACTACAAAGATCTCACGGAACCTATAAAGGATCGAACACTTTCTATTCACAAGATTACCAGGAACATCCCCCCCCCGGTCACAAAATAACAAAATGAAACATTGATGCATCCAATCACACAAGAGGAAGTCAATCAAGCAGTTAAATAGATTCCACTAGGTAAAGCCTTGAGGCTGGATGGATTTACAACATATTTCTTTCACTATTGTTGGTTGCAGATCCGAGAAGAAGTATGACAAGTGTCAGATAGTTGGCTTAGGTTGATGGATAGTTGATATGGATTGTTGGTTGTCATTGATGTCAACTATTGGAGAGTGATATTGTAGATTGATCTCAACCCTTAGTGATTGATGTCAACCCTTGGAGAAATTTCGGTAGTGAATTTTGGTAGCACAAAGGATTACGTAATAGACCCAAGTTTGTTTGATGTAAAGATGACTCATTATTTTCTTTTCATGGTTGATAATAAGTACAAATGGATTAACTCCAAAGTGGTCCCCTTATGGTGAAATCCCTCACGAGAAGATGCTTTGCAGATTGAGTTATCCTAGAAGTATGGTTAGAGAACCCATGCCTATTTATGGAATAATGAGATGAAGGTCAGTGAATTTTTCAGTAAAACTATCCTATATGGATATTTCTTATCATTCCATTTCCGGTGGTATGTGGAACGTAACATAACTCCTCACGGTTAGAGAGTTATGGCCATGAGAAATTGGAGAACCCAGGTTTGGGTAATGGACCCAAGTTTGTTTGATGGATAACGGTATGAGTTTTGATATATTTTTAGGTAAAAATATTCTATATGGATATCACATGTCATGCCATTTCTAGTGGTATGTGGAACGTCACATAACTCCTCACGGTTTGAGAGTTATGGCCTTACGAAGTTGGAGGACCCTCATATGTAATTTAGAAGCCCCAAAAGGTCAAAGTAGTCAAAGTGGTTTAAGAGATTTTAGAAGGTAAATAATAAAGTGAAGTGATCAATGTGCTATAATTCAAATTTAATACAAAATAAATTATTTAAATAACAAATTTAATGGAGAAATTAGAAGTGGGTTAACCCTAAAATAAGGAAAGTGGGCAAAGTGACCTAGAAGATGTTTTTAAGGAAGCTACTTGGAGAGTATAAATAAGAGGCAATGCTCTCTCATTTTACAACACACTTGAGCATATTGAATATCTATAGGTTTCTGAGGTAACTGAATGATATCTAGGACGAATTTCTGAGGAAAGGTGAAGAAAAGAAGGTCGGAATTCAAGGAAGGATAAATTCCTTTGATGATGCTTTCTAAGGTATGTTATTAACAATTCATCTCACCATTTTCACAATAACTTTTTTTCTAGAATGATTCAGACTGTGAAATTGCTATTCCATTGAGGACACATATTCAATTATCTATGGTAAAAAATTCATCTTTTGGGTCGATGTATTTTTTGAGTTACACTCTGTGGAAAATAGGGTGTGTGGCTAGTCCTGAAACTAGTCTAAAACAGGTGTTTCGGGTAAAAACGTCATAACTTCTTCATAACAGATAAAAATTGAGTAATACCAAATGTGTTAGTTAGAGTACAGTATTTAGTATTATTTTTAACAGTTTCAGATCCATTCAATTAATATTCCATGTGGGGCACCGTTTACAAGGCGCTCTCTAGAATAAGCCAGAATTCAACAAGGTATGTCATTTTTGCTATAACTCTTTTTCTGAGAGGTTCCAAGTAGTGAAACCTGGAGGAATTGCATAAAACACGCTGAAGAACATTGTGTATCAGTTTTAGATCTTTATTCATTACAGGTACAAAGTTTTGATTATTTCAAGTTAAGGTTGTTGACTAATCCAAAACTAGTTATGTGAGACTAAAGATAAGTTTGATGAAAATGCTAGTCTCTTGTTGTTAGAGTTAAGGAAGATTTGCAGGTATGTGATCATATACACCAGGTCTATTACAAAGTTACAAATCATATTTGGATGATGAAATTTATGAGGGCTTTTAGTTAAGGTACATGTCAGGTACATGGTTGAGACAAGTAGTCGATGAGTTGGCACATACATGAGGTGTATAGTTGATGATGTTGGTAAATCTTGATGAGTCATAGTTGATGAGTAGTTGATACATGATTTGTACATACTTGGTACATGGTTGGAGAAACTTGTTAGTAGTATTGTTGACACATGATTTATGGATGATGTAGCATACTTGTATTATTAGAAGCACCTATTGATCTTGGTGATGGTTATGAGTTGTTGTGTTATACTTGGTTGATGCACATCTTTGAGAGTTGTCTTGGTGATTGATATTGGTGAGTAGATCTGATTTGGTTGATAACATTTATGAGACAGGTTGTTGTGATAGGTTGTTTGGACAAGTTGTTGTGACAGGTTATTTTTACAAGTTTGGTGCATGGTTGATGCACTTGTTCATGGTACAGGTTGGTGCATGGTTGATATTGCACTTGTTTATGGTACAGGTTGACTACAGGTTGTTTGGTACAGGTCGGTGCATGGTTGATGCACTTTTTATGGTATAGGTTGATTACAGGTTGGTGCATGGTTGATGCACTTGTTTATGGTACAGGTTGAATGCAGGTTGAGGTACATGTTGATGCATGGTTCAGGTTATTGGTACAGGTTATTTGGTGCAGGTTGATTGGTATAGGTTTACAATAGTATATATCACAGTGATAGTGTGACAGTGGTTCCATCAATCTACTTATACATTAGGGCAGTTGGACAGGGAAAGGACAGGTGGTTGTAGCCACCTTCCGGTTGTAGCTGGAGAACATAGGGGGTTGTAGCATCCTTCTAGTTATAGCTAGAGAATTTGGGAGTTGGAGCTTCCTTCAAGTTGTATCCTGAGAAACTAGGGGGTTGGAGCCTCCTTCCAGTTGCAGTTGGAAAACAAAGGAAGTTGGTGCTTCCAATGAATGTAATTCTTCAAGAAATATAAGATAAAGCATTATGTGGTTTTCTCCCGCTTTGGGTTTCCACATAAAACATTGGTGTACTGTGTATGTGTATGATTGTTCATTTTTTCATTGCTTGTTTACTCTGCAGTTATTGAATGATAATGATACATTGATATAACACTTGGATTATGATGCAGGAGCATCTACGACTTCATCAAGCGAGCCAGCGTGGAGGAAAGAGAAGAACAGTTGGACAGCACCAGCGCATACATTTTTGAAACACTTTGAAGATTTTTGCGCCACCGTTTAACAAAAGGCATTCAAAGTTGAGTGCACTTGTATTGTATTATAGATAGGAAGGCATTTAATGGTTTTAATGTTGTTAGATAAGAATTAACTGTAGATTAGATAGTTTTACTTTCAAGAGGGGAAACGGAATATAGGCACCCTCCTTTGTATCATTGTATTATCATTCCTGCATTCTGAAGGAAAGAGAAAGCAGAGAACTTGTGAAGAACACCCATGTACAGATTGAATTAATAGAAGAAAGACTTTGATTCAATTCTATGGCTGTGTTTGTTTTTTGTGTGTTGTTGATATTATGTTGTTGCATACTTGCTTCTTTTTATGCCTTTCTTCTATATGTTGCATATGTGATTGCATGGCAGGTTAGAAACCTAAGGGAATGAGGAAGTAAGTTCCAATTGTTTCTCTGTTTGAGCCAGGAGATTCCTGCATAGAGTGCAGTTGAATTCCTCCGCATAGAGTGCATTGAGGAGGCTAAGAAGTTGAACTCTTGTTCTCGTTTGCCCAGAGTGAATTGGGTTGTTCGAATCGTGCAGGGAAAGTACAGATCGAACTTGAAGTTTTCAGTCGTTAGTTTGAGCGAAAGAAGGCAGGGATTCCTATGGCTTGGAGCGCATAGAATTCCAATGTGATCAACACTTGGAGAGTTGTTGAGGCCGTGCATCAGGGTGTGCATAGAACCCCTGAAAGAAGCAGAGGAAATAAGCTTAGGAGGGATAGTTCCTCATACATACCGAGGGAACAAACCTGGGTGAGATTTGAACCAAAAGAAGCTTCAGAGCAAATCGGGTTTTCAAGGCGGGGAATCATCATCCAGGAATTGCTGAGAGAAATCGCGACGTCCCGAGGATCGTTGGATCATGGAAGAGTTGCGAGGGAGATAAGCCGTAAGCACAGGAGAGGAGGATAAAAGTCCATCGGGCTTCGGTGGTTCGGCGTTCGGGGTTTGGCGAGGTAAGAGTTTTACACCTCGTGAAATCGCGAGTTGCGATTTCCCGATTTGATGGGAGTCGTCGATCTTCAGAGAGACACATGGCCTCAGATCCTGGGAGGTTGGGATTTGGTGTTCGGCATTCAATGAGGGGAGTGGCATGCCCGTCGAAATCGCGAATAGTGATTTCCCGAGTCAATAGGGACCGTTGATTTTAACAAGGCCAAGTGGCACAAATCCGACGAATCGGGGTTTCGACGTTCGGGGTTTTCAAATGCAACGGACTTGCGACAGTTGAAATTGCGATCCCGCGATCCCCAATCGCACGAGTACGGGAGTGACATGGCAGCGTGGGACCCCAGGTACTAGTGGAAGACAGGTGGCGCCAATTCAGAGTTTGAAGTTCGGGGATTGAAAGGGGCAGTGAAACATAACATCGCCATTCCCAATTTCTCGATAGGGAAATCCCCAATGCACGGAAGCGTTGACCGTTGAATCTCAGGGTTCGGGGTTTGGAGCTGTAGGTGAACTGTGTTCGTGTGAACCGCGAATTCTCGAGTCGCGATATCCCGATTTCTGAAGGAGGGGGAATCTCCGAAGGAGTTACTGTGGGTGACTTGTGACTCCCAAGGGGAGTTGGAAGAGCTCATAACTCTTAGGCCTAGGTTGAAAGAAGGTCCTGGGTAAGAGCATCCGTGTCGTCGAGGGCAGTGTCGGCGTCAAGTGGTATCAGAGCTGGAAAAGGGTTTCTCTTTGCTTTGGTAGTAGAGAGAAAAAAAAAAATCTGCCATGCCGCCTAGGAGGGAGAGGCAGTCACCTGATCGTGAAGACAGGGATGCCCGAAGAAGAGGTAGGCAATCACCCAATCTAGAGAATGAGAGGGAATTGTCCAGGGAAAGAAGCAGTCATGGACAGAATATAGAAATGGAGAGGGAAATACGAAATCTTCGTGCTAGAATGGAAGATATGGAAGCAGCGCAGAGGCACACAGCAGATACAGGAGATCTGAGTGACTTCGAAGGAGAAGCTAATGTTGTACCGCAAGGTGGAGTTGCAGCAGAAGATGCAGCCAATGAGAGATTAATCAAGGCTATCGCCAGGATGAGCGCAAAGGTGAGGATGGACATTCCAGCTTACGAGGGAAGCCTGGATGCAGAAGAGTTGCTGGATTGGATCCGAGCACTCAACACCTACTTTGATTATGAGGATATCGAAGAGGACAAGAAGGTGAGTCATGCTGTCACTAAATTGAAAGGACATGTAGCCTTATGGTGGGACAAGCTGCAGGCAGACAGGCGTTCCAAAGGCAAACAAAATATCAAGAGCTGGGATCGGATGATCGCCAAGATGAAGGCGAAGTTCATCCCGAGAGACTACCAGATCACTCTGTTCAGGCGCATGCAGAACCTAAGACAGAAGATGATGACGGTGAAGGAGTACACCGAGGAATTTTATAGGCTCAACATTCGAGCTGGTCATCGGGAGAGTGATGACGAAAAGGTGGCGAGATACCTAAATGGTCTCAGGTATTACATTCAGGATGAATTGAGCATGGTCACCATCCAAACAGTTGAGGATGCGTACCAGATGGCTCTAAAAGCCGAAGAGAAGCTGAGCCGCAAGCAGGGACAGCGAGGGCGAGGCAGAAGCCAACCCAGAGGCAAAGCAGTTGCCCAAGAGAGAACTCAAAATCCCAAGGAGGAATGGAAGAAGCCTCAGGGAAAAGCTGAAAGAGGTGGAACCTCATAGCAGAGGTAGCAATATGCTGAGCCGAGGAGGCAGCAAGATGATCAGCAAGGAGGATATGCTGACGCCAACACTTTTCCTCATACCCAAGGTAGAGGAAGAGGCAGAGGAGGAATTATCACATGTTTTACATGTGGGAAAGACGGACACAAAGCCGTGGACTATCCAGACAGGAAAATGGACAGAGGAAAGGCTCACGTCGCTGAGGCGCAGAGGCGTGACGTGGAGGATGAAGACACTAGAAGTGGGAAATCACTGACAGTGCACAAGGCCCTCTTGAAACCTGAGAAAGAGGTGGACAGCTCAGCGCAAAGATGCAGACTGTTCCGGACCACGTGCAAGACCAAGGGCTGGAAATGCAAGGTCATAGTGGACAACAGAAGCACTGATAATCTCGTTTCAACCGAGATGGTGGAGAAGCTGGAGCTGAAAATGAACAAACACTCGAGTCCATACAAAGTGACATGGTTGTAGAAAGGACACCAGGTATGTGTTACGAGACAGTTCTTGGTTGAATTTAAAATGGGTGATTATAAAGATGAAATTCTATGTGATGTCATTCCCATGGATGTCTGTCATGTATTATTGGGTAGACCATGGCAGTTTGACCGAAATGTGGTTCATGACGGAAGAATGAATACATATACCTTGGATAAGGATGGAAGAACACATACATTGCTTCTGAGGAAGGATAAGAAGGTGGAGTCGGTAGTAACCAGCACGATACTTCTCATGAGTGGAAAGGAACTTCTCACAGAAATGGAGAAGAATGAAGATCCACAATTCTTTGTTGTCAGGAAGCCGAGAATTGTCCTGACAAGCACAAGAATGGACGACTTACCAGAGGAGATTCAGGAACTGCTGGGAGAGTTCGCTGATATCATCGTGGATGAACTACCTCGTTCGTTGCCACCGATGAGGAGTGTGAGTCACCACATTGACCTCATACCCRGAGMAAGCTTGCCKAATAAGGCAGCGTATAGGTTGACACCTCAGGAGAATGAGGAAGTAAAAAGGAAGGTACGGGATCTGCGGGATAAAGGACTGGTGAGGGAGAGTCTGAGTCTGTGTGYCATTCCAACGGTACTAAGTCCGAAGAAGGATGGAGGCTGGAGGATGTGTACAGACTCCAGGGCAATTAATAAAATCACCATCAGGTAYAGGTTTCCACTGCCAAGAATGGACGACTTGATGGATTTCCTGAGTGGGGAAAATTATTTTTCAAAGATAGATCTCAAGAGAGGATATCATCAGATCCRGATGTGAGAAGGAGATGAATGGAAGATGGMATTCAAAACCAACGAGGGTTTGTACGAATGGTTGGTCATGCCRTTTGGGTTGACAAATGCGCCAAGCACATTTATGCGGCTGATGAATGAAGTCCTGCRGGAATTCCTTGGMAAATTTGTTGTTGTGTATCTAGACGACATATTTATTTTCAGSAAAAYGAAGGCTAAACACTTGAGGCATTTGGCCATTGTGATGAGAAGACTGCAGCAGGAGAAGTTGCTGATCAATTTGAAGAASTGKTCCTTCATGCAGACAGAACTCATTTATTTGGGCTTTGTAGTCTCGGCAAATGAATTGAAGATGGATCCTGAGAAGGTGAACGTAATTAGGAATTGGCCATCGCCAAGGAATTTTTTTGAGGTAAGGAGCTTCCATGGATTGGMAAGCTTCTACAGAAAATTCATTCRGAATTTTAGTGGAATCAGTGCTGCAATGATGGACAYTGTGAAGAAGCAGCATAAGGTTTTCCATTGGACAGCAGAGGCTGAAAGGAGCTTCAATTTGTTGAAGCAAAAGATAAYTGAGCAACCAGTGTTAGTGTTGCYAGATTTTCAGAAAACCTTCCAAGTGAAGTGTGATGCCAGTGGGTATGTTGTTGGAGGGGTTTTAAGTCAGGATGACAGACCTGTTGCATACTATAGCGAGAAGCTGGATGATGCGAAGCTGAAGTACTCCACGTACGATAAGGAGTTCTATGCCATTATYCAGGCATTGAAAAAGTGGAGGCATTATCTCATACCCAAGGAATTTGTCCTGTACAGTGATAATYATGCATTACAGTTCGTGAGTCAGCAAGAGAAGCTGAATCAGAAGCATGCGAAGTGGGTAGAGTACATGCAGAATTTTACATTTGTGATAAAGCACATTTCGGGGACTGCGAACAAGGTGGCTGATGCCTTGAGTAGGAAATGTTTGCTGCTGCAGGAGTTCAAAGTCAAAACCTTAGGTTTTAAAAATCTGAAAGATATGTATGCAGGTGACGCAAACTTTTGTGAGGCATACGAGGCAGCCGAGAACCCAGTTCTCAAGGATAGGAGTCCGTGGATTGACTACCTGATCCAGGATGGATTTCTATTTAAAGGCAATCAATTGTGCATTCCAGATTGCTCTATGAGAGAGAATTTGGTGAAGGAGAAGCACAGTGGGGGCTTAGCAGGTCACTTTGGACACGATAAGACCTTCGCCAAGCTGGGTGAATCTTATTATTGGCCTAGCATGTGAGCAGATGTAAAGGCGATTTGTTGATAGGTGCAAAATATGTCAACATGCAAAAGGCCAAAAGTAGAACACAGGGTTCTATCAGCCATTACCCATACCTGAGAGGCCATGGGAAGCCATTAGTATGGATTTTGTGTTGGGTTTGCCAAGAACACAACAAGGGGTTGATTCCATCTTTGTGGTGGTGGACAGTTTTTTGAAGATGGCACATTTCATCCCATGTCATAAGACCAGCGATGCAACCCACATCGCCAATTTATTTTTCAAAGAGATTGTGTGGTTGCATGGATTGCCGAGAAGTATAGTCTCGGATCGAGACACGAAGTTCATAGGTCACTTTTGGAGGATTCTATGGAAGAAGCTGGGGACTGACTTGGCATTCAGTTCTTCTTATCACCCCCAGACAGATGGGCAGACTGAAGTAGTCAACAGAAGCTTGGGGGATCTGTTGAGAAGTCTGGTAACTGAGCATCATAGCAGTTGGGATCAGATCCTACCATAGGCAGAGTTTGCATACAACGATTCTGTGAATCGGAGTACAGGTAAGATCCCATTTCAAATTTTGTATGGGACACAACCGTGAGGAGTATCTGAGCTCAGGGAGTCAGAACAGGCTGAAACTAGCAGCGCGAGAGCTGAGGAATTCGCTGAGGCAATGCAAGAACTTCACACACAGGTGAAGCAGCGACTGATGAAGGTGAACCAGGAGTATAAGCGCAGATCCGATCAGAGGAAAATGCAACTTCAGTTTGAAGTTGGAGACATGGTTCTAGCGCACCTGAGGAAGGAAACGTTCCCAAGGGGAATGTATAACAAGCTCAAGATGAAGAAAATTGGGCCATGTAGAGTCCTGAAGAAATTCGGGGAAAATGCGTATGCGCTTGAGTTTCCAGAGGGCATCAGGATATCTCCGATTTTCAACATTTCGGATTTATACCCCTACAGGACCAAGGATAAAGGAGTTGTAACTGATGAACAACCAGTGGTCCAGTGGCAGAAGCAATTGCCAGTTGCACAGAAACCGCAAATGGAGTGCATACTGGATAAAAGAGTTTGAAGGAAGACCAAGAGAAAGCAATATTTTGAGTACCTGGTGAAATGGAAGAATCACCCAGTGGAGGATGCCAGCTAGGAACCAGAGACAGTGATTCAAAAGCATGGACAGACTGTGCAGGAGCTCATGGACAGGAGCCCATGAAATCTTTTGAGCCGAGGAGTATGATGCAGGAGCATCTACGACTTCATCAAGCAAGCCAGCGTGGAGGAAATAGAAGAATAGCTGGACAGCACCAGCGCATACATTTTTGAAACACTTTGAAGATTTTTGCGTCGCTGTTTAACAAAAGGCATTCAAAGCTAAGCGCACTTGTATTGTATTATAGATAGGAAGGCATTTAATGGTTTTAATGTTGTTAGATAGGAATTAACTGTAGATTAGACAGTTTTACTTTCAAGAGGGGAAACGAAATATAGGCACCCTCCTTTGTATCATTGTATTATCATTCCTGCATTATGAAGGAAAGAGCAAGCAGAGAACTTGTGAAGAACACCCATGTACAGATTGAATTAATAGAAGAAAGACTTTGATTCAATTTTATGGCTGTGTTTGTTTTCTGTGTGTTGTTGATATTATGTTGTTGCATACTTGCTTATTTTTATGCCTTTCTTCTATATGTTGCATATGTGATTGCATGGCAGGTTAGAAACCTGAGGGAATGAGGAAGTAAGTTCCAATTGTTTCTCTGTTTGAGCCAGGAGATTCCTGCATAGAGTGCAGTTGAATTCCTCCGCATAGAGTGCGTTGAGGAGGCTAAACAGTTGAACTCTTGTTCTCGTCTGCCGAGAGTGAATTGGGTTGTTCGAATCATGTAGGGAAAGTATAGATCGAACTTGAAGTTTTCAGTCGCTAGTTTGAGCGAAAGAAGGCAGGGATTCCTATGGCTTGGAGCACATAGAATTCCAAAGTGATCAACACTTGGAGAGTTGTTGAGGCCGTGCATCAAGGTGTGCGTAGAACCCCTGAAAGAAGCAGAGGAAATAAGCTCAGGAGGGATAGTTCCTCATACATACCGAGGGAACAAACCTGGGTGAGATTTGAACCAAAAGAAGCTTCAGAGCAAAGCGGGTTTTCAAGGTAGGGAATCATCGTCCAGGAATTGCCGAGAGAAATCGCGACGTCCCAAGGATCGTTGGATCGTGGAAGAGTTGCGAGGGAGATAACCCGTAAGCACAGGCGAGGAGGATAAAAGTCCATCGGGCTTCGGTGGTTCGGCGTTCGGGGTTTGGCGAGGTAAGTGTTTTACACCTCGTGAAATCGCGAGTTGCGATTTCCCGATTTGACGAGAGTCATCGATCTTCAGAGAGACACGTGGCCTCAGATCCCGGGAGGTCGAGATTCGGCGTTCGGCGTTCGACGAGGGGAGTGGCATGCCCATCGAAATCGCGAATAGCGATTTCTCGAGTCAATAGGGACCGTTGATTTTAACAAGGCCAGGTGGCACAAATCCGACGAATCGGGGTTTCGGCGTTCGGAGTTTTCAAATGCAACGGACTTGCGACAGTTGAAATTGCGATCCCGCGATCCCCGATCGCACGAGTGGGGGAGTGACATGGCAGTGTGGGACCCCAGGTACTAGTGGAAGACAAGTGGTGCCAATTCAGAGTTCGGAGTTCGGGGATTGAAAGGGGCAGTGAAACATAACATTGCCATTCCCGATTTCTCGATAGGGAAATCCCCGATGCGCGGAAGCGTTGACTGTTGAATCTCGGGGTTCGGGGTTTGGATCTGTAGGTGAACTGTGTTCGTGTGAACCGTGAATTCCCGAGTCGCGATATCCCGATTTTCGAAGGAGGGGGAATCGTCGAAGGAGTTACTGTGGGTGACTTGTGACTCCCAAGGGGAGTTGGAAGAGCTCGTAACTCTTAGGCCTGGGTTGAAAGAAGGTCCTAGGTAAGAGCGGTCGTGCCATCGAGGGCAGTGTCAGCGTCAGATTATATGGTTAAAAATTATTAGATTTATCTATTACTTATTCACCCCCTCTCTCAGTAATCCAACAATTGTTATCAAAGAAGGTTCCTTTAGGAAACAGTTTAACCACTAGAAGGAGATCATGGATTATTATGAAAATGGAGTACCAATGTTTAATGGTCAGAATGGTTATAAGTATGAGATGTGGAGCATAAGGAAAAAAGTATTTTTATAGGCACAAGGACATTATATTTGGCTATCAATTGATACAGGATATGATAGTTCAAAAAGGGAAAAGACTGCAGCCAAGAAGGAATTGAGGAAAAATAAAAAAATAGCAATGGATTTCATCTGGGAAGGATTACTTAATCTGGTAAGAGAAAAGGTTGGTAAATGTTCATCAGCAAAAGAAATTTGGGATAAGTTACATGACATATATTCTTCACCCATCACAGATTCAGAAAATGTCAAAGAAGATGCAGATACAAATCAAGAAGAATTATGTTCACCATGTCAAGAAGATTCAAAATATGGAGAGTACATAATCACCAGAGGTATGTTGTTTTGTTTTAATTGTGAAAAACATGGACATATTGAAATAGAATGCCATGAAGGAAATGAGACAGAAAAACTAATTGAAAAGGAAGAAAATTATAAATAAGAATTGATTAGTTCTTTAGATGAACTAAGAGAAGAAAACGATTCACTCAAGAAAGAATTGATGAAACAAAAGGAAAGTGTTCACATTTTTTAAGAAGCCCAACAGGCCATCGAGAACTTAAGAACTCATCTAGAAGAAGCCAAAAAGATAGAAGAAAATATTGAATATCAAAAGCAGTGTTTGGAAACCAACATAGAAACACAGAAGGAAGAAGCAGAAATGAGAGAGAGGATATTGACAGATCATCTTAAGGAAATAATTAACGATTTAAACTAGATTGAGGCAGAGTTTGGTCAATAAGAGAAAGAACTTGAAGAAGAAATAATCATGTTAAAAATTCAAATTGAAGAAGCGAAAAGAACAGAAGTCATGAAGTCTCGGATAACGAAGAAAGAAGAAGAAGTTGAGAAGCTTGAAGAAGAAGTTGTCACATTGAGAAGTAAAGTCGTCAAGCTCAACATGAACGTTGAAGAGACAGAAACATCCACATCAGTTATAGATAATGAAGAGAAGCACTCTAGGTTGCTAGAAAAGAAGAATGAAGAAAATAGAAAGAGTTATGCAGAAGTACTCAAAGGAATGAATCATGGTCAACCAGAATCTAAGAAAACTATTGAAGATATATCTTCAAGAACACCATCCATGTTCAACCCACAAATAACCTTCAATGATGATCATGATTAGTCAATGAAAACATTTAGAAGGATTACGCCACAAAGAATATCATTCACTCCCAGGTATGCAAATTTATCTTATGGTAAATGTTTTTATTGTACTAACTTTATACATAAGGTTGCAGATTGCAGAGATTATAAAATAAATGTTCCAGCAAGAAGTGCCTATGTGGTTGCACGTAACATTGAGTGTTACAAATGTCATAACTATGGACACATAGCCAGTGATTGTATAATCATGATCGATACTTCCATGAAAGAGAATATTCATATCAGATATAAGAAGGTTTGGATAAGAAAATAGGAATAATAGGTGAACAAAGATCAGGTACCAGAGATCGCAAGATTGGAAAAAAAACAAGATGAATAAAATTCTACAAAGACAATGAAAGATTTTAGATACAAAAAGGTTTGGAAAATAACTGAAAGAAAGGAAGGACGAGTAAATAAGGAACAGGTTCAAGAGATTGTACTTTCATAAATTTTAGTGAAAGATGAATCCACAGACAGAAAGAAAGACGTCAAATATCAGAGAGATAATGAATCTACCAATGAAGATGATGATGAATACACATCAAAGAAGGAATTGTTCTAAGCCATTCATCTTAGAGACTCCCAAGTAATATAAATATTAGATAGGGGAGTCTATGCGATAGTTGTGACAGACCAAAGAACCATCCTTTGAGAAACTTGTCGAGTTTGAGAAGACAGATTCAGAGCAATCAGTTAGCAGAAGTACAGTTTGATAGATTAATCAAGATTTCATGATAGTATAGTGATAAATGGGTCAGCATTATGGACAATTGCGCAAGTAGAGTCTTGGATAGTATGGACAGAGATGGATTTGTAAGAACACTTAGCAGGTTTGGACAGATATATGATAGTGGATGAGAGCATGGATTCATAGATTGGTTCAGAGAGTAGTTCAAAGAAAAAGGAACATTATCATAATGGATGATAATTACACAGGAAATGGCTCGAACAATGCTAATGGATTCCAAATTGATAGATATTTTTTGGACACATGCAGTGCATACATCAGTTCACATTCAAAACAAAGTAATGCTAAAAAACAACAATGACAAAACTCCCTATGAACTATGGAAAAGAAACGCAAACAACAACCTCTACATCAAGGTAACTCAAGGTAATATTTTATTAATTGAAATTTATGTTGATGATATTGATGATAGGTTAAGTCAGAAATTTGCAAAGGATATGCAGAATGAATTTGAAATGTCATTACTTGGAGGACTATCCTTCTTTTTGGGTCTTCATATATGTCAAAGAAACCAAGGTATTTTTATTTCTCAAACTAAGTATATCAGAGAAATGTTAAAGAGGTTAGGAATGGAATATTTCAAACCAATTACCACTCCTATGAAAACCAGTTGCAAGTTGAGCAAAGATGATGATTCAAAGTATATAGACCAGAGGAAATACATGTTAATTATTGGTATCTTACTATATGTGTCATCATCTAGACCAGATGTAATACAAGCAGTTGGACAGGTGGCATGATTTCAAGCAACACTAGAGGAATCGCATGTATTATAAGTGAAGAGGATTTTTAGATATCTCAAAGGAACAGAAGAGTTTGGATTATGGTATTCAAAAGGAAAGGATCTATCACTTATTTCCTACACAAATTCATATTACAGGTTGCATTGATGACCGATGAAGCACCAGTGGAGTAGTGTTCTACTTGGGTGAGTGTTTAGTATCATGGCTAAGCAAGAAACAATCATCAGTATCTCTATCTACAGTCGAGGCAGAGTATATTGCAGCAACATGTTGTACACGGGTTCTCTATATGAAACAGACTTTGACATATATACAGGTTGAGTATGATGAGCCCATTCCAATCTATTGTTATAATACAAGCACCATCAGTATCTCAAAAAACATGGTGATGCACTCCAAGACGAAGCACATTCCAATCAAGTATCACTTTCTATGGGAACGGGTTGCAGAGAATAATATCAGAGTTGAATATGTGGGAACAAAAGAACAAGTGGCATACATCTTTACAAAATTGCTTCCATGGGAAGCACTTGAATTATATCTTCGCCAGAGACTAGGAGTAATTTCTACTCCAAAATTAATACTTTTGAATGCTTATATTATATGTCTTAGATGTACACAAGGAAGCACCATAAATAGGACTAAGGGGGGGATATTTATCATATGCAAAGGTAAATGCTTGGAGAGAGAGCATAGAGGCATGTTTCCAAGCAAAGGGATTGTCACAACGGAAGAATGAGTGATATGACTTCAGAGTGATACCCTTTGTCAAAAGGGGAGATATTATTCATATGAAGGGAAAGAGAGTAATCAAAGGATTATAAACACAAAGAAAAATCAAAGGCACGTAGACAATGGGAGCAACCCCAAAGAGAGATACCATTTTCCATTGATGTCAAAGGGGGAGAGATAGAAACATTGATAAAGAGTATAAGCATGAATGTTATCATGACTAAGTGTTGCCATCAATGCCAACGGGGGAGATTATCAGACAATTGGCTTAGTTTGATGGATAGTTGGTATGGATTGTTGGTTGTCATTGATTTCAACTATTGGAGAGTGATATTATAGATTGATGTCAATCCTTAGTGATTGATGTCAACCCTTGGAGAAATTCTAGTGGCACAAAGGTTTGGGTAATGGACCCAAGTTTGTTTGATGTAAATATGACTCATTGTTGTCTTGTCATGGTTGATAATAAGTACAAATGGATGAACTCCAAAGTGGTCCCCTTATGGTGAAAGCCCTCATGGGAAGATGCTTTCCAGATTGAGTTATCCTAGAAGTATGGTTAGAGAACCCATGCTTATTTATGGAATAATGAGATGAAGGTCAGTGAATTTTTCAGTGAAACTATCCTAGATGGATAGTGTTTTTTATGCCTTTTTCAGTGGTATGTGGAACGTCACAAAACTCCTCAAGGTTAGAGAGTTATGGCCATGAGAAGTTGGAGAACCCAAGTTTGGGTAATGGACCCAAGTTTGTTTGATGGATAACAGTATGAGTTTTGATATATTTTTAGGTAATACTATTCTATATGGATAGTACATGTCATGCCATTTCTGGTGGTATGTGGAACATCACATAACTCCTCACGGTTTGAGAGTTATCGCCTTACGAAGTTGGAGGACCCTCATATGTCATCTAGAAGCCCCAAAAGGTCAAAGTAGTCAAAGTGGTTTAAGATATTTTATAAGGAAAATAATAAAGTGAAGTGATGAGTGTACTATAATTCAAAGTGAATACAAAATAAATTATTTAAATAATAAATTTAATGGAGAAATTAGAAGTGGGTTAACCCTAAAATAAGGAAAGTGGGCAAAGTGACCTAGAAGATGTTTTTAAAGAAGCGACTTGGAGAGTATAAATAAGAGGCAAGGCTCTCTCATTTTACAACACACTTGATAATATTGAATATCTATAGTTTTTTGAGGTAACCAAATGATATCTAAGCTGAATTTCTGAGGAAATGTGAAGAAAAGAAGGTCGAAATTCAAGGAAGGATAAATTCCTTTGATGATGCTTTCTAAGGTATGTTATTTACAGGTCATCTCACCATTTTCGCAATAAATTTTTTTCTAGAATGATTTAGACCATTAATTGTTATTCCATTGAGGAAACATATCCAAGTATCTGTGGTAAAAATTGAGTAAGAAAAAAAAAATTGGTTAGAGTACAATCTATAGTATGTTGTGTAAAATTTTTAGATCGATTCAATAAACATTCTGTGTGGGGCACGCTCTACAAGGTCGCTCTCTAGAATAAGACAGAATTCAACAAGGTATGCCATTTTTGCTATAACTCTTTTTCTGAGAGGTTCCAAGTAGTGACACCTGGAGGAATTGCATAAAACACACTGAAGAACATTGTGTATCACTTTAATATCTTTATTCATTACAGGTACAAAGTTTTTATTATTTCAAGTTAGGGTTGTTGACTAATACAAAACTAATCATGTGAGACTAAATAAAAGTTTGATGAAAATGCTAGTCTCTTGTTGTTAAAGTTAAGGAAGGTTTGTAGGTATGTGATCATATACACCAGTTCTATTATAGAGTTACAAATCATATTTGGATGATGAAATTGATGAGGGATTTTGGTTAAGGTAAATGTCTGGTACATGGTTGAGACAAGTAGTTGATGAGTTGGCACATACATGAGTTGTATAGTTGATGATGTTGGTACATATTGATGAGTCATAGTTGATGAGTAGTTGATACGTGATTGTCACATACTTGGTACATGGTTGGAGGCACTTGTTAGTAGTATTGTTGACACATGGTTTATGGGAGATGTGGCATACTTGTATTATTAGAAGCACATATTGATCTTGGTGATGGTTATGAGTTGTTGTGTTATACTTGGTTGATGCACATCTTTGAGAGTTGTCTTGGTGATTGATATTGGTGAGTAGATCTGATTTGGTTGATAACATTGATGAGACAGGTTGTTGTGATAGGTTTTTTGGACAAGTTGTTGTGATAGGTTATTTTTACAAGTTTGGTGCATGGTTGATGCACTTTTTCATGGTACAGGTTGGTGCATGGTTGATATTGCACTTGTTTATGGTACAGGTTGATTA
>ML799088.1:146695-162975 GCA_009831015.1 Picea engelmannii | reverse complement strand
AAACTTTTGGTGCATGCATCAACATATACAAGGCTTCCTTCAATTTTAATTCATGGGTATCTTTCCCATGCACCTCAAAACCTCAAGAAACTAAAAAAGAAACCTCAACAAAATCAACTCCCTCTTTTTGAGAGAATCCTCTAGTAACTAGGGTAAGAATCTCATTAAGTTCAACTCCCTCTTTTGGATAGAATCCGTTGAAAATAAACTTGCCTTGGTAGCCTTCAATACTATCATCCATTGCATGTGTTGAATCAATCACTAATTCCATGATAGGTTTTTAAATTGTTTCTACAATGTTGAAAGGAAACTCCTCCATCATGTCATCATGTCAAACCTACTCTACTATATCAGTGAGTATCCCATAAAGGCCACCATCCCGAACTCCACTAACTAAAATATGACCAAGTTTTGTGTTGCAATTTTTAATGATCACTTGTTGACCATCAAACTCAACCATACATTGTAAATCCGTGATGCAAGAAACTAAAAGAAGACTCTTCATTAAACCATATGCATGCAAGATATCATATAGCTCAATAACATCCCTTATGAACCCCATAATTACCTTTTTTTCTCATTCCTTTATCATCCATTTTTCCTTCTATAATTGCCTAAACATTCCCTTTTGAGTAACTAAGACATTCCCATGTTAATGATAAATCCATTTCAAGATTATCTAATAGTTGTTTCTTAATTGAAATGTTTTGACATGATTATGGGGAATGACATAAATGTTTGGGTTGATTAAGTTCCTAGATATGGATGTGTGATTTTTGGGTTACTATCGGTGTAAGTCATGATAATTATAGGGTTACCCATGTCACCATTAAAGGGGTATTCTATGTTCTAAGAATTCCAAGGCTAGATTGAAGCCTTCCAATAGGTATGATTATTATCACATATTCGCTCACCCTTCACTGCAATCCAAAAGATAAATTCATGGGAGAATGTCACCCAATTTGAGATACTCATATTTGAATATAGTATGAGGTGGAGTGGCCATTATTTCAAGCCAAATTTAGAACTCCACAAGAAAACCATGAGCTGGGAAGGCTCTAGCTATATGAGACAATTTCCTAAATTGTAGAAAATTGTTTGAATGACCATTGGGTTCTCTAGAATTCACCCTAGGGGGGATCCAAATTTGTTTTGTATTTAAGAAAAGTGTGGGAGCTCAAACGGGTTGGCTAGAAAAAATCCAAAATTCATTTTCTTTCAATAAAACAATGTAATTCCAAATTCCGTAGAATAGAATCACATATTATTGGTTTTCATTTGCTTTCTTATTGGGAATATAGTTTTCCTTTAATGGATTCAACCCCTTGATTTCTTCAAAGTAAAAGGTTTCTCCAAAGCTACAATCAGTGATTGAATCCTTTCTATTCATAGATTAATTTGCTTGTTATTTACATGATTGTATATTTCTTACCAGCATTTTTGTTTTATTAGCATTTCAATTAGGAACATTTCATGTTGTTTTATCACTTTGAATTACAATGATTAGCACTATGGGTGTGATCTTTTCAAATATTTGTGAATTTCATGATTACTTCTATGTTTATCTTTAGATCCAGATGTATGGACCATAGTCATTGATCTTACTTACATGCATCATTCCACGAGTTCCTCACCTTAATAGGATTGGTATCACTCCTCTTTGATTCCTAGCAAAGTATAGGAACAGATGGATATAAAAATCATTATCCTAGATTACGTGGAATGAAATCGGAATGGTATACTCATAGTTTCTTATTTTCTTTGTTGTTCTAGGTATTCTAATTTTGAATGGGTTATTGTAGATTAGATGTCTTTCACCAAGCATGCAACAATTGGTTTTGTTAAGGATGAATTAATTAGTTTTGTATCATTCATAGGATAATAGAGTACATATTAGCAAGTTAAGACCTTGTGGTTGTGCATACAGTGCATAGCATCTCTAAAGAATTATGCATCCAAATAGATCATTTGTGTCCTCGAGATTATGTGACATTGGTTATTGTTGGAGCACCTTGTCCCATCAATACCTTGAAGGCTTGCATAAAAAAACAAAGGCCAATCTGGTAACTAGACAAATGGACATCATCGACCAACCCCACCTGTATGTCATCCTCCTATTCTTAAAGTCAATTGAAGAACTTCTTGTTGAAGGTCATATGTATAGATGCTCCATTTTCCACATACCACCCTACACCCAAAATTGATGTTAGTGGAAAGGTGCAATACCAAGAGAATGTTGTCTCAAATTTGGATCCTAACTCATTCATTGTAATTGAAGTTTTTACACTCCTTGCAAAATCCTACTATGTCTCCTTGGTTTTTTTCTTCCCAAGACACTGAGATGAATAGTGGACCATCTTGTGGAACTTTAAACATTGCACATGACTTAAGTATTTCTTCCATTGGTATCAAGAATATATTTCATCCTCCTTTTCCTTTTGACCCCTCCTGTGTCCTCCTTTCTTTCATCCTCTCCTCATTTTCCCAATGGGAGTCAGGTTCTATTTCTCCTCCACTCTAAATAAATAAATCTCTAGTCAGGTCTCCCCTTTGATGGAATCAAAGTTAGGAAGTCTCTCATAAGCATAAACACCATAAACACACATTTCCTGAGATGAAGAGAACCCATTTAGTCCTATGGGAACCAACTCTTCATTCACAATATTTATCCTATAACGACAAGTTGATCTCTCAACTAAGTGATGTTCATTAGGTAGCTATACATTTTGTTTGTACCTCTCATGCATGCCGTGGTGAGTTTTTTCTTTAGTAGTATCTTACAAGAGATATTTGCACTATATTACATAGTGATCGAAGCATCATACATCTCATTTATTGTATTCTTCTCTGCAATGTGAAGGATCAAATGGTCCTTCACCAAATCAACGATGAGTCGCGTCACTTTTTCACTTTCTTGGTATGCTCAGTGGATCGGTAGGGAGTGTAACCTTCTTCTCAACTAGGCTCCACAAATCAACCTCCTCCAATAAAATTTGTAGCTCGCACTTCCAAGGTGTAAATTTGGAAGCACTCTCTAACCTATCACACTCTTGGAGACCAATATTGGACACCATTGCAAATCCTAAAATCACACTTCAAAAAATATATCAACCACAAAATAAACCATATATGCAACCTATCTTGGGTGCATATCACCTATCACATGCCAAAAGAACATTCTAATCATGAAATATCCCATGCATCTCACCTAAAAACCTATTATAGGTCTCAATGCCTCTCATAGACACATACCAACTTCGATTCCTAAATCTAGGGCATCACACCCATTGAAATCCTCTGACAACTCCCCCTCATAACGACTAGCTTTCTCCAAACATAGATACCTAGAAGATTTCAAATATTTCTCTCTAATACAATGTTAGAATTCTTATATCATGGTAAGAAAACCCTACACTCCAATAAATCCTAGGTAGATTAACCTATCAAAACTACAAGTAAGAATGTTATATCTATAAACACATGGATAACTGAAAGCATTGAACGACAAGATAAGAATCTGCACCACTCGATCACACTATATATTAACTCCAAATAAGGAAATTACATACCACACTTGATAATCACTAGAAAACTATAAAATTGAATGTCTCACACATTGATCTTGTAATTTTGTATAGACTAATAATGGATAGGGTATACAAAAATAGAATGGATATCACCCCTATGGTGTGCCTATTAGCCAATACTAGAACACTTGTAGCTCATGCACTTTTGTCCAAAATTAAAAATTGTGCTAACATTGAAAAACAACTTTCTAGATATAACAAAACTAAGGCCTTTCTTAATTGGTACTGCATCTAAACTTAGAGATAAGATGCACTCTCTAATTCTAGAAAAACAACCTAAATTTGAAAGAAAAATTCTAATTAAATAAAATCTAAATCTAGAGTTGTTTAAGGTTGGAGCATGCTTGTTGAAGGCATACATGTGCAATATGCCTCTACATCAATAGTGTTTGTCTCCCTAGATGCACTAGTGTTCAATGACCTCTTTATTGTTCATAGGAACCAAGATAAGGAAGAACAAGGTTGGTGTATGGATTTGACATCATCGCTACTATACCCTAATCCACACTATCATCAATGATTTATAAATTATTGAAGGGATCCATAGTGAAGATATTGTATCTGAATATGTTTCTACAGCAGAACACCTTCGAGAAATACATAAAGATAGAAAAAAGCACATTTTTGTCCTTATGTCTTGCAACTTTTAATTGTGTCTCAATGTCGTATTCATGTAAAATCTTGTCTATAGGTTATTTATACTAATTATTAATAATTTCTTAAGTGTGAAATGATTTTTTAGTTGAGTGGTCACTAGGCTCTAAAGTTAAACCTTGTAGCACTAAAGGCATCTAAAGTAAGATAGCCAAATTGACATATTGCATTTCTTGATTATATTTTAATATTCTTAGTTATGGTACCTTAGAATATGCATCATTTCCATCTTTGGTAAGAAATGCCATTATCATTCTCAATAGTGAAGAAAATAAGTTTGAATGGTCAATTTTGTGTTATATGCTCTATGCATATGCTCAGGGTGATTTATAGGTTAAATGGAGAACTTATGATGTATAACCCATAGGCTCGGGGTTATATTCCCTATGCATCTTTAAACATGATAACATGGAATGCGCATATGCTCAGGGTGATTTATAGGCTAGATGGAGACCTTATGATGTATAACCCATAGGCTCGGGGTTATATTCTCTATGCATCTTTAAACATGATAACATGGAATGTGCATTAGTTACCACATGGAAAGTAAGATATCAATATAGACACAATGAAAAAGATGTTATGCCTAATGCACATAAAGTTGAGCGTATCAAAAATACGTTGAGGTCAAAGATGGAACAAACCAAGAAAAAGGGGATTTGGATTGTTATGGTGTGGTGATTGAGTTGGTTTGTATCACAAAAGTGAGATTGAAGGTCGGAGGAACATGGATCATTGTGACCATGGAATATAAAAAGAGAAAGAAAAAAGGAATTTGGATTGGCTTCTAAGTATCAAAAGGTTAGCTTCGAGAGGCTGGTAGTAAACAATTATTGTAGGGAGTTTGAATGATGCATAGATTATGGCTCGTGAGATATTGGTTTGATAGGAGGAAGAATACCCTAGAGAGTAAGGGTGAGATCAAGGTGTGGTCATATAGTTAAATGAAATCCTAGAAAGTTAAGCACGAGGTTGTAAGTTAAGCACGAGGTTGTAGTAAACTTATGTGATGTAAATAGTATGAAACATTTAATGAGAAAAAGTAGAACCCCTTATATGAATCTCAAAATTATTTTGTGTTTTTTCATGAAGCATATTTGCATTCTAATTCTTTGTTTTTCTCACATTTACATTTTTGCAAATATTTATGGGTAAATTCTGAGTAAAGGCCTTGAGTCCATTGTGTAGCCATGTTGTGTTATTTTTGGTATTAGAGTGGGATAAGAAATTTTAGAATAAGTTAGAGTGAGTGGAGAACTCAAAGGGGAACTACTTAATATTTTAAATTACAAAGATATCGATAAAAGGAGATAGAACAATAATAAACCAAGAATTTCCAAGTGTTGATAAGAAGAATTGAAGAAGTGGAAAGATGACAATAAAGTGTGGAAATTGAATCCAATTGTTCAAAACTTGAAAATGAAGAAGAAGAACAAGAAGGATATGGTGTAATACAATTGATCGGATTCTTGAAGAGAAACATAGGATCCAAAATTGAATTTTATAGTTATGATGGAACATTGAGAGTTGAGGTGTTGATAGATTGGATCAACAAAAAGGAAATATATTTGAGTGTGAGAAATTGGAAAGCCCAAATATTGCGAAGTTCACAAGTACCAAGTTGAAAGGTCATGCTATTGTTTGGTGGGATTATGTCAAGCAAGAGTGAGTTCCTAAGGGGAAGGAGAAAACCAAGAATTGGAATAAGATGGGATCCAAACTCAGGGAGAAATTTCTATTATTTGATTATAAACAAGATTTGTTCAAGAAAATGTGGGATTTGAGACAATGAGAACAATGTGTACAAGAGTATAAGAGGAATTTTACAAAATTTCAGTATGTGTGAGCCATGATGAGGATGAAAATCAAAGAGTTTCAAATCATGTGAATGGATTTAATTTTGCAATGTGAGATGAAATAAATCTTTATAAGATATGTTTTGTAAATTAATCCTATCATTTAGTGCTCAAATCAAAGGGTAAACTAGAGCACTAATGAGATGTATTCAATGTGATGAAACATAGTTATTCTATTTTATTGTACATTCTTGTGTGTTGCACATATCTCTATGTACTTTATTAGAAGTTTCCTTGTATATTTCTCTTCTTTTAGAAGCTTCTTTTTTCTATAAGTTTCTTTCATTGTGTTCTATTGGAGACTTGGTTAACCTTGATCACTCTCCTGCATTTGTAATATAGATATATTTAGTAGTACAAATGTGTTTGCGTTAGGACAATATCTTCTCTTCTCATACTTGCATACTTGATCTTTTTTGTTCTCTTGTGTGTGATTATTAGCATTGGCTTTGTTTGCATATCAATTGTATCAAATTTGAATGATTGTGGCCTCTAGATCTCAGGTGATTTGGCTTCATAAGGATCTTCATCCTTTACCCTTACTATATCTTGCCATTAGGCTTTATAAGGGTTTCCATATTTTACCCTTACTAGATTTTAAGCTTTTTGTCTTTGTAAGTGCTTCCATATCTTACCTTTACTAGATCTCACACCCATGGCTAGGCCTCTTTAAATTTTGATGTTGGTTCTTCTATTGGCTCCATATCCCACCAGCTAGGATCAAGCCACTCTTTGGTTCATTTTGAGGTTATAACCTTCACCCAGAGATTCTCAACCATGACCCCATGATATAGTCACCTCAAGAGTTTTCATTTCGTAACCTTACTAGATCTCACACCATTGGGCTCAAGAAACAAGATCTAGTCTCCTTGAGGTTTTCTACTTTTTACCATCTACTAGATCTACTCTCTTCAAATGGATTTAGCTTTGTATATTTATGCACTAAAAGAAATCGACATCATATATAGATGATTCCATGGGTTTATTACTAGGTTTTAAAGGGTGGTTACACTTGAATCATTTTCTAAAACTTTCCCAACTGAACTAATTACATATTTGAAATATACATGAAAAAATACACTATTTCAAAAAAATCACTCAAATCAGAGCTTACCCGACCAATATATTTTTAGTGCATTTCTATTACTATTGTGACTATAATTTTTGGAATATCTTTCAACTAGTGTGGGCCATCATAGCTAATGCATTTCTAATAGAAGCGCAGTATTGATGTCATAATCATATTGGGTGTTAATTTTTATAAACCCATCATGCAAAATTTTACTTGCCAGTAATTATCTACCCATAAATTAAATCAATATTGATATAAAACTTTTGTAAACTATGCAGAAAATTACAACTGAGTTTTTAACTTAAATACACAACAGAAAACTCATGAAACCAAGAACATAAAATATAGACACCAGAAATTTTACCCTGGAAACTCAGTGTGGGGAAAACCAACTAAGAGGGAGATTTATTAGGCTTCTGAGAAAATAATTACAGCACCAAATTTCAAGAGAATTTCTTACAATCAGAAGTTGATCTCTTTTGCTCAGAATTTGCCAGCAAACTAAGTGTTGTACGGCCCAGCAAATCGCCTTTTGTACAACCCCTTCTATGGTTGAATCATATGACCCGGTATGACCTATTTCTTGGTTATATGGCTCAACATTGTATGCCCCTCTTCTTGTTGCTCAGTTAGGCCCTAGATCGACCTCTCTTTCTCTGCTAAAGATGCCCATAAATTTGCCCCTTCTCTACTATTGTGTACAACCTAGAGTACGACCTCTTGTTGTTTCTATGTACGGCCTATGTATAGCTTGCACTTTGCTGCCCAGAACTCAACATGCTACCATCTTCTCTCCCTCTTCATTTTCTCACCCAAGCGCCCCTCTTCTCTTGAGCTCAAATCAATGTGTGTGTATTCTACCCTCCCATCAACACTTTATCTTTTCCACTTTACTTTATTTCCCTCTTAGGAACTTTCTAGAATACTCCAGAATATTTCACTTAAATGAAATATTTAATTTCCAAAGTTTAGAACTTAGGAAATCTGAGTAAAAATCCAATAAAAACTATTTGACAAATTTTAATGCTTTTCCTAAGTTAGACTTAGGATAAAATTAAAAATGTTGATATTGGCATTAATTAATTGTCTCCAACATGCCTGTACACTTAGGCCAGTGATGAGACACCTTCCAAGATACAAATTTAACACTCTCTTTTAGCAAGGAAGGTGTTATGTACCACCCCCAACTTATCCCTGAAGAAGAAAAACTTTTCCTTCATCAAGGCCTTCGTGAGGATGCCTGACACATGTTCACCTATAGGCACATATTGTACCTTCATTGTCCCTTTCTACACACAGTCCCTAATGAAGTTAAATTTGATCTCAATGTGTTTGGATCTATCATGGAACACTCGATTCTTAGAGAGCTTGATGCAGCTTTGATTGTCACAGTGGATGATCATAGTCTCCAACTCCTGTCCAAACAACCCCGTGGGAAAATTTCGAAGCCAAATAGCCTCACATGTTGCTAAGTTGGCTTCCATGTACTTTTCCTCAACAAATCTCAATGCAACTAACTTTTGCTTCATGTTGAACTAGGAAACAACTCCTGATCCCAAGTTGAAACAACACCCTGAAGTGTTTTTTATGTCAACTTTGTTTCCTACCAAATCTGCATTTGTAAATCCCATCATATTCACTCCATCTCCCTTGATGTAACTCAACCCATACTCAATCGTGACGCGCAGATATCTTAGAACATGATTCGCTGCCACCTAGTGTACTCTCCTCATCTCAACCATGAACTAACTAAGTGTGTTTACTACAAATCATATATTCGGTCTAGTGTTGACCAGATACATCAGAGATCCAATCAATTGCATGTATAATGTAGTGTCCATTGCCTCGGAAATTTGGAAGCGTCAATATTCTTCTAGTTGGTCACCATGGGCATAGGCATAGGGCTGCACTCCTATAGTCCTCCATACTGAACCTCTTTAGAATCTGCAATGCATACTTTCCATGTCCAAGAAAAGTCTGAACATCTTGTTGACACACCTCTAACCCCATAAAGTAATGCATCAACCCCAAATCCTTCATCTCATACTCCAAAGCAAGGTCCCTCTTTCACTCTGTTATGAGCCTCTTTGAACCTGTGAGAAATAGGTCATCCACATACAACATAAGGATGAGTGGCTCACCTCCAACTATGATGTGGTATAGGTTTAAGTCTGTCTCACTCTTGGTGAAGCCCATCCCTTGCAAGTAGTTATCTATCCATGAGTACCACACCCGGGGAGCCTACTTGAGCCCATACAAGGCCCTCTTCAACCTGCAAACATGGGAATCCCTCCCCTACACCTCAAAACCCTTTGGTTGTTCAATATACACCTCCTCCTCAATGATTCCATTAAGGAAGGCCATCTTCACATCCATTTGGTGGATCTTCCACCCCATCTCTACTACAATAGAGATCATGACCCTAATCGTAGTGTACTTGGCTACTGGGGAAAACATCTCATCATAATCAATTCCCTCCTTCTGAGAGAACCCCTTAGCCACAAATCGGGCTTTGAAATTCTCCACAATGTCATCTGTAGCATGCTTGATCTTATGATCTTATAGATCCACTTCGATCCAATCATTGATTTCCCCTCTTGTCAAGGCACAACCTCCCATACATCATTCTTCATTATGGAAGCATAATCTTCCACCATGGCATCTCTCCACACTGTTTTTGTGATGTCTCCTCAAAGATGGAAGGCTCGAAATCTAGAAACTTGCTCATTAGAGCCATGTAACTGGAAAATCTATGTGGTGCTCTACTCTCCCTGAAAGAAATCCTAGGAGCACCTAGTAATCTTGTGCCTCTCTCAAGATATGCTTGACCCATCTGGTCTTCCTCCTTCTAGAAGAATAAGGAGTATCATGTACTGGAGGAGCCTCTTGCTCCTCATCCTGCTCTGTAGTCTGAGCATATGTACATGTACCTATACTTGTAACATGTGTATCCTCTTCCTTCTTAGTCTCAAGCTCCTAATCCCCCACTATTGTTGGAACAATCCCATGAGCCTTCCTCAAGGCTCTATCCTCCTCGAACTTCACATCCCTCCTAACCATTATCTTCCTCATTGGAGGGATGTAGACTCTGTATGCCTTGGAATTCTCACTATACCCAATGAATATATCCTTCTTTATAGTGGCCTCGACCTTTGTCCTCTTCTCTGAGGGAACGTGACAAAGGACTAGGCATCCAAATATCTTGAAGTTTCCAATATTCGGTTTCTTCCATGTGAATACCTCCTTTGGAGTATTCCTCCCCAATACCCTGTGAGGACTCCTATTATGTATGTAGATTGTGGTATTGCAAGCATCTACCCATAAGAATCTAGGAAGATCCTGATCATACAACATTGCCTTCACAACCCCAACGATGGCCATGTTCTTCCTTTCCACCACCTCGTTCTGATGTGGGTTGTATGGAATAGTCAACTCCCTCTTTATCCCAACACCTACACAGAAACACTTGAATGCCTTCGAGGTGTACTCGCCTCCATTGTTTGATCTTAGTGTCTTGATGTTTATGCTTTTCTGGTTCTCCACAAGAGCTTTGAACTCTTGGAACCGACTGAAGACCTTGCCCTTGGTCTTCATGAAATAGATCCAGGTCTTACTGGAATGGTCATTGATGAAGGTGACATAATATGCCTACCCACCCAGGGATACTAATGCCATGGGCCCATATACATCTTAGTGTATCAAATCAAGAATGCCTCATGTCCCATTGTCTTGGTGTACTTCCCCATAGCACATTCCTTGCATACCTCATGATGCTTTGTGCTTAAATATGAAAGGCTTGTCACTATCTCCTTGAGCACCTTGAGTTCTCCATGATGAAAATGTGCCATCCTCCTATGCCACAACTCTGCCATGTCACATGCATTGCTCACTAATGCTTGGGCTAGCTCAAACTGAAGCATATACAACTTATCCATCATGAATCCAATCACTTTGGTTGTCTTGGAGTCCTTGGGTTGTATGTACACTCTCTCATCCTTAAATGAGACCATATATCCCCTATCCTCAAAGGTTGAAACTGATATCATGTTCTTCGTCATCCCCAGAACATACAACACATATCTCACCATCGGTGGTTTCTCAAACTCCCTCTGAAATGTAATTGTCCCATGGCCTATTTCCCAACACTTGGCATTATTTCCCATATCAATGTAGAGGTTCATCTCCTCCTCCTTCAAAATGGATAAGTAATCCTGCACTTAGTCATGTGACTAGAGGGACCATTGTTAATGTACCAAACTCCATTGATGGATGTACTGGAGATACATGCTATGAGAGAAAAATCACTCTCAAATCTAGCTACAAATCCCTTTGAGTTTTGACCCCCACTAGGGCCCTTATTCCCTCTGAACTTGCCCTTTCTCACATGCATTTTCCATCTTAATTGTTTCCCTAGCTCACACACCCTCCTCGATAGTTCAAACTCTCTGCTAATTTTTACTCCTAGTACACCTGAAAATTGACTTGGATTTTGTATTCGGAAGTTGAGCTCTGATACCATGTTAATTTTTATAAACCCGTCATGTATAGTTTTACTTGCCAATAATCATCTACCCATAAATTAAATCAATGATGATATAAAACTTTTGTAAACTATGTAGAAAATTGCAGTTGAGTTTTTAACTTAAATGCACAACAGAAAACTCATGAAACCAAGCACATAAAATATAGACATCGGAAATTTTACCCTGGTAACCCCAATGTGGGGAAAACCATCTAAGAGGGGGATTTATTGGGCTTCTGAGAAAATAATTATAGCAGCAAATTTCAAGAGAATTTCTTATAGTCAGAAGTTGAGCTCTTTTGCTCAGAATGGCCCAACAAACTAATTGTTGTACGACCCAACAATTTAGAGCATGTACGGACCCTTATTTGGCTGAATTGTAAGGCCTGGTATGACCTATTTCTTGGTTGTATGGCTCATCATTGTACGCCCCTCTTCTTGTTTCTCAGTTCATCCCTAGCTCGACCTCTCTTTCTCTGATGAAGACGCCCAAAAATCAGCCCCTTCTCTGCTACTGTGTGGAGCCCAGAGTACGGCCTCTTGTTGCCACTCTGTACGGCATGTGTACAACCTATACTTTGCTTCCCTTCCTTTCCCAGAACTCGGCCCGCTACCAATTTCTCTCCCTCTTCCTTTTCTCACCCAAGTGCCCCTCTTCTCTTGATCTCAAATTAATGTGTGTGTGTCCTACCCTCCCATCAACACTTTATCTTTTCCACTTTACTCTATTTCCCTCTCAGAAAATTTCTAGAATACTCCATAAAATTTCATTTAAGTGAAATATTTAATTTCCAAAGTTTAGAACTTAGGAAATCTGAGTAAAAAGACAATAAAAATTAGTTGACTATTTTTTATGATTTTCCTAAGTTAGACTTAGGCTAAAATTAAAAATGTTGATATGGGCATTAATTAATTGTCTCCATCATGCCTAGAGACTTAGGCCAATGCTGAGACACCTTCCAAGCTACAAATTTAACATCGAGGTCATAATAGATATTGTTAGAATTAGGGAAAGAAAACACGAATTTACTTTTCAAAATTTTATGTAGACAAAATCAGCAAGAACACATTAAATTTATACAGATCTAAACTCCAAAAATATTCTCAGTATGTTTAGGTAGTTAGATGTGAACTAGAAAGTAATTATGAACATGTACAGTAGATAGATCTAAACTATAAATCATTTTTGAGTGAGTAAAACCATTTAGATCTGAACTAGAAAGTAATTATGAACATGTACAGTAGATAGATCTAAACTGTAAAATATTTATGAGTGAACAACACACTTAGATTTGAATTGTAGATGTATTTCTAAGTCAGATATGAACTGTAGATATATATTTGAGCATGCACAATAGATAGATATAGACTAGGTAAACATTTCTTAGCATGTACATTAGATAAATCTGAACTAGACAATAAAATAAAAGTATGCTAATCAATAGATCTAAGTACAAGAAAAGCAATAGGACTGAAAACAACAACTTACCTCTTGATGATCTTACCTCTGAGTAATAAAGAAGAGCATGCCACATATGAGAGATGATAGGCCAAAGTGTTATGCTCAGATAAGTCTGGGTGTCATGGATCTACCTCAAGGGTTAGATCTCTAACAAGAGAATAGAGGACAATGAAGCCACTAAGGAGAAAAACTCACACAAAGCAATCAAAACCCCACTGGAAACAAAAACCCTTGTCCAAGCCACACACAGTAAGAGATCCAGATCAGGACCAAGGGTGGACAGTTGCCTGTAATGAAGGTTTAGCAACCTAGTAAGGGTGTCACGGCCTTCAAGGTTCCAGTTCTTCTCAGGAAAGGGGGGACGACAGCCTCAAGCAGAGTTATGCTAGCTTTAGGAGAGGGATGGTTGTATTAAAACTGGCAGCAGAGGAGAGGGAGGAAGCTTCAAACACTTGCAACAGTAAACAAAAAAACCCTCAACACAACAACACAACAACCCTTAGCATTGTAGAGGATACCTGACAACATCAAAGGAAAAACCTTCAACACAGCAAAAATATTGGACCTGTCAACAACAATCAAATGAAGGCTGATCTGAAATGTCAAAGGAGGTTGTAGCACACATAGAGGATCTCAAAGCAATCCGCCAAACTTGGAAGAGGAGAGAATGAGTGTAAGTAAAAGTGATGGGGAAGGGTTTATATTTATACTCTTAGGCTAGGGATAGGCTAATAAAAAAATATAATTAAAAATAACATATTCAATTAATATAAATATTAATTTAATATGTTATAATTAAACATTAATTAATATATTTTTTATTAAGCCCTAAAACAAAAAATACAAACCCCAATCAAACTCAAACTCAAAAATCAAAGGGTGAAGAACAAGTAAGGGGTTTAGAAGAGGTTCTCTTAGTGGCAACACATGTCCATATTATTCTCAAGGTGACCAATTAACTTTATCATCACTGCATATGGGATACATCCCTCATGTGGTCATGCTCATCTTCACAATCTCTCCTAGGTGTTGTGGACCATCCTGGAAGAGAGGAAGAGGATCACACACCAACAAATCCTTGTATTACACCAAGATCTACTTGATCAAAGATCAGGTTTCCCCAGAACAAATATGGGGTCTTAACCACCAAGGTACAAGACCAAGGATCAACCCATGCTTTAGACATGGGTATCCTAGAACACATTTAGGGGGCCTAGACATATCTAGGGACTTAGACTGCTTGGTCCCAAACCAAGAACCCCAGTCATCTATTGGGGGCCCTCACAAGGGTCTTTTCCATGGCTCTAACTGCTTGGTCGCAAACCAAGAACCCCAGGAGTGTACTGGGGGCCCTAGTTCTCAACTAGGGTCTTATGCCATCCTCCAGGGAGAATGGCTCTTGCAACTGCATTAAATTCAACATATATTTTGAACAGTTTTGAAAAAATTACCATTTTAAAGTTGTATTTTTTGTCAACATCAAATCCATAGTGGAAAAGGGAGATCCCTTCATTATAAGCTTCTCTTGTTTATATTTATTTGTATCGTATTTTTTTTCTTCATGGCTCTACAAAATGCTTCTATAGACTTTCAAAATCCCCTGGCTATTATAGTTACTCAACTACAAGCAAATTGACAACAACAAAATCATGCTCTCCACGTATACAAACATTTTCATATCAAAATGATGGAAAACATGAGGACCATGTTCCAAATCATGCTCTATGATACGACAAGAAATAATCAGTTTTTTTGATAGGAATTCATGCAGCAACAAAAATGGTTTTGAATCCACCTAATGGACATCACAATGGCCATGTTCGAGTCCATACAACTTGTTCTCAAACAATGATTGGTCTCCAATTAAGAGTTCTTCCCCCTATGAAATTCTTCACAATGTCCACACCTCTTTACTCCATTCATTATCATCATCATGTTTCAACATCTTCTTTGTCTATTGATTCTTTTCTTGCAAATACCATCATGCCTAACACATCACATCATCCACAATAACACAACTTTAGAATGTTCCTTCACCCTCTCTTTCCCATGGACATGCTTCCTTTCTAGTTCTTCACATTTCCAACAACTCTAACATGCATAAGACTTGGCCACTACACTATATGGTGAACTTGCGGTGTTGGAGACACATTCAAAATTAATCTTTGCATCATCCCCTTAGGCCTTCCTACCATTAATGGACTACTTCTTTTTTTCCATTATGTTGGTGTTAATGGTTCACTTTTTTAGTTAATCATGTCTTAATGGACATCTAATGACATTGTACCTAACCTTATCTTGTCCTCTTAGTGAGGTAATTAGTAGGTTAGTGGTACTCAATAATGAGGTGTTTAGCGGCATTAATGAGTTGGTTACACCCAATACCAATATAATGGGATCATTTATCATTGCATTGTGTGGAACACACGAAGAAATACATATTAGCTTTACAATGGAGTTTTTCCCTTTTGGGTTTTCACCATTGTACTTTGTGATGTCACCTCCCTTTTATGTGATCTTGCATCTTGTTTTCATTTTGTATGATTCTTATGCTCTCTATTAGTATGTTATCCATCCATTACGTATGATTTCCATTAAATGTTATGAAATATCTTACATCGTATCAAAGTATGGATTAAAATGCTTCATGTGAAGCCTTAATTCAGTGGAGTGAAGAATAACACATTTTTGGCATGTTGATTTTGGCAAGAACCAACTAGTCCAATTTTGTCCAGTGATTTTGATGGAGGAATAATTTAATGACGATATACAATGGTGAAAGTGATCCAACATGCTACCACATAATTGACACCACTATCAATGTAAGAGAGGAGGAAGAGAGTGGAGTGGCCACTCGTTTCTTGAAGGAAACCAAGAAGCGAAAGGGGGAAATGAGGGAAAAGGGTGAGCCACTAAGTTACTTATTAAAACATGATTTAATTTTCTCCCACGATTGGTTTCTTTTGTAGATTAAGGTTGGTTGTCATTGATGTCAACCCTTGAAGAAAGACCTGTAGCACAAAGGTTTGGGTAATGGACCCAATAGTGTTTGATGTAAATATGACTCATTATTGTTTTGTCATGGTTGATAAGAAGTAAATATGGATGAACTCCAAAGTGGTCCCCT
>ML799088.1:113364-137594 GCA_009831015.1 Picea engelmannii | reverse complement strand
TGTACTGTGTATGTGTATGATTGTTCATTTGTTCATTGCTTATTTACTCTGCAGTTATTGGATGATAATGCTTCGTTGATATAACACTTGGATTATATGGTTAAAAAGGGATTAAATTTCTCTATTACTATTTCACCCCCCCTCTCAGTAATCCAACACATATGAGGAGGGAAAGCCATAACCAACTTGTTGAGTAGTATTCAATGTTGTGACTATTGGTATATACATTGTTGGGTCACCTTGGTATATACGCATAGATATATTCGATGGTGTATATACCACCTACCACAGCATTGAATGTTGCGCAACAGGTTGGTTATTGCTCGCCTATGAGGACGATAACAATAATGCTACCCACCATCCTAACTAATTGATGAAAACAACTTGGTTAGACTATGAATACTTTAAACTAAGATTTGTTTGTTGTATTCATTACGTTGTAACTTGTTTTTAACTATGGAGTTTATGTGCTTTGATGAGATGGTTTTTGTGCCATGGCCATTGATCTTCGTGTTCATTACGTTGTAACTTGTTTTTAACTATGGAGTTTATGTGCTTTGATGAGATGGTTTTTGTGCCCTAGACATTAATATTCTTAGAAGACACTCTGAGAATTGTCCAGTGTCCATCTTTGGTGTTGTAGCACCGCTCTGATTCAATTGTTATTAGAAGCGACTTTCACACAGGATGACGAAGGCCAGACTTTTCTTGTATTCACAATTTAGTTTTTAGAAATGACTTGCACAGGACGAAGAAGGCCAAACTTTCTAGGGATCCACAGTTCAGTTTCTAGTGAATCTATGAGTTCTTTGCAAGCTTTATCATTTCCATTAGACAAAAAATTAAACCTTGGAGGAGAGAGTTAATGTATTTGAGCTTCCTGAAGTGCCAAGGCTAATAGAGCTCATGTAGCATACCGTTGTATGGATGTCATCTCTTCCATCTGTTCGAGAAGAGAAACCCACCTCAAATAAACCAATAAGATTTATTATCGACGTTGTCTAACTATTTTTGACCTTTTTCGTTGGAATCCGGCTACATAAATCTAGACAAAATCATAGTTTTATGTTGTTTAAATTGCATTTAGAACATTTAAACACATATATAAGATTATACTAGAGAACTATAACCATCGCCCTTACCATTCTCCAATACTTATAGAAGTGTCATCGACCATCGACCACCAAACATCAATACAGATGGCTTACCAAAAAAACAATAGAGATGGTAGCTTCAAAACCTAAATATCTGACCATAATCCATAATTCAGGCTTCAAAACTTGATAATTCAATGTGACAATCATTGAGATGATTGAATTAACATTTTGCTCATATGATAACCATCCAAAACTTGGTAGAGTGAATTATAACGTACTTACATGATACATGGCCCATGTCATTATTTGGAGTACCATAGCCGCCTCTTGGAATATAGTGCAGACCCATAATTAGGAATTCTTGTGCCTAAACCAGAACAAAGATACATATGGAATTGAGGGCGTTGGAGCACAAGGATGATCATATTCATGGCTTCATGGCCAACATATGGTTTGTTGGGCACTAGGGACCACGTGTAGCATGAGATCCACTTGGAGCTATGCTTTGAATTAAGGAACTCTAAACATAATTTATAGGAATTTGGAGAGGGGTTGGGAAAACTGTGAACATGGGGAAGTCATGGATTTCGCAAAGGAAACAAACTTGTGGTTTGAAACCTCGACATACATACATCACACATACACTTTTTCACAAAAGATTTTTTCTAATTAAATGCATACACTTCCATTTGTATTCCAACATTTATACACTTTCTCCACATGCCTTTTTTAATCTTTAATTACATCCAAAGGGAATTTTTGTTTTTTAAATTATTCAAACTAGCACTTGCACTAAAAGTTTTGAAGTGTGTGCTTGGATTTATGTGATAGCGTAGTCCATATATAAGTAATTTTGTTAATTTTAAATTATGGGTGTTATTACATCATAAGGCATTTTCTTTGTAGAGTTTATCTTCTGATGGGATGTTTGTTGTGCCCTCTTCGTCCATTTCGTTAGAGAACTATTGGAGGCAGGGATGGAATTTGACAGGAAAATTTCTTGTCACGGGTCAATTTTCTCGTCAAATACAGTTCAAAATTATGTGTAACCATCAACTTTCTTCCTTGAAACCAGCAAAACGGGCATTATAGTGGTGTAGACCGTCAAATTCGACGAGCTTTTCAACTTTAAAATTACAACCTAATTGGAGGCATGTCCACCATCCACTCATACTCTCATTCTTCAATTTTCCTTCTCTTGTGAAGTTATTCTTGATGTCAAGTCATGTGGCTTTTCCCAACTTTTTTTCCCTTCAAAACACTGAATTTTTATGGCCAACTGTCATTTTAGGATTATTTTAAACTTGAGGGAGATTGTTAATTTGAAACAATGATTACTTCTGGCAATTCTTTTACATTTGCATTTGGTTTAAGTTCTGTTTGTGCTTATTATCACCAAGTAACCATTTTGGTTGTGCTCGTGCTCAAGTTTTATTTAGCTTATAGACTATAATTTAGACAATTTTTCTCACATAAGTATTGATAATAATATGCATTTTCTATCATGAAATTATCAAATATGAATTAAGCATATCTCATCTCTATATTCAAAACTTTAAAGACTAGCACCTTGATATCTCTTTGCAAGTTTATCATTTTCATTATGTATTTTCCTCTACTTCGTCTATGTGTATCTTTGAAAGTGTGTAAAACGTTAAAGACTAGCACCTTGATATCTCTATGCAAGTTTATCATTTTCATTATGTATTTTCCTCTACTTCGTCTATGTGTATCTTTGAAAGTGTGTATAACACCACCACTTATATCCTAAATTTCTAAAACTGCCTCCTCCAATACACACCTCCATGGCCTCTTTTGGAATCCAAGTGCAGTGGCATTCTAAATTTACTTAAACCATTAAAATATATGTAAATATGTTTTCTTTGAAGGCCTTATATTTAATTATTTATTTTCCAATTTATTGAAATATGAGAATGGTATACATACTACTTGAAAATTATATAAAGTGTAGATGGGAATTTTATGATAGGTTATTTATTGAAATATGATAACTATGGTATACATACTACTTGAAAATTCTATAAAGTATAGATGGGAATTTTATAATAGGTTATTTATAAAATATTTGAGAAATTTATGCACAATAAAACCCCAAAGCAACTAAATAATTACAGTCCAATACATTCTAGTAAAGAGTGTCCAATTCATTTGATCATCTTGAAAAGATAATGGCAAAAGCTAAATGTAGAACCTAGATCTTATGCAATTTCCTACTTGCATGGTAGTGTTGACGGGCGTTTATGACACACCGTCAATGGGAAGGGAAGATCTGGACCAGGGTTGTCTATTTAACCCAAGCCGTTTGGGATGATCTCCCCTGACGGGTTTTATGGCTCATTTAGCCAACTAAGATCCTAAAATAACTAAAAGATGTGGATTAACTAAAGATATAACTCTATTAATCAATAATTTAATTACAAATGCTTAACTAACGGTGTTCATGTACAATGGTTATCTACAATTTACAAAGTTTGAACAAAGCCTTGTGAAAGTAATTGTTTGAGATAATGGATCTAAACAAGATTAAATATAAACAAACTTATTTTAATACTCTGAGTATCAAGCTAGTAAACAATGAATGAATATGATTATGAATGATATGACGAAAATAGACAAAGCAAATTAACGTCTAAATAATGCAATCTCTATTCATTCACATATAAACAAATTAAATAAATAATACACTAACTAACCTCTAGTTGATCAACGGTAATAAACTAAATTCATCTCTCTGCATTTGTGTGAGCTCCTCTTGTCCTCTGTCAAGTGTAAACCTATGACAGAAGAAAGCATAATGCTTCCTAAAGAAATTCAAGGAAGTGTTTCATATTCTGGAGCGAGTTTATGACGACAGAAAGATAAATAATTATATATCATGTGACCTTGAGATGTCCAATAACTGAGAATGAAAGAAATCTCAATCCTCGGTAATGGTGTTACCAACTATCTAGCATCAAACGTAAACTCAAAATACTTAAATAGATGATCAATCACAGATATAAACTTGACCAAAAGATAATGAACAACTTAAAGAAAAGCATGATATAAAATACTATGTGGAGAAAAGACTAAAGCTAATTCGACACAGATAACATTTCATATCAAGAAATTACATGAGAGGACAATGAAAAAAACACTACGCAGACTACACAGGTTGAAAGCCAAAGAGTAGACTGATTTCTCATATAGTTTCAAAAATATATGTCCATTCTATGGTCCAGGAAAACATGCCTCTATCACCAGGAAACATAGCTATTTAAACATGTTTCTGATCTGTTACCTCCTATCATGCAAGATAGAGGGAGATCTCTTAAAATAAGTTTTTTTACTAAAAATGAAATAACAAAAAGATACTCATGTTGGAGTCTTTTAATCAAAAATATTTATATTAATGAACATTATTTTTCAAAATAGGAAATTACTAGTTCACTAAACGTTCAACCCATAACTTCTTTCCTCAAGCATAGTATATCCATCTATTGTTTACCTAAAATAATAAAACGAAATCGAAATTAGATAAAAATCAAAACAAATAATTTAAACAGACTGGCTACAGAATCTTTTGATTATGTAGCTAGTCTAAAATAATCAAAATAAATCTAACTATTGTTTATCAAACAGAATCAAATCGTAAAAAACAAACAAACTATTTACCAATTCATAAATTTGACAGAGAAGCATCAGACAGGTTTGAATTTATAATGGTATTCAAGTTTGTCGATTTTTTAATGACCACACTTCCAGATCACTTGATGCACTTGTTAGCCTTGTGTGCGTTCGATCGGACACAAGCTCTCAGCGCGTCATTCTCCCTTTCAAGCACTGAATTTTGGGTGACCATTTGGTTCAATTGTGCCTATAGATAAGGGACATCCCGATAATACCTTTCAATCCAATCGAAACAATTTTCGCAATGCACCGGTTCTATGCTAGGCAAAGGTCGAGTCTGCTCTGCAGAGGGTAATTTAACATGTTCCATGATTTGTTTCATATCATGTTGAATCCCTGAAAAACCCTTATGTTTCTTTAAGAATGGGGGTAGATTCGATACGAAATCGAACTGTGGTGTATCGGCATCGATATCCTCATTAGAAATTCGATCATCGATCTCAACCATAGGGATTGATTTTTCATGGTCACGCTGTCGATTTCTTAGTGTTCTAGATAAGAGTCGACCATGTATTTTATTTTTAAAATTGATGTATTTACTTCTCTATTTATTTCGCCTACTATGTTTCTTGATATCAAGCTCATTTAAATCAACCCGAATTGGCTCAAGATTAGGAACAGTAAGGATTTTATCCTTTAGATCATCCAAAATCTCTTCTAAATATTTTCTCGGAATAAAATTGCACCTCGGTTTCTTGCCTTTGGATGGATTCTGGAGAACAATAGGGGTTTTAGCTATAGACACAGAGATTTCTTGCAGATTGACATGTAGGTTTTCCATAGAGGGTTTTAATCGACAAGGACTGGGAGGTTCATCAAAATGTAGAGGTGGGTCTATCACGGTTTCAGGAATGGCGAACCCATTTCTCCCCACAAAATTTTTCCAACTATCCCCAGTTTTAGACAATTGCTAAATCACCGGAATTCAGATCAGTCCATGATGGAACAGACTAGACTGGGCATTTAGGTTTTTTCTCTGGTAGAATTTGGCCATTTTTTGCAGGCTCCTAAGTAGATAGAATGGCATATTTAACTCAAAACCTAGAAATACCATCAATAACCGGACATGATATAGGAAGACCAGACCGTATCTACCCTCACAGGTACTAAATTCCTTAAGTATCAATAGAAAACCATGCCACCGTGGTTTAAATAAAACAATGGGTGTACCTTTTACATTGTAATGTGATTTCTTGGAAGCCATGAGTAGATTCCAAGGAACGCCTTCGAACTTGAGGTTTTTAAACCAGCGAGCTCCCTCTTGAGATTCACTTCCAACTGTAAATCTCCAATTTTAGCCCCCCCGCCATCAAAAATCTGGGCAAAGGCTTGAGCCACTTAGAGGTTGAAACCCTCAAATCGTTTTATGAACCCACCCCAGCCATAAGCCACAAGTTCGTCCATGGCGTCGTCGTGTGAGAGGAGATCCTGTGAGCCATTCGGCTCGATCCTCACCACAGGCGGCATCGATATGGTCAAACATAAACAACAGGAGTAGTGAAGGGAGGGGTGTGTTAGAAAACACATGTAATAGAGGATGAGCTCGGTGTATTCGGAAGAGACCCGATACCAAAGGATTTGGGAAGCCACCATAGCGACCATTTGGAATGTTGAGTGGATGCTAAACCAAAGGACGCACAAAACGAAAACCACTTTGTCAAATGAATGCCAAACCCAAAACAAAAACTTACCACCTGAAGCAATGAATGCATGCTTGTTCTAGCATGACGAAGGAGTAATGCTTGAAGGTATGGATGTCAGTCCTGTACCAGGACGAGGAGATTGTGATATGACTGCAAGGGATAAGATTCAAATTACAAAATACACCAAAGTTTTGTTTGATGTGCGCTCATAGATATGGCAAAGTGAAAATCAAAGTATTCAAAGCATAGAACGCCTAAGGCATAACCCCAAGGTGGATAACTCATGCGCTATGTTAAGGGATTAACCCATAATATGATAGGTTTATAAACTTTTAAAGTTCTTGGAAATATTAGATGCCCTTAGGTGTTATTCAAATTATAAAAAGGAAATTCCATAAACTGTATGATTCCCTCAGACCAAAAGCTTGTTCCAATTTCATGCTTACAGTGATGAAATTGAACAAGAGAAACAATAGATAAAAATAAATGAACTCATACACACAACTAATCAAACGAATCTTTTCAAAACCAAAAGATGATAGAAATATTTGCAAGGAGAAGGAGGCAGCTACAGAAAATTTTATCCCATTAAGACGACATTTTACAATGATAAAATTGACATGATTATTTGGCTGCCAACGGGTAGGTAGGAGGAAGGCTATTCTGATGTAATGGTAGATTAGAAAGACATATACCCAGAAAATAAAACTTATCCAGGAACCCTTCCTTTTCCCTATACATTTTTTCCTCTCTCATTATCAAGCACACAAATCTAACTTTCTCATAGATGTCTAATTTTCTAACTTTTTCCCTTGCCTTTGTACCTATTGAATGGAAAAAAACAGTAATCATACACGAATGTTGCACCAACATATTACTTGTGCATATTGTTTTTTAAACTTATATTATAATGTTTGTAGATACATTGTTTTGTGCTTCAACTGTCCTTTTTTTTTCTTTGTGTAACCATAGTCACCTTATGCATTATATTACTCAACAAGATTCCTGTAAGCATCAACGACATGATCAGTGAAGGCCTTGCACCTTGCAACCTTTTGAAATTTGTTACACTTGTGAGTAACTAATACAGTGATGGTTTGGATGTTGTATTCCGACTTTTAATTAGTTTCAACATAATATTAAATGTATTTATGTAGTGGTTGTTTTCAAAACTTTTTGTTTGGTAGGTCATCCTTCAATGTGACATGTAAAGTTAAAAAAAAAAAATCTTTGCATCCAAGATGGAAGAACACAATTTCATCTTTTCTCTAATCTCTAGGCCCTTATGTATTTCCAACTTATGAAATATGTTACCGCTACATGTGTGTGCTCACTGTATTATTGATTCATATTCCACCCATAATTAGCTAACTCTCCTTGAATATAAAACACCAAAACCTTATTTTTCTTGTTGTTCTAAGCTTTATGTGTTGTCATCACATTTCATATTGCACTGCACTTACATGTTTCCCATGTACCTGCAATCTATTATAAATGGTTTCTTCCATACTCTTCTCATATTTGCAGTGTTCCTTTGCATCATCTGAGTTAATTTCTAGTAAGTAGTTATTGGTGTTACATCTTAAAAAAAAAGGAAAAGGAAAAATGTTTGTCATTGGTTGAATAATTAGATGTCAAAATTGTTGATGTTTTGGTAGTTGCTGGAGGAAATTTCCTCTAGACAACCTTTCTTAGAAGAGAAGAATATTCTGGAATTCCGAGAAGACCATTGAACAGTAGAAGAACACCCAAAAGAGAATTTGGCCCACAAGGAAAAGAAAAAAGTGAAATTAAGATCCCCAGAGAAGAAGTCGGCCCAGCTAGGTGACTTGAAGACTATAAATAAGGGAGACGTTAGCTCATTTGGACACACTCACACTCACTCACTCATTGAAGAAGGAAGCTCAATTCCAAGGAGTAGGAGAAGACGCACTCTGAAGTTCTTGGTTATTCTTGGTGGTGGTTTTCTCTTGTGCATTATCTCTCTGAGGACATGTGCTCTAGTTTTATGGTGTTGTTGTTGAAACTGGTAGCACTAGCTTATGCACTAGCCTAGTGCTAGTGTTTATTTCATGTCTATTTCTCTTGAGAGTTGGTGTATGGTTGGACTATTGTGGACGAAATCTCTCTAAGAAAGGTTGGTTGGGTTTTTCCCTTATTTGGGGTTTTCCCAAAATAAATCTCTTGTGTTATTTTGTCTCTTGTTTATGTTGCTCTTATTGTTCAATACATGTTATAATTTTTAATGTTAAATAAGTAAAATAACACTAGTAACTCTATTGCTCAGTAAATAAAGAAAAATCTAACTTGGTTTCAGAGTTGGTTACCTTCAGAACAATTTGACCATTGGAAGGAAGATCGTTTGCAACAGCACCTTGCAGTTGCACTAAAATACTTTGTCAAGATCGTTGAGAACTAGTTCTAAGGCGTTGGGACTATTTTCACCACATATCAGTTCTCCCTACCCTAGCGCACCCCCTACAACACTCTGGTTGTAGTTTCATGAAAGATCAAAAATTTGAAATTTCTCAAATCTAGGGTTTCTACCGACGAAAATGTCAACCAGTATGAGAGTTGAATATAGATTGGATGGAGCTGATAACTTCAAATATTGGAAGCATAGATTTCTTCTCATTCTAGAAGAGAATGAGTTATTAGATCATATCAAGTAGGTACTACCAGAGCCTGAAGATGAAGAAGCCAAAGAAAATTTCAGGAAGAATGAAGTCAAGGCCAAGCGAAAATTGACAGACTCAATAAAAGACCATCTAATACCTAATGTATCAAAGATGAAGTCACCGAAGGAAATGTTTGATTCCCTAACCAGACTTTATGAAAGTAAGAATACCATCCAGAAGCTTACTTTAAGGCATCAACTCAGAAACGTGACAATGAACGAGTCAGAAACAGATGCCAATTATTTTATGAGGATCTTGCATATCAAGGACCAGTTAGCAGCTATTGGAGACCCAATAGGTGAAGTTGAACTTGTGACTACCACACTCAATGGATTTCCTTCCTCTTGGGATCCATCCGTTCAAGGCATTTGCGCTGGAAGAAAATTACCCAAGTTTAACAAGTTATGGTTAGATTGTATCCAAGAGGACTCCATATTAATATCCAAGTCACAAAAGACAAATGAGGATGAAAATCAAGCCCTTGCTTCTCAAGTGAAGAAAAGGAAAGAAAGGGAAGACAACAATCCTAAGAAGTCTAAGAAACCACGCTACAATAAAGATGCGTTAAGGATCAGATGCTACAACTGCAAGAAGATGAGACATCATGCCACACAATGTCCTCTTAGACATGAAAAGGGAAATAAGAAGCACCATGCACATGCAGCGGACGCTAAAGAACACAAGTCAAAGGATGAATAATTCATATTTGTTTCAGAACTCACATGAAATATCACTCAAGGGAATGATACTTGTCTTGTAGATAGTGATGCTTCCAAGCACATGACCGGGTTCAGAAATTATCTTTCAAACTTAACAGAAAATATTTCATCCCTTCAAGTGGAGCTTGGGGATGATTCTAGACATGCATTTTAAGGCGTTGGAGAAGCCTCCCTACAACATGATTCGGGTAAACCTCCTTCAATTAAAGATATTTTTTTTGTACAAGGCTTGAAGAAGAATCTACTTTTCATCTCTACTTTAGAAGATAAAGGTTTTAGGGTAGTTTTTGTGGATGGACAAGTTCTTCTATGGCCCAAAAGTTCAAGCATAGATAAAGATACCATGATTGGTGTTTGAGAGGGAGGATTGTATAAACTGAAGGGAAACTAAGAACAAGCCCTTGTACATAACGGTGCGAGCTCTAGTGAGCTATGGCACCAAATACTTGCTCACATAAACTATAGAGAGCCACCAGTATTGAGCAAGATGGTTACATGTCTACTAGAAATTCAGGTAGAACATTATGGAGTATGCAAAGGTTGCGCACTTGGCAAGAATGTTAAGGGAAGTTTTACTAGCAGTGACAGCAGGTCCAAGGGGATATTGGACATCACAAACTATGATGTATGTGGACAGATGATGGTGCCATCCTTAGGCAACTTTGTATACTATGTCTTACTCATAGATGATTATTCTCAGAAGACATGGATCTACTTCTTGAAAGCGAAAGATGAAGTCTTAAACAAATTTCAGGAATTCAAGGCTTTAGTTGAAAATCTCTCTGAAAGGAAGATTAAAGTCTTAAGATATGATAATGGAGATGAGTACACCTCAAAAGAGTTTAAAGACTTTTGCAGAGAAGAAATAATTAAGAGGGAGCTAACAACTCCCTACAACCCCCAACAAAATAGGGTTGTCGAAAGAAAGAACAGATCCATTGTAGAATAAGCTAAACCAATGATCCATGACCAAGACTTACCCATGCATTTATGGGAATAAGAATCCATTACAACCATGTATGTTCAAAATAGAATTTATCACAAGATATTAACGAACAAGACACCTGAAGAAGTGTTCACTAGAAATAAACCAAAAGTCAGTCACTTGAGGATTTTTTGGTTTTCCAGTGTTTATACATGTTCCATAGGAAAAGAGAATGAAGTTGGAACATTCAGGAAAGAAGGGCACCTTCGTTGGATATAGTGGGACTTCGAAGGCTTACAAAATATACATTATCGAGGAGAGACAAATTGAGATCAGTCGTGATGTAACATTTGATGAAGAGGAAGCCTTCAACAGATCAAGGGAGTCTCACATGGATGGTGATTGAGAGGAGTAGGAGGCTCCAACGGATGCAGTAATGGTAGAATCTACACCAAAGGAACCCATTTCAGAAGTTCATAATGAGATGGTAGAGTCAGAGAGACCTATAGATCCACCCAAAGAAGCTGCAGTCACTAGGAAGAGACCAACTTAGCTCTAAAACACCTTGCAGGAAGTTGAAGGACATGCAGCTCCCAAAGGCTCTTTTAGAGAGAGTAAGAGAACACACAAGTTTTCTCGCTATGTGGCATTCATGAGAATAATCATTGATTCAAAACCTTCCACCTTTGAAGAATTTGTTAAGAAGAAATAATGGAAGGATGCCATGATGGAGGAGTATCAATCCATCATGAAGAATTATGTGTGGGAAGTGGTTCTGAGACCAGAAGGGAAGTCAGTAGTGACTTTCGATTGGATCTACAAGATCAAGCATGCTGCAAAAGGCAGCATAAAGAAGTACAAAGTGAGATTTGTGACTAGAGGGTTCTCTCGGAAAGAGGGAGAAGACTATGATGAGACGTTTTCTCCAGTAGCAAAGTACACTTCCATCAGATCAATTATTGTGATTGCTTCCATGATGGGATGGAAATTACACCATATGGATGTCAAGATTGTTTTATTGAATGGTGTAATTGAGGAAGAAGTGTACATAGAGCAGCCACAAGGGTTTGTGATTCATGGGAAGGAGTCCCATGTGTGAAAATTGAAGAAGGCTTTGTATGGACTAAAGCAGGCACCCAGGGCATGGTATGCCAAGATAGATAGCTACCTAATGCACTTGGGGTTTACCAAGAGTGATGTGGATCCCAACCTTTACTACAAGGTTGAGAATGGTTTTTCGTTGATCTTGGTTCTATATGTGGATGACTTTTTTTCTAAAAGGAGATGAGAAGGTCATAGTTGGGTGCAAGAGGGAGCTCACTTCAGAGTTCGAGATGAAGGATCTAGGTCTGATGCATTATTTCTTGGGATTGGAGGTGTGGAAAAGACCAAACGAGATTTTCCTTAGCCAAGGAAAATAAACTGTTGAGATCCTGCAGAGATTTAGGATGATGGATTGCAATTCCATGGCTACACCTATGACGATAAATCTGAAGCTCTTGAGTGATTCATCTTCAAATTTGGTGGATCCCATGATGTACAGACAACTGATTGGATCCTTGATGTACCAAGTTAATACCAGGCCAGACATATGCTTTGCATTAAATACCTTGAGTCAGTGCATGGTTGAACCTAGACATGTACATTGGATGGCAGCAAAACATATGCTAAGGTACCTACGTGGTACGTTTGGATATGGATTGAGATATGTCTCAAATGGAGATGTGAAGTTGCAGGGTTATACAGACTCTGATTGGGTAGGGAGTGCAGTGGATCGAAAAAGCACATCCAGATGTTGCTTCAGTTTGGGATCAAGTATGATCTCATGGTTAAGAAGGAAGCAGACGCCAGTGGCACTTAGTACAACAAAGGCAGAGTATATCGCAGCTAGTGTGGCTTCATAAGTTGCTTGCGGGGATATTTGATCTAGAGTTAGAGCCAACTTTGATATATTGTGACAATCAAAGTTGTGTGAAGCTTTCAGAAAATCATGTCTTTCATGACAAGTCAAAGCACATAAAGATTAAATATCTTACATCTGATACATGGTGCAGAGTGGAGTTGTGGATATCCAGTACATATCCACGGATGAGAAGATAGCGAAAATTATCACCAAGCCTCTATCTATACTAAAGTATGAGTACTTCAAAGACAAGCTTGGCGTGATGTAGAATGTTCACCCTTGTTGAGAGGGAGGTCTGATGTTTCTCCTCCAGCCGGCTAACCCCTCTGGCCAAGGGTTCCCTAGATCAGTCATGTGAGGTGACTGAGGGGGTAATGCACTATCGGATGCAAGGGAGAGAAGAAACATCATAGCATAGTCGTGAGACTACGACTGTGATTGTGTATCACTAGACATCAATTGTGTGCTACTACGATGGTTGTGTACCACTGGCAGTGATTGTGTATCACTAGACAGTAGTTGTGTACTACTATGATGGTTGTGTACCACTGGTAGTAATTGTGTATCACTAGAAATTCGATGTGTGATACTACAGTGGTTTTGTACCACTGGCAGTGATTGTGTATCACTGGACAGTAGTTGTGTACTACTATAGCGGTGGTTGCGTACCATTGGAAGTGATTGTGTATCACTGGATAATAGTTGTGTACTACTATAGTGGTGTTGTGTATCATTGGACAATAGTTGTGTACTACTATGGTTTGGCATCCTATTGGATGGTATTGTAGTAATTGTGTGCTACTAGATGATTTCCATGGAGTCTACCAGATCATTTTGGAGTAGTTGTGTGCTACTAGTTGATCATAGCATAGTCATGCAGACTGTGACGAATGATTTGAGCTACCAATGGCATGGTTGTAGTTGTGTGCTACTAGTTGATTGCAAAGTATTCAGTGGACTACTAGATGAAGACATCGTGGAAAGATACCTCCCTAGCTAAGAGGGAGTGTTGATGTTTTGGTAGTTGCGGGAGGAACTTAACTCTAGACAACCTTTCTTAGAAGAGAAGAAGATTCTTGAAGTCCAGGAAGACCATTAAATAGTAGAAGAACACCCAGAAGAGAAGTTGGCCCACAAGGAAAAGAATAAAGTGAAATTAAGATCCCCAGAGAAGAAGTTGGCCCAACTAGGTGACTTGAAGACTATAAATAAGGAAGACGTCTAGCTCATTTGGACACACTCACACTCACTCACTCATTGAAGAAGGAAGTGCATTTCCAAGGAGGAGAAGAAGACACAGTTTGAGGTTCTTGGTTATTCTTGGTGGTGGTTTTCTCTTGTGTGCTATCTCTCAGAGGAGATGTGCTCTAGTTGTATGGTGTTGTTGTTGTAGTTGGTAGCACTAGCTTATGAGCTAGCCTAGTGCTAGGGTTTCGTTCTTGTTTGTTTCTCTTGAGAGTTGGTGTATGGTTAGACTATTGTGGATGGAATCTCTCTAAGAAAGGTTGGTTGGGTTTTTCCCCCATTTGGGTTTTTCCCAGGATAAATCTCTTGTGTTCTTTTGTCTCTTTTTTATGTTGCTCTTATTGTTAAGTGCATGCTATAATTGTTAATGTTAAATAAGTAAAAGAACATTGGTAACTCTACTTCTTTGTAAATAAAGAAAAATATAACAACAATCCCATCTTCCCATGGAATTATTAAATTTCATCAGAAACTTGATTAAAGATACTTGGTTGGAATATTAGGACTTTTAGTGAAGATCTAAAGATTTGTCTTATGAGTCCCTACCAAAGGCCAAGAACTATTACATTGATTTCATCATTTTTTTTCAAGGAAAAAAAACTAGTAATTTTATTAAAAGAATAAAATTACAACTGCATATATATGTGGCATTCCGGTGACTGATAGTCCAATATCCCTTTGCAACAAAATCGAGATCTGGAATGATTAGCAAAAAAGAGTAAAATCTCCTTGCATGGAGTTGATATCTTCTAAGATTAATTTTAATAAGTCCAGTTAAAAGTACATTACTAAAGTGATCTCCTAGATTCTCTTATAGATACAAAGTTTCATATTGTCTAATGCCTCCAAGGGCTACAAAGTTATCAAAAGAAACATAAATTCACTATGCGACTATCAAAATATTTGGGATTTCAATATCAAGCCTGAAAGAGTCAAAAAGAGGATAGTGAGTTAAGATCTCAAGAGATTAATTAGATTTGGAGCCAAGATGTGAGAAGAAAGTCCTAGCTAGCAACTGAAATAATTTCTGAGATTTTCCATGTTCCCCTATCCATTTCCACACCAATCCTGGATAGTCGGTCAGATTCTATTTTTTTCTCCTTGTAGACATGAGTAAATGAGAGGTAAGTGAAAAAAGAAGATGAGTGTTTGATTTCCTAAAATATCGGTTGTAGAGAGTAGTTATGCAATGAAGAAGCTCATGTCATCCAATTAATTGTAAGAAGAGAGTCGCCATAAATGTGTAGTTTTTTTATTCCTCTTTCTTTAGCTGTGTGGAGAATAAGGTTTAGTGCCATTAGTTCATTGACTTTTTTTTGGTTGGCCCAATCCCATCAAAGAAAGATACGTCAACCTCATTCAAAAAGTAAATGATTCCCCCAGCCCCACCTATAGACAGGTGGCCTTGAGTTGCTCCATCAAAAAAATCCTAGGGAGAGTCCTTCATAATTGGATGTATCATTCGAGGGGTTGAGGAATGAACAGGGAATTATGAGGGATGGATGAGATAATTTCTAGGCTTTGCATGGAACAAAGGGTAGGCGAGGGATAGGAATCTTCAAACAATGCCTGATTCCTGGCCAACTGAATTCCCCAAGTTGCAATAAGAGGAATTCCATGAATACCTTTGGCGCTAGGGTTTGTGATCCAAGATTTTAGGGCTACTTCAATTGATGGACCTTCCCAACGAATACAAAGCTCAAAATGCCTGCTAATCTCTTCCCAAATGTAGCTCGTGAAAGGGTGATCCATAATGAGATGTTGATTTGTTTCTTCATTACATTTATAAATATTGCATCGCCCAATCCCATTGAAGCTTCTGTGTTGAAGGTGATACCATGTGGGTGATTTATATGGAGCAGAAGCCACATGAAGAGATTTTCCTTAGCGGGACATTTTAGCTTCCACAATTTCCCCCCCACCAGGGTGGGGGATCTACACGATTTTCCAGGGTAGAAGTTTGGTATCCAATTTTTCATATGTATCCTCCTATTGGGCTATGGGACCATATAAGCTCATCCTTCTGATCGATTATTATAATTAATTTCAATTGGAGTGTTGATATGTATTTTTTCCAAAGGGGATTCATATCCCCTCCAATACTCAATTCCTTCCATGACATCCATATTCCTTGACAAGAAATAGGGTCACCCCGCCATATTTGATTGATATAAAAGAAGCCCCCATCATTTAGAAATAGAATTAACAATGGTGGTAGTAGGTGGTTATTTCCACAACCGATCCATGGATATTTTTTGATGAGGACCTAACTTCCTCTACCAAATTTCCAAATTAACCAACTGGCGATGATAGGAAAGGAAAAAATGATTGCCTTCCACACTATGGATCCATTTGAGGAGGTTTTATTAGGGTTCCTGATCCATTCTACCATAGTCTCCTAAGGAAATTATTTGGCTTTAAGGACATGATACCATAGATATGTACCTTGGATCAGGCTCGAGACATTCTTCCCTCCCAATGTTTTTGAAAAGTGGAATATGTTCTTCAGACCCCATCCTCCCATTTTTTTTGGTATGGCTATTTTTTTCCAAGAGGTCGAAACAAGGGATTTGTTGTCAATTGAGCTTGACCAGAGAAATCGATGCACTATATGATAATTTTGTTGAGTAACTTTTGAAACCCACGTGATATTGATCTAGTACACATGGATAGCTTCTACGATGGATTCAACGAGAACAAGTTGACCAGCTATGGAAAGCCATCAATTGCACCATGAATTAATTATCTTCTCAATTTTTGCAATTAGCCATAACCGGAAATTTTTAAAATATCCACAAGCCTTAAGAGTGAATCCCAAATACTTCAGTCCAACATCCACTTTTGAGATTCAGGTGTCTAACAATTGAGAGTTTGTGTTCCTTTCGGAAGCTGATAGTCCCCAAACATAAAGAGAGGACTTTTCCTTATGATCATCCCTATAGCTTTGCAAAATCATTCAAGGAGTGTAGGTATCTTAAGTTTCCTTTACATAAAATCAGGATGTCATCCACAAAAAGAAGGTGAGTGATGGCATGTCTTGTACCAACCAAAATACCTTTCATTTCCCAAGAGTTAGTGGAAAAATTGTTGATGATTGCAGCTTCATGAGTCATCCTCCAGATCGTTCTCCTCTGGACTGAGTTGAGACATCTGTGAGAGCCCATGTGTTGGGTGTGCCCATGTGATGGGTGTAAGTCAAACTCTGGAATGAGTTGTGATGACGTGTGGTCTCTTGTCTACTCCTCTGGACTAAGTTGAGATGACTTGAGATGGTCTCATGCCTTGTACTCCTTTGGACTAAGTTGAGTCGGCTTGAGATGGTCTCCTGCCTTGTACTCCTATGGAATTAGTTGAGTCAGATTGAGATGGTTCTCCAGATGGTACTCATGTGGACTCAGTTGAGTAATCTGTTGAGTGTGACATCCATGTGGGTGATCACGGGTGGACATATCCCCTGTGGTTGAGCACTAGAGGATGTGTGGATCCCTTGCTATATTGTTTGAGAGTAAGATTTGTTGTAACCCTAATTATGTTGTGAAGGGTACAAGTCGACCCCACCATGTGAAAGATAATTAATATTGTGTAAAGATTAATTATATTATTGAGTTAAAGAGGTCATCCCTATTGTGCCAAAAGACACACATTTTGTTGTGTCAAGTTTTGTATAAATAGGAGTGGATCCCCATTGTGGATCACACTCACTCACTTGTCATCTCATAATTTCAGCAACACTTGTACGGTTGAAGTTTGCACCTCTCTTGGGCGCAAGTTTCTAGGTCAAACAAGCACCCTCTTGTGTGCTAGGGTTTGGTGGTGTGCGGAGGATCTTCTCTTGAGAATATAGCAAAGGATTGTTGGATTTTTCCCCTTGATTGAGAAGGGTTTTCCCAATATATTTTATGGTGTCTTTTGTGCAAGGTTATTCTTCTTGTGATCTTGGTTAACTGCAACTAGTGTTATTGTAGTTGCATTATTTATGGTTGTAGCTTATGCTAAATGAAATAAACTACATGCATGAGCTAAGCATCAAAAAATTAACATGGTATCAGAGCAGTTACTTGAAGATGACCTCTTGCAGAGTAAATAAAGGTAGGTCGTGGGGATTTGAGGGTTGCTAAACCCATGCTACTGGTGTGAGGAAAGGATCGAAACTTCTCCTAAAATTTGTGGTGAATTTTTAAGGCTGATCGCAGGCCCATTAGCCCTGGTCGAGCCTTGTTGAAGGTCTTAAAATGAGGTTGTATCATAGAGAGGCCCCTCCAGAGATGTCACATCCAGAAGGAGTCCTAAAACGCGGACCTAACAGCCACCCTTAACCGCAGACCTAAACCAAGTTGCAGACCGAATATTTGAGGGAAATTTGAGGCTAGATATGAGGCATCTTAAAGGATGAATGTGTGACAGCCTTTCATGACAAATCCATGGAAACAATGAGTGGATTTAAGATCAATATTTATGACATTTCTAAAGCCAATTTAAAGAAAAGAGGGCAAATCTGAGGTATGTTCAAGCATGCAATAAGATTGAATTTCATACATGTTCTAAGAGTAAACAAGGGTAGATTTGGAGCTACGATAAAAGGCAGATCTAAGGAATTATATTAGCCAAATTCTATATTTGAGTTTGAAGACATCCTTCGTTTTGAGGTAAATTTCTAAAACTTGTTACAAGAATGATCCTTGATGTGACTTTTGAGTGTGTGCTATAAGTGCATCTTATTCAAGCTCTAGTGAGGAGACTAGACTTGCAGCTAGTGATGTGCAAGGTTTCAAGCCCTTGTCACCATGCGAGAAGAGAGGAAAGAAACTTTAGCCACCTCAAAAGAAGTCAATGAATGAAAGCAAGAACAACGAGTAGTTCTTCTCTATCTCAGATTTCTCAAAAGGACCTAAAGCAAGATTGAGCATGATTGTAGACTAAGGTAAGTCTTGTACTACTTTCCTTAATTGATTTCATCATTACTCTATAGTATCTTGTTTTTTATAATGAAGGGTATTATCCCTAGTGTGGGATCCCTCGTGACTTGGACCATTATCCCTAGTACAACAGTCCAATTTTTTCGGTTGGTTGTTATTCTAGTACGGGAGGCCATCTTGGTTGTTATCCTAGTACAGGAGGCCAGATTTCTTATTTCATTATTGAAGGGCCATGATCCATAGTACGGGAGTCCAATTCTTCTTGGTTGGTTATTATCCTGGTATAGGAGTCCATTTTTATTGTTATCCTTACGGGAGGTCATATTGGTTATTATCCTAGTACGGGTGGCCAACAAAGTACTGTAGAGGAAGTAGAGGACCTGAGAAGACATTGGATGTATCCAAGTTAGAAACACAAGAAAAGGAAGATGTTTATCCTTCAGACTTCAGAGGGAGTCAAACTCTTTGAGAAGAAGGAAGAGATAATACCTTCTCCCCATTCAAGAGTTCAGAGAGAGACCTTTATTGATCCAATTGATTATGTAGCTACAACTGATGTTCCCAGAGACATTGCAGTAGGCCAAGAAGAGGCCTACATGGGCTTGATAGACTCTACTAGAGGCAGAGGAAAATAAATCTCCTTGTGGTACATTACGAGAGAGAAAGATACCACTGAGATTTTAGAGCTATGTTTCAACTATGAGACACATCATTAATACTGAACCTTCTTGTCATGGAGAAGCAACAGGTTTGGCAAGATTCCATAACAGAAGAGTATCAGTCCATTATGAAGAATGATGTGTGGGATATTGTTTTGAGACCAAAAGGGAAGTTTGTAGTAACTTCCAAGTGGATCTATAAGATCAAACATGTAGTTGATATAAGTGTCGAGAAGTACAAAGTGATATTTGTGGCTAGAAGATTCTCTCGGGTGGAGGGAATAGATTATGAGGAGACATTTGCTCATGTTGCCCAAATACACTTCCATATGTACGATTATTTCTCTTGCAGCATCCATGGGTTGGAGACTACATCAGATGGATGTAAATACAACCTTTCTCAATGGTGATATTGAGGAAGAAGTTGACATCGAACAGTCAGATGGATTCGTGATACATGAGAAGGAGTCTCATGTGTGCAGGTTGAAGAAATCCCTGTATGGACTAAAACGGGCACCTCATGCGTGGTATGAGAAGATTGATGGATACTTGATGAGTTTGGGCTTTAGCAAGAGCGTTGTTGCTCCCAACCTATCCTATCACATTGTTGGTGATGAGTGCCTGATTTTGGTCCTATATGTGATAACTTATTCCTCACTGATTCAGAGAGACTTATTGTTGAATGCAAGTGTGCATTGGTTTCTGAATTTGAGATGAAGGACTTTGGTATGATGCACTACTTCTTGGACTAGAAGTGTGGCAAAGAACTCATGAGATTTTCCTGAGTCAAGGGTAATATACAGTTGAGATATTGAATAAATTTGGGATGATGGACTGCAAATCCATGCCTACATCGATGGTGATGAATTTGAAGAAAATTAACGAGGCTTCTACTAATTCAGGCGAGATTGATCCACATATTTACAGACATCTGATTGGAACATTGATGTATTTGGTTAACACCAGACCTGATATATGCTATGCAGTGAATGTACTCAGCCAGTTCATGAGTCAGCCGAGACAGACACACTGGATAGCAATGAAGCATGTGTTGAGATATCTACGAGACACAGTTGGTTATGTCCTGAGATATGCCTCTGATGTAGAAATGATATTGTAGGGATATGCCGATGTAGATTGGGTAGGGAGCTCAGTGGACCAGAAGAGTACCTCTGGTTGTTGTTTTACTTTGGGATCTCCATGGTTTCCTGGTGCAATGGGAAACAAAGCTCTTTGGCTTTGAGTACTGCAAAAGCAGAGTACATAGTGTTATGTGTGGAATTCTGCGAAGCAGTGTGACTTCGCAAGCTCCTTTCAGACTTATTTGGACATGAGATGGATTCTACCATTATCCATTGTGATAACCAGAGTTGTGTGAAGCTCTCAGAGAATCTTGTGTTTCACAATAAATCGAAACACATTGAGATCAAATACCATTACATCATAGATATGGTGCAGAGGAAAGCAATACACGTGCAGTACCTTTCTACACACAAGCAATTTGCATATGTCTTCACCAAACCACTTTCTAGGACAAAGTTCAAGTACTTCCGTGAGAGACTTGGCCTGGTGAAGAATGCCTCCCTAGCTGAGAGGGAGTGTTGATGATTGCAGCTTGATGAGTCATCCTCCAAATCGTTCTCCTCTGGATTGAGTTGAGACATCTGTGAGACCCCATGTGATGGGTGTACGTCAAACTCTGGATTGATTTGTGACGACGTGTGGTCTCTTGTCTATTCCTCTGGAATGAGTTGAGATGACTTGAGATGGTCTCATGCCTTGTACTCCTCTGCACTGAGTTGAGTCAGCTTGAGATGGTCTCCTGCCTTGTATTCCTATGGACTTAGTTGAGTCATCTTGAGATGGTTCTCCAAATGGTACTCCTATGGACTCAGTTGAGTAATCTATTGAGTGTGACGTCCCTGAGGGTGAGCACAGGTGGATGTATCTCTATTGATTGAGAACTAGAGGATGTGTAGATCCCTTGCTATATTGTCTGAGAGTAAGATTTGTTGTAACCCTGATTATGTTGTGAAGAGTACAAGTCGACCCCACCATGTGAAAGATAATTAATATTGTGTAAAGATTAATTATATTATTGAGTTAAAGATATCATCCCTATTATGCCAATAGACACACCTTTTGTTGTCTCAAGTTTTGTATAAATATGAGTGGATCCCCATTGTGGATCACACTCACTCACTTGTCATATCATAATTTTAGAAACACTTGTACGGATGAAGTGCGCACCTCTCTTGGGCGCACGTTTCTAGGTCAAGCAAGCACCCTCTTGTGTGCTAGGGTTTAGGGGTGTGTGGAGGATCTTCTCTTGAGAATATAGCAAAGGATTGTTGAGTTTTTTTCCCTTGATTGAGAAGGGTTTTCCCAGGATATTTTCTAGTGTCTTTTGTGCATGGTTATTCTTCTTGTGATCTTGGCTTATTGCAACTAGTGTTATTGTAGCTGCATTATTTATGGTTGTAGCTTATGATAAATAAAATAAACTACATGCATGAGCTAAGCATCAAAAACTTAACAAAAATGGATAATTATGCTTAATCCTTCTGCAACAAGAAGGAACAGGAGAGGGGAGAGTGGACATACTTTCCTTATACCTCTCTCTACATTAAAGAAAGTGTATGTTGATCCATTGATCAAAATGGTGAAAGAAGTGGAAGAAATGCAGTTTAATACCTAGGTGACAAAAGAGTGGTGGAATCCCAATTTAATAAGAAGAAGCCTTAGGTACAACCAGTTGACTCGATCAAAGGTTGTGTATAGATCCACCTTGAGTGTGACCACTTTGTGTTTGATGAGAAGAATGGAGTGAATTCCCTCCTGAGCTATACCTACAGCTTCATGAATTTGTCAACCTTGAAGGAACCCAAACTGCTCTGGGGTGATCAAATCGAAGAGGAAGGACTTTAGACATTGGGCGATGATCTTGGTGATGATCTTATAAATGTTATTACACAAAGAGATGGGTCTTAGGAGGTCGAAGGAGAGAGTGTTTTTCATCTTAGGTATTAATAAAATAAAATTTGTATCAAAAGTTGCCAGCATTTGTCTCATTGATCTAGAGTAATCCACTACTCTTAGGAGATCAATGACAAGAAAACAAAATAATTCCAGATAAAATTCCACTAGAATCCCATCTGGACTGGGACTCTTTTCCTTTTGAAATCCACAGAGAGTCCTTAGGAGTTCCTCCTTTGTGAGTTTAGACATTAGTTGATCATTCCTTGCCTGATCGATGAAGCCTAGGAATAAATAGGCAATCTTCAAGACTACTTCAATGGGAATTCTAGAGTCTTATTTATATATAGACTGTGGCAATGTCGCACTCTAGCAAAGGCCATTTCTTTGAAGGTCAAGGTCGTATATGCTTGTGGAGCATCAATTTCCAAAATGGTATTTATAGATTTCTTATGGTTGGAAAATTTATGAAAACAAATTGTGTTTTCGTGTCTGGCTTGAAGCCATAGGGCTCAACTTTTCAAGTGTCATTCTTTCTCTCGATCTAGAAGAATTTTCCTTTGAGTTTGTTCGATGGCTTTGAGTTCTTTTTTTTTTATCAATAAGGGGATGATGGACCTCTGTCTTTGTCTAGCACTTCAATTTTTCCTCTGTTTCATTAAGGAGAGCATTGTCTTGTGTTCAATTTTCCTTCCACCACTCTTGAGCTACTTTCTTCACCCTCTTTATATTTGCAAGAAACTTGAGAGGGGGAGACTCAGGCTCAAATAGGTTGTAATGGATCCAACATTCCTTCAGGAAGGATTTAAAATATGAGTACTCAAACCAAGAAGAATTTATCTTGAAGGGACTTGGGGGATTTTTAAACTGGGAATCTAGCTCCAATAGAATAGGGTTGTGTTCTGAGTCCCCTCCAACAGAAACCCATTGCTTCATTATTATATTTAAATCCACCGGGGATTCTGACACCAAGAATCTATCCATTCTTTTGGCTATTCGAGATTCTCTTGATCTCATATTACACCATGTGGGAGCGAGTTTTCTTGGTTGACGGTCAATAAACCTTGTCTCCTATAAACTCTCAATCAAGAAATCAGAGAGGAGGTTGATGCAGGAAAAAGGTCCCCAAATTTTTGTTTCCCCCAGGGTGAAATTCAAGTCACCTCCCATGATGACCTCGTCGAACTGCAATAGATAAAAAAAATCAGTTTTTTCCCAAAATGTTCCCTTCCCAGATACGTCCCACAGAGATTGATGCAATGGAATTGAAGGTTTAGTTCCGAGGATTTTAGAGAAGTGTCTAGCCTTGAGGGAAACACCCATGAGTTTTTCAGAAGTAGAGAATCCTTTTTCCACCCATAGAAAATACCTACAGATCGTCCAAGATCATCCGTTGCAAAAAACTCCCATCTAGGAAGAGCCTACGAGAGGGTTTTTATAGCTATATCTCCTTCCATCATGGTTTCCAGAAGGAACATAATTGATGGTTTATGGGTCTCCACCAACTTCCTGATGGCCAATTTTCGTGAGGCATTGGCCAAGCCTCTAAAATTCAAAGAAGGTAAAATCACGGGGAGGAGGTCCTCGGGGAAGATGCTCTAAGAGCCCAAAAAAGAGATTGTTTCTTTTCTAATAGAATCTATGAATTTTCATTCTTTTGATCAAGGGAGAGATAATATTTTTGACCACAGTGGGAAGGTTTTGGGTCTCTGACATCATATGCTCTGTATCCTTCAACTATTCCAGGAAAGGGAGCAGCTTGAAACTTAGCCTTGGACC
>ML799088.1:76967-113349 GCA_009831015.1 Picea engelmannii | reverse complement strand
GAAATCAGGAAGGAGTCACAATGCAAGTAAGAGGGGGGGGGTTGAAGACCCATGGGGGAAGGGGAATCAGCAAAGAGTAAGAGGGGAGGGAGAGACTAGAAAGGCATGAAAGAGAATCTGAGGAAGCACCAGGAAGAGGAGCTTGGGGAATCTTAGCAATCGAGTCAAATTGAATGGCACCAACTATAGGAAAAGAAAAAGGGGAGGGGAAGGAGGAGGGCATACCCAAGGAGGAGTCAAGGATGAGACTGGGGCATCTCAGGTTTCTTTAGAAGAGTCCTTGTCAACTTGAGTTGGTGCAGACACAGAGGCAGGGGTATGTGTACTATGCTCTGGAGCTAAGGTGGCTGGCCTAACCTGGGTCACCGCTTCCTCCTTTTTCCTCCAAACTTTTTTCCTTATTTCTCAAATTTATTCCTTCACTAGATGTTCATAAGAGTGGCAGCACCCACAACAAAAGCGGATCCCTTTGTAGTCTAAAATTTGTTTGTATGGTGTATTCCCAAGTTGGATTGAGATGGAATCTAGTAGGCCACTTGCAATTTTGAGTTCCATAAGAATCCTCGCCATCCCCATATATCATGATATCTCATAGGACTTGTCTTCTTCTTAAAAGAAACCAATAGGGTTCCCAATTTCCCTCAAGAATTTCGTTGACCAAAGAATGAGGAGAAGCCTTAGGAGCGAAACGCAAATTGGGGTGATGTCTAGTATTTTTGAGATGGGATCAAAGTCAACTGACCATTTTTTAAAGAAGATTGCTTGAGCTCCCTAGTTCCACTACACCTGAAGTACTAAACCTGCATCAGACCCCAAGTGCATGACCCAGGCCATCCACCCCTTCACTAGTGATATACTTCCAGGTTCATAGCCAAGGAGCGAAGCAAAATTTTCCTTCATCCATTTCTGTAAAGAATCCCCTAACATTCTCTTACTGAAAAAATGACCAACCAATGCCACATCACCAAGATACGATATTTCATTAAGTTTTACTCCATCCCCAAGGACTAAGTTAATTCATTTGGCCTTTCTCTTTACACATTTCTTGCTGAAATATCCTTCTGTCATTGAACTGGCTTTTGAATTCGACCTTAGGGTAGTAGAGGAGTGAGAGGGAGTAGTGTTTTTCACACCTTAGCTCATTAATTTTAGTGTGATAAATTTCCCTATGAAACCCTAAGAAATGGGTTATCCTTAAAGGGAAATTTGCAACTGAATCAAAGGTACTTCAAAGCTAGGTGCGGGGGGTGGAGGGAGAACTAGTGAGCGGGAGGGTGAGTGTGGTGGTAAGAACTCTTTGTCACAATAATAAGTTTTTTATGAACCATCCAAAAAAAATATAGAGGGAAGAGCTATACTTACCATGTCAAGATATTCAGACGAGGCTTTTTCATTGTCCGAGGTTTGAGAGGCTTGTAGAATCTAAGTCAATGCTTTTTCTTTGAGATTCTCTTTTAGACTATTTTTCCTCAGATTGTTACAAGTGGACTTTGAATATGGGGCAAGAAGGTAGATGGAGAATGGGCAGGGGCTCTGCGGCTAGGGTTTTCTAGTTGTATCCTTGTATACCTTGGAGATGGGTGAGCGCGGCGAAGGCGTGGGCGCATCGGCCTTCTAGGGAGACGGTGGTTGCGGGCGAGGGCGAGGGTGCGGGGATGGGAAAGTGTGGGTGAGGGTGGGAGCTTCCTAGTCATGCTACTTGCAAAGAGGCGTGGCAGTTGCTGGGTTCGGCGGTGATGGTGGAGGGACGCTTCCATGAGGGTCTACGGTGTGGAGGTGCTCTATGGGAGATGGAGTTTCAAAATCCGTGGCCTGTTTCGGGGCAGAAATTTTCTTGGCCTTTACCATTTGCTATATCGACCTCTGCCTTTACTCATGTTGTGCGACGGTTTTCTCTGGAGCATTGATGGAGGTTTTTTGTGTTGTGTTTTTTTTATACGTTCGTTTTTGGGTATCTTTGTGGAGGCTTTTACCAGCTATGTCTGGAATTTCCAGCTTTGGTTGAGTTTTATGGACTTGTTGTAAGGGAAGGGTAATACTCTGGGATTTTGGGGCTTCTCTTGGATGTTATCTGGGTTTTATGTGGATGGTCATTTGTAAAAGAACAGTTTATATTATGATATAATATAAAGCGAAATTTTATGTGGAAAAAATAGATTTGAGAGGCCAAAATTGCTTGAGAAGAAGGGAGAGCTTCCCTAGTCGTACAAAGATGAAGGTTTTCATCACACGAGCTAAGGGGATAATGTACATTTGTAAGGAGAATCAAACTCGAGGTTTCATAGAGGTTCATGGATGCACGCTAGGGAGACAGAGAAGCCCAGATTTTCGTCACAAAATAATCTAGGAGTTCCTCTTCTATTGAAAATATGTGTCAGGTGAGGTCCTGGTCATGAAAGTTGAACATTCAACCTAGGTGGCGCGTGGCAGCCTGGAAGCAGAGATAAACATTACTCAAAAACAACGCAGTTGGGTTTGTGGGACATGGTTTGGACTGAGGAAACCCTAGTTGTAGAGCTCTTTAATCACTTATTCTTTGATAATATCTATTCATTATATATTTGTATTTTTTCTTGAGTTCATCATTTACTACATAGTAGTTTTTATTTGACTTTTCATACATATTATGATATCCTAACCTTTTTGTATAGTTTTCAAATTCATTTATTAAATATTTTACTAAAAAAAAAAAATTGTAATATTATTGGTTCCAACATTTGAAGCATTATTTTGGGATTGGCGAAGGGTGTTGATTAAGGTTGGTTGTCATTGATTTCAACCCTTGAAGAAAGCCCGGTAGCACAAAGTTTTGGGTAATGGACCCAAGTTTGTTTGATGTAAAGATGACTCGTTATTGTCTTGTCATGATTGATAAGAAGTACAGATGGATGAACTCCAAAGTGGTCCCCTTATGGTGAAATCCCTCACGGGAAGATGATTTACGGATTGAGTTATCCTAGAAGTATGGTTAGAGAACCCATGCTTAATTTTGGAATAATGAGATGAATGACATTGAATTTGTCAATGAAACTATCCTATATGCATAGTGTTTGTCATGTCATTTCTGGTGGTATGTGGAACGTCACATAACTCCTCACGGTTAGAGAGTTATGACCATATGAAGTTGGAGAACCCTCATGAGTCTTATAGAAGCCCCCAAGAGTCAAAGTGTCATGCAAAAGAAATTATTTTAAATGGAGAAGCCCTAAAATAAGGAAAGTGTAAGGCTACATGAAGATATAAATAAGAGGCAAAGCTCACTCATTAAGGACACACTTGTACATATTGTATATATTTTTTCTTGTGTAAAGATTATTGTAAATACTTGTGGATACATATGAAGTGGCGAACGTATGAGGTAGCACGAAGGGTTGACGGCAAAATTCTCAGAATTACAGCAAATACAAAAAACCCTATTTTCTAAGGCGTATGCGGGCTATTTATATATAGGGTGAGTACATGTACGCAGGCTGTTTGTGAATATGGTGCGTACATACGTGGGCTAGTTGTGTATAGGGTGCGTACATGTACGCAGGTTGTCTGTGTATAGGGTGTGTATGTACGTAGGATGGTTGTATATAGGGTGAGTACATGTTGGTAAAGCCATGGAAACTTGAGAAGATGCAGATGCAGAGGTTCTAGATTCTAAGATCGAGCTCCCAGGAAGGTCTAAAGTGCTCATATACATCAAATCCATCCATTGGTTCAAAAGGTATGTCTTATTTCTATGAATAGTTGGATTTTTATGTATGCATGAGGAATGGCAATGGAGATTTGAGAATTATCCCTAGAGATACTAGTGGCTACATGGGATCTTCTATATAAGTTAGATCTACAAAAATACAGTGCTAGTATGTTCATCATTGATACTTCTTGTGAGGCACATCTTGTATTTGTTGGCATATAAATAAGGGTTTTTATGGTACATGGTTGAGAGCTTGTATTTGTGTAGCAGTTGATGTATTGAGAGGTTGAATATCAAAAAGGGTTTGATGACTAAGATCATGTGAGGGATATTATACTTGTTCATGATTACACACACCTATGTGGCACATGACTAGAGAGACATATTTTCCTTGAGTAAAGATTATGTATGAGAATGCATGCACAGGGTACAGTTACAGTCTGGCTATAGTGACAGGTTACAGATCTATGTGAAAGAAGTTACAGAGGGTCAGAAGTTTTCAAGAAAAAGGAAACCCTAGTTTTCAGAAGGCATACGCAGGCTGCATAACAGTTAGGTGGCATACATACGCGGGCTGCATAACATCTAGAGCGCGTAAATACGTGGTATGTAGCACTACATGTCACGTACTTGTTGTATTTTTGTTGATACATGTTAAGTTCATGTACAAATTGATTACATGACAATTGTACAGGTTGGATACAGGTCAGTGGTACAGGTTGATACAGTTGTACAATGGTATATCTCACAGTGATAGTGTGACAGTGGTTCCATCATTCTACTTCTACTTTAGGGCAAGGACAGTTGGTTGTAGCCAGAGAATTGGGGAGTTGGAGCTTCCCTCAAGTTGTAGCCTGAGAAACTAGGGGGTTGGAGCCTCCTTCCAGTTGCAGCTGGAAAACAAAGGAAGTTGGTGCTTCCAATGAATGTAATTCTTCAAGACATATAAGAAAAAGAATTTCGTGGTTTTCTCACGCTTTGGGTTTCCACGTAAAACACTGGTGTACTGTGTATGTGTGTGATTGTTCATTTCTTATTTCTCATTATTAGATAATAATTCTACATTGATATAAAACTTGGATTATTTGGTTAAAAAGGATTATAATTGTGTTATTATTGTTTCACCCCCCCTCTCAGTAATCCAACAATTGGTATCAGATCGGGTTCCTTCAGAAATCAGTTTAACCACTGAAAGGTAGATCATGGAGAGAAACAACTTGTATAAAAATGGAATACCACAGTTTGATGGACACTAGTATGCTTTTTGGAGCATAAGGATGAAGACATATATACAGGCACAGGGATTTGAAATTTGGAAATCAATTATAGATGGATACACAGCACCAACAGTTCCTCCAACAAATGACAACAGTTCCTCCAACAAATGACAAAGAAGTGAAACTTGGTCAAAATAATTCCAAAGCCACAAATGCACTTTTGAATGGTCTCAGTGAAGTTGTATTCACCAAAGTTGCACATTGTAAATCCGCTAAAGAGATTTGGGACAATCTTCGAAATATTTATGAAGGAGATACAAAAGTCAAAGCAACAAAGCTTCAAACTTACAGAGGTCAATTCGAACAACTAAAAATGAAGGAAGATGAGAATATTGCAGCCTACTTCTTACGATTCGATGAAACAATGAATGCAATCATAGGATTGGGAGAAGAAATCGAAGAATATGTAATTGTTCAAAAGGTACTAAGATCTCTTCCTATGAGATTTAACCCTAAGATATCAGCACTAGAAGAAAGATTAGATATAAACTCAATAAGCATGGATGAATTGCATGGAATCTTCACAGCATATGAAATGAGAACTGAACAAGAAAATCCATATGTAAAAGAAGCAGCCTTCAAAGAATCCAAAATATCGAAGAAAAAGAAAAAGCAACAAGAAGAATATAGCAACAACAATGACGTCTCAGAAGATGATGAAGAAGTGGCCAACTTTGTCAAAAGACTGAACAAGGGAACCTACGGTAGGTATAGAGGTAAGCTTCCTTTAATTTGTTTTAATTGTGATGGTATTGGTCATTTTGATAACAAATGTCCTCATAAGAAAAAGTTAAATGATGAAGCTTACTCAAAAGGCAAACAAACATATAAAGGAAAAAGAACTACAAAGAAAATTTTCAAGAAAAGCTTATGCACCAAAGAAGACATCTCATCATCAAATGAAGATGAAGTCAGTGACAGTGAGACATGAAGAGTTTTATTCATGGCAGTAGAAGACTCTGATAAAGAAGACTCTGAAGAAGAATATGAAGAAGCCAAAGAAGAATATGAAGAAATTGAAGAGGCAGAAGTTTACTTTCGAGAAGAATTAATGTGTGCCATAGAATTCATCAGAAGAGAAAAGAAGAAAAACAAGAAACTACAAGAAGAACTAGACAAGAAAGAATACACTCAAGAACTAGAACAAATGATCACAAAATTGAAGGTTCAAATAGAAGAAGATAAAAGAATTGAAGAAACACTCAAAGAACAACTAGAAGAAAAGGACAGGATCATTGGAAACTTGGAAGCAGAGATTGTCACATTAAGAAAGGATATTCAAAAGAAAAATATGCAGAATGGCTCAAAAGTTTTGGATGAAATTATCAGCAGTCAAAAATCTCATTTTGACAAGACCGGACTTGGATACAATCAGACAGAAAAGAGATCAAGCTCCAAAACAACAGAGCAAGAAACATATCCAAAAAGCTATGTAGAAACAATCAAAGGGGATAGAAGGATATACAAGGAAGATTACAGGGACACTGCTCCATCGAGAAGATTCAAATTTTAGAATCAACAAACAACAGATAGGCCTCAAGAAGAAGAAGAATTCATAAGAGCACCTCCTTTTAGAATATCCTCAACTCCCAGGTATCAAACTATATTTTTTGGTTTGTGTTATGCATGTAATAATTTTGGGCATAAAGTTGTAAATTGCAGAGCTAAAAACAGGAACAATAACAACTTTGAGAGTCATACACAAAGGATTTATTCAAGAAGGCCTAGTGAAACACAGAGAAGAAGTTACAACAGGTTTGAATCTTTGAGCACTGAAGTGGAATGTTACAAATGTAACAATTTTGGAAACATGGCCAAAGAGTGCAGAATGACAGTCCCTCCTAAAGAACCTCAACAGAATAAAAATAGTCACAGACATGAACCTCAGAAAAGGACATGGATAAGAAAGCAAGATCAATACAGCAATGAAGAATGCACAATTTCTCTACAATCTAAGCAGAAGAAACGTGGTTGGTATGTTGACAGTGGGTGTTCAAAACACATGACAGGTGATAGAGACAATTTTCTTACATTACGAAAGGAAAGAGATGGATTGGTCTCCTTCGGAAATGATGATTCAGCCAAAATCATTGGAAAAGGCACAGTCTGAATTGGGATAAAGAATGAAAAGGCAGAAAATGTTCTACTAGTAGAAGATATGAAACATAATCTTCTAGGTGTGAGTCAAATGTGTGACCAAGGTCATAAATTTACTTTCGATTCACAAAAGTGTGAGATAAGAAAAGAAGGTTCATGGAAATTGGTTGCTACAGCTGCAAGAACTTCAAGCAACATATACGTGTTAAATGAAATTGGAAATGAAAAGTGTTGTCTAGGAAAGGAAGATGAAAATTGGCTATGGCATGGAAGAATGGGTCACATGCATTTTGATAACCTTGTTAAAGTCAACAAAAGAGAAGCAGTCGGAGAAATGCCCCAGATCACAAAACCAACCAATACTTTATGCAAGCATTGTCAACAAGGAAAGAAAACAAAGACCGGATTCAAATCAAAGGAATATTCAACGACAAGACTACTGGAAATTGTGCATATTGATCTAGTTGGACCAACTACAACAAAGGGATTAAAAGGTGAGAAATACTTTATGTTATTAGTTGATGATTTTACAAGAATGACTGCAGTTTGCTTTCTCAAGAATAAGTCAGAAGCTTTTGAAAACTTCAAGATCTACAAGGAAATGGTTGAAAATGAAATGGATTCAAAAATAAAATGCTTGAGATCTGATAATGGAGGATAGTTTACCTCAAAGGAATTTATGGACTACTGCAGAAATCATGGAATAAAAATGAAATTCTCCATTGCTAGGACACCTCAATAGAATGGAGTGGTTGAAAGAAAGAACAAGACAGTACAGGAAATGGCTCGAACAATGCTAATGGATTCAAAATTGATAGATTGTTTTGGACACAGGCAGTGCATACAATAGTTCACATTCAAAATAGATTAATGCTCAGAAACAACACCGATAAAACTCCTTACGAGCTATGGAAAGGAAGACCAGCAAATGTGAAGCACTTCAAAGTTTTTGGAAGAAAATGCTATATCAAAAGAGAAGATGGCAGAATGGGAAAGTTTCACTCTCGTGTGGAAAAAAAGTACTTGTTGGTTACTCAAGTACAAGGAAATCATACAAGTGTTACAATCTAAGATTGAACAAAGTTGTGGAAAGCATCAACATGACAATTGATGAAACAGGAAGACCAAAATCAAAGGAAGAAGAAAATGAATCAATGAAATATCCCTTAGAAGAAGAAGCAGAAGATGAAAAAGAAGTAGAAGAGGAAGATGAAGAGAATCTAATAGAAGCAGAAGAGAAATTTCAGCAAGTGTCTCCAAAGACACCCAGTAAATGAGTACAGAAGAATCATCCTTCAGATCAGATTATCGGAAACAAATATGCAGGAGTTGAGACTAGAAGAAGAATTTGTTCACCAGAACAAACACACCTAGAACTCTTATCTACAATTGAACCAAATTGTTTTGAAGAAGCCAACAAGGATTAATTTTGGAATAAGGCCATGGATGAAGAATTGGATCAAATAGAGAAAAATGACACTTGGGAATTGGTTCCAAGACCAAATAATAAGAATGTGATCGGCACAAAATGGGTTTTCAGGAATAAATTGAATGAAGATGGACAAGTTACAAGCAACAAAGCTAGATTGGTATGTAAATGATATGCACAGATTGAAGGAATCGACTTAGGAGAGACATTTTCTCCAGTTGCCAGAATGGAAGCAATATGTTTTCTTTTAGCTTATGCATGCTCCAAAAATATGAAAGTATATCAGATGGATGTAAAATCATCTTTTCTGAATGGGAACTTGAAGAAGAAGTCTACATTGAACAACTAGAAGGATTTTAGTTGTTAGAGAACACAGATTATGTGTGTAAATTAAAGAAGGCCTTGTATGGTCTAAAACAGGCTCCTAGAGCATTGTACTCTAGACTGAATAAGTATCTGTAGCAGGCAGGGTTCAGAAAAGGAAGTGTAGACAACAACCTCTACATCAAGGTAAGTCAAGGTAATATTTTATTAGTTGAAGTTTATGTTGATGATATTATTTTTGGTAGTGATGATGACAGGTTAAGCCAGAAATTTGCAAAAGATATGCAGAATGAATTTGAAATGTCGTTACTTGGAGAACTATCCTTCTTTATGGGACTTCAGATACATCAAAGAACCAAGGAATTTTTATTTATAAAACCAAGTATATCAGAAAAATGCTAAAGAGGTTCGGAATGGAAGATTGCAAACCAGTTATCACTCCCATGCAAACTAGTTCCAAGTTGAGCAAAGATGATGATTCGAAGTCTACATATCAAAGGAAATACAGTTCAATGATTGGCAGACTACTATATGTGACAACATCCAGACCAGATGTAATGCAGGAAGTTGGATAGGTGGAACAATTTCAAGCAACACCAAAGGAATCACATGTATTAGCAGTGAAGAGGATTTTCAGATATCTCAAAGGAACAGAAAAGTTTGGATTATGGTATTCAAAAGGAAAGGATCTATCACTTATTGCCTACACAGATGCAGTATGGGCAGGTTGTATTGATGACCAATGAAGCACCAGTGAAGCAACGTTCTACTTAGGTGAGTGTTTAGTATCATGGCTAAGCAAGAAACAATCATCGGTATCTTTATCTACAACCGAGGCAGAGTATATTGTAGCAGCAGCATGTTGTACACAAGTTCTTTGGATGAAACAAACTCTGACAGATATACAAGTTGAGTATGATGAGCCCATTCCAATCTATTGTGATAATACAAGCGCCATTAGTATCTCAAAGAACTCAATGATGCACTCCAAGACGAATCACATTCCAATCAAGTATCACTTTCTACAGGAGCAGGTTGCAGAAAAGAACATCATATTTGAGTATGTGGGCACAAAAGAATAAGTGGTAGACATATTTACAAAACCACATCCACGGGAAGCCTTTGAATATCTTCACCAGAGACTTGGAGTTATTTCTACTCTGAAATGAATGTTTTTTTAATGCTTATCTTATATGTCTTAGATGTACATGAGGAAGCACCATAAGAGGATAGTTCAGTCAGGGGGAGCAACCCCGGATGGAAAAATGCCTTTGTCATTGATGACAAAGGGGGAGAGATTTATCAGATGCAGAGGACAGGGGCATGGTTCCAGGGGGAGCATATTTATCAAATCCAGAGGACAGAGGCATGGTTCTAGGGGGAGCATGAGTGATATGATTTAAGTATTGCATGAAAGTGTTTCCATCACTGCCAAAGGGGGAGATTGTTGATTAAGGTTGGTTGTCATTGATGTCAACCCTTGAAGAAATCTCAGTAGCACAAAGGTTTGGGTAATGCACCCAAGTTTGTTTGACGTAAAGATGACTCATTATTGTCTTGTCATGATTGATAAAAAGTATAGATGGATGAAATCCAAAGTGGTCCCCTTATGGTGAAAGGCCTCACGGGAAGATGCTTTAGGGATTGATTTATCCTAGAAGTATGGTTAGAGAACTCATGCTTAATTGTGGAATAATGATATGAAGGATAGTGAATTTGTCAATGAAACTATCCTATATGCATAGTGCTTGTCATGCCATTTTTGGTGGTATGTGGAACGTCACATAACTTCTCATGGTTAGAGAGTTATGACCATATGAAGTTGGAGAACCCTCATGAGTCTTATAGAAGCCCCCAAGAGGCAAAGTGTCTTGCAAAAGAAATTATTTTAAATGGAGAAGCCCTAAAATAAGGAAAGTGCAAGGCTACATGAATATATAAATAAGAGGCAAAGCTCACTCATTAAGGACACACTTGTACATATTGTATATCTATTTTCTTGTGTAAATATTATTGTAAATACTTGTGGATACATCTGAAGTGGTGAACGTCTGAAGTAGTACGAAGGGTTGACGTCAAAACTCTCGAAATTACAGCGAATACAAAAAAACCTATTTTATGAGGCGTATGCGGGTTGTCTGTGTATAGGGTGAGTACATGTACGTGGGTTGTCTATGAATAGGGTGCATACATACGCGGGTTGGCTGTGTATAGGGTGCGTACATGTACACGGGTTGTCTTTGTATAGGGTGCGTACATACGCGGGCTGGCTGTGTATAGGGTGAGTACATTTTGATAAAGCCATGGACACTTGAGAAGATGAAGATGCAAAGGTTCTAAATTCTGAGATCAAGCTCCCGGGAAGGTCTAAAGTGCTCAGATACATCAAATCCATCCAGTCATTCAAAAGGTATGTCTTATTTCTATGAATAGTTGGATTTTGATGTATGCATGAGGAATGGCAATGGAGATTTGAGAATTCTCCCTAGAGAGACTAGTGGCTACATGGGATCTTTTCTATAAGTCAGATCTACAGAAATACAATGCTAGTATGTTCATCATTGATACTTCTTATGAGGCACATCTTGTATTTATTGGCATATGGCTAAGGGTTTTTATGGTACATGGTTGAGAGCTTGTATTTGTGTAGCATTTGATGTATTGAGAGGTTGAATATCATAAAGGGTTTGATGACTAAGATCATGTGAGGGATATTATAATTGTTCATGATTACACACACCTATGTGGCACATGACTAGAGAGAGACATATTTGCCTTGAGTAAAGATTATGTATGAGGATGCATGCACAGGGTACAGTTACCGTCTGGATACAGTGACAGGTTACAGATCTATGTGAAAGAAGTTACAAAGGGTCAGAATTTTTCAAGAAAAAGGAAACCCTAGTTTTCAGAAGGCATACACAGGTTGCATAACAGTTAGGTGGTGTACATACACGAGTTGCATAACATATAGGGCACGTACATACGTGGGCTGCAGCACTACAGATTGTGTACCTATTGTATTTTTGTTGATACATGTTCAGTTCATGTACATATTGATTATAGGACAGTTGTATAGGTTGGATATAGGTCAATGGTACAGGTTGATACAGTTGTACAATGGTATATCTCACAGTGATAGTGTGACAGTGGTTCCATCATTCTACTTCTACTTCAGGGTAGTTGGACAGGGCAAGGACAGTTGGTTGTAGCCACCTTCCGGTTGTAGCCGGAGTAGCCTCCATATGGTTGTATCCTAAGAAACTAGGGGGTTGGAGCCTCCTTCCAGTTGCAGTTGGAAAACAAAGGAAGTTGGTGCTTCCAATGAATGTAATTCTTCAAGACATATAAGAAAATCATTCCGTGGTTTTCTCTCGCTTTGGGTTTCCACGTAAAACACGCGTGTACTGTGTATGTGTGTGATTGTTCATTTCTTATTGCTCATTATTGGATAATAATTCTACATTGATATAACACTTGGATTATTTGGTTAAAAAGGATTATAATTGTGCTATTACTGATTCACCCCCCCTCTCAGTAATCCAACAAAGGAGTTCTTAGAAACAATGTTTCATTAAACATTAATTTCGCAGGGACAATGTTTAATTAAACATTACATAATATAGATTGTATAGATGGCATATGGCCATTTGATTGCTTCTCATGTTCAATGTGCTTAGTGCAATGGATTAAACCCTATTTATAAGCTAATCTAAACCTTACACATGCACTGATGTGTAAGCACCTACATGTCTTCTTATAAGGATTGAGACAAGTTTTTCAAGGTTTTAAATAAACTCTGTAACTATAAACATATGATCATTTCCATGTACATCCACATGCAACATTTCATTACTCTTTTGAGCCACATACAACTCAATCCCTCACATACAACTCAATCCCTCCTAACATGTCTTAATATTATTGTTGCTTCTTCTTCATGACTCCACTCCTTTCACTTTTCATACTATTGACCATGCTTGGTGTTCTTTAATATCTCCTTCCACTCTCATATTTATATGTTTCGGCATTAGCATATATGCTTCCTACTACTTCAACTTTGATACAGACCAGTGCCATAACCCTTTTCTTAAAAAAAAACACTGAGTAAACTATTTTTGTTTTCCTTCCTTTTCACTTCGTGTATGACATCAATGACAATGTATGACAACAATGAACCACGATGGAGCGTTATTATCTTAAAAATTGCCAATATATATAATTATGAAGTCTTATGATGCAGGAGCATCCCTAGGGTTTTGGAAATCCTACATCACCAAAAATCCAAAGACACGATTACTCCATAGTTCCATTTGATGCAAAGCAAAAAAGTTCTGCAATTTTTTCCATAACCCTTTTCCTCAAAAGCCCCACTAAGTAAAATATTTTTGGTTTCCTTCCTTTTCATGTCATATATGAAAACAATGAACCATTTTGAAGCGTTGTTATCTTTAAAATTTCCAGGATATAAAATTATGAACTCTTATGATGCAAGAGCATCCCTAGGGTTAATCGTTTTCCACATTATTCAAATATTTTGAACTCACTTTATAGGGTTCCTGATCCATTCCTCCACTGTGTCTGGGGAAATGTGTGTATCTTTAATTACCTAAAACCATAGCCCAATTCCTTGAATTAACCTCCACACATTTTTTGTTACAAGTTCTTTTGAGAAGAGGAATGGGTTCTTTAATCCCCATCCTCCATTTTCTTTTGGAAGGGCTAGTTTCTTCCATGAAGCCATAACAAACCTTATTTTCTCATTATCTCTAGATCATATGAATCTATAGCATAGCGTTCTAATAACTTCCATAACTCCTTTTTGTATCCATTCCATTAACCTCCAGAATACAAGGATTACGCCCATTACATCTTTGACCAGCACCAGGTGTCCTCCTTGGGAAATCCACCTATTACACCATGTGTTTATCTTATTTTCCACTTTAGCTATTAAAAATTGTCAATCACTTTTTGTATACTTGTTTGGATTCAAGTGGAAAACCAAGTACTTTAGTCCCATGTCAAGGTCTATTAATTTGAAGGGAAATATTTTTGAAAATTAGTTTGTTTCCTACTTAATTATACCCCACAGTGAGAGTGTTGATTTTTCAAAATTTGTTTTCATTATTATAGCATTACAGAAAAGATCCATAATTTATTTAAACTTCTCAACAACCCTTTTAGATCCCTCACATAATATAAGTATGTCATCAACAAAATGTAAATGTGTGATATTATAGGATTAACTAATTATAACCCCTTTAAAACTACCATTATCTGTAGCTCCCTTATCAACCTGCTCAAGCCTTCGAAAATTAAAAGGAAAATAAGAGGGGATAAGGGGAATCCTTGCATTAGGTCTCTTCTTGTCCTAAATAAGGGAGAAGATTCCCCATTTATCATAATGGAAAAGGATGTAGATGTAATGAAATTCATTACCCATACTATAGATTGATGATTGAAACCAAGATGAATAAAAATAAGCCTAATATATAGCCATCTTACCCTATCATATTCTTTGAAGAGGTCCACTTTTACCACCATAAATTTTTGGTTCCTGAATTTGATTAAGTGGATTCCTTCCTAAGAAAACTCTATAGCCTCATGTATTTTTCTTGCTTCTAAAAACCCAAACTATTCCTCTGATATTTTCCTTGACAAGACCTTTTTTAGTCTTCTTTCTATCAGCTTGGAGATTATTTTGTAGATATAGTTTCATAAAGAAATTGATCTAAATTTGTAAAAAGATGATGGATTATCATCCTTTGGAATCAGTGAAAGAAAATTTATGTTGAATGCTCCAAGCATCTTTCCCATTGTTCGAGTTGTCTCGACCACCCTTCTTAAATATTCTCCTATAAATACAAAACACCCAGGAAAAAATTCCATAGGAAGGCCATCTAGCCTAGGAATTTTGTCCTTCTTGAAAGTTTGAAGATTCATAATAAGATATTCTTTCCTAACTTCCTCCATCAAACCTTGATTTTTTACAACATTGAGAAAACTTGGGAAGGAATTTGACAGTTTCATTATCTCTACTATGGTGGCTCAAAGTTCCTCTTTGAAAAGAGATGAAAAGTAGACTACCCCTTCTACTACTATCTCCTTAAAATTTGTTTCCCATGTACCATCTTCCCTTTCTATTTTCCAAATTGAGTTAATGATTTTTTGCAGTTTTCATATCTATGAAAAAACTTAGTGTTGTCATATTATGTCTAAAGCCATATTGCTCTAATTTTGAGCCTCCATTTCTTCTCTTCTTACAAGAGTATTTGCCTATGTTATTCCTCAAGTTGTTTTACCTCTATTTTATGATCCTCGTTAAATAATCAAACCCTACACTATTGTAGTGAACTACCAAAGCATTTTTCACTTCCCTAAGTGTTTTGTCATCCTTATACTTGTTGTTCTTTTCCCATTGTAAAGCTACCTTTTTGGATTTTTTCAAATTTTTATGAAACTATATGGGAGCATATTCTATCAAGTCTCCATCATAATGCATCACACCTCTTTCATCTTGTTTATAAACTCCTCTTCCTTCATCCATTTTGGATTCAATTTGAAAGGGTTGGTAGGTTTCTCTTGGGCATGAGATATTTCCAAGATGGTTGAATCATGGTCACAACCCCCTCCTGAGGAAAACCATTGTTTAATTCTAGTTACTTCATATAGGAAGCTTCAAAAATCAAGAAATAGTTGAATCTCTTTGCAATATGAGCTTCTCTCATTCTCTTATTACTCTAGGTTAGGGTAAATTTGGCTAGTTCCACATCCATTAATCATATTTCTTCTACTTTTTTCAGACAAAATCAGAAAGATAGTCCTCCTATGCAACAAGTCCCCATATTGTTTAGCCTCCTAGAGTAAATTTTAGATCTCCTCCCACTAACACTGAACTAGAGAGAATTCAATCCATTTGAAAGAACCTATCCCAATAATTGAATTTGTCCATGTAAGGTCCATATGCATTCAGAAAATTAATTTATTTCCCAAGATCTGGAGAGAATGTGGTAGTCCCTAGACATGAAGTAAAATTCCAAGACTTAGAAAGGGTAAATGAACATTTCTTCCACCCAATAATGTCCCCCCTTGACCTCATTATTGCATTAATATATCTAAATTCCCAGCTACTAAAAATTTTTGACAGTTCTTGACTAATTTTCTCCCCATAAGTCATAATTCCTTGTAGTAGCATGATAGCGAGATTTATATCCTTTACCAATATTTTAGGGCCAGGTTTTTTGAGAAGTTGGCCAACCCTCAACAATTTAACGTCATCAAAATCATTTTAAACCCTTTTGATGGGAATTTTTCTAAGAGACCCAATTAAGGATAGTTGTTTTCCACATTTGATTTTTAAGGAAGCTTGTTTTTGTGCCAAAGAAACGAATGACTTCCTTCTCATGTGTGGGGATTTTTGTTATGTTTCTAAGTGACCCAAACCCCCTTCCACTTTGTTGAATTTTCATTAGTTATGTTAACATTAGATTTACCATCTCATTTTGATATTCTTTTAACATTCAATAACCATATACTAAAATATATAAGCAACAGATAAACAAGCACAAGAAAACACAAATTTATTTTGGGAAACCCTTCTTCACAAGGGAGAAAAACCCAACATTTTTTCTTTGAGAGAATATCATTGCCAATACAATATAACCAAGAACCAGATCTATCCACTAGAGAAAAACCAACAAAGAAGAATACGTATCTCCATAAGAGACAACCCAACAATGCAGCAACATCAAACCCTAGCTAGAGCACTAGAGTATTTGGCCTCCACTAACACATCCACCCTTCTTCCTTCTGAACTGCAGTTAATACTGTAGCTCTTCATTAGACTTGCACTCTAGATGAGCGAGAGAGTGTGACAAATGAGGAAGGCGTCACCTTTATTTATATTGGACTTGGAAAATGTAATTTCCAGTAAGGCTGACCTGTCTTCCTGGAAAATATATTTTTTCTCTTTGTCTTTTTCCTATGGGGCTGACTTTACATATGGAGCATTATATTTCTTGTTTATGTTATTTTTTGGGGCCGACTTCTCTTATGGGATCTTCTAATTCCCTCTGAGGCTTCTTTGATTTGTTCAATGGTTATTCTTTGACTTCTTAGCTTCTTCAACTCTAAGAAAATTTGTACCAGAGGTGAATACCTCTCGTTTCTACCAAAAACATCGACACTCCCTCTTAGTTAGGGAGGTATTCTCCATGATGTTCTCCTTTGGTCCTCATAGCCCCGTAGGCTATTCCATGGTCTTCATACCATGCCATGGTCATGCAGACTGTGCTACAGGTGGCAACATCATGTCACACATGGCTACAACCAATGTGGACCTATCAATCTCGTATAGGGGCTACAACCCACTGGATAACATTAGGGCTACAACCTCATAGTGTGTGTCATCATCATCAAGGGATACAACCACAAGATGTGTACACTTGGGCTACACCCCAAGGGACGATGGGATACAACCCAGTACAACTTATCAGTCCATCGATAAGTGTCATACTCAACTCAGTCAATAAAGGAGTATCATCATAGGTCAACCCATCTTAGTCCATCGAGGAGTATGACCTGGAGAGAATATCCAATCAGTTCTATGTACATAGTTGGATCAATCAAGTTTTAATCAGAAGAAGGATCACTCAACTTCTTCGTATTAGACATGATAAGTGTAGCCATGGACTTACAGTCCAACATCCCAAATCTCTTTAGAATATCAACTGTATACTTCCCCTAACTCATGAAGATATCATCAATTCTTTGCTACACCTCTAGTCCCAAGAAATAGTGCATCATTCTAATATCCTTGATTTCAAACTCAGAGGCCAACTCATATTTTCACCTAGCAATGAGGCTCTCTGCTCCGGTGAGAAATAAATCATCAACGTACAGGATCAAAATCAGGGACTCGCCATCAACAAACTTATAGTAAAGGTTGGAATCAACAAAACTCTTGTTAAAACCCAAACTCATCAGGAATCCATCAATCCTTGAATACCAAGCTCGAGATTCCTTCTTGAGTCCCTATAGGGCCTTCTTCAACCTGCACTCATGGGACTCCTTCCCATGAATCACAAAACCATATGGTTGCTCGATGTACACCTCTTCCTAATATCTTTGTTGAGGAAGGATGTCTTCACATCCATCTGATGTAGTCTCCGACACATGGTTGAATCAAGGGAAATGATCGTCTGAATGGAGTTGTACCAAGCAACAGGAGCAAATGTCTCCTCATAGTATATTCCCTCTACCTGAGAGAATCCTCTAGCCACAAATATCGCTTTGTGATTCTCGATGCTCCTTTCAGCTGCATGTTTGATCTTATAGATCCAATTGGAAGTCACCACAGACTTCCCCTTAGGTCTCCGAAAAATATCCCACACATCATTCTTCATGATGGACTGATACTCCTCCACCATGGAATCTCTCCATACCTGCTGACTAGATGCCTCCTCATCATAGGAAGGCTCAGAATCGATGATGTGGATCATCGTTGCAACATAGCTTGAGAATATTTCACATCTCTTTCTCTCTATAAAAGTACCACGGGGAGTTGCATGTCCCTCTACCTCCTGCAAAGTCTAGCGAGCCCATGTAGGCCTTTTCCAGCCTACTACAATATCTCTAGGAACATCAACATGATCTACAAGATCAAATGGGTCAACAGTCTCAACAGTCTCAATGGGCTCAATTGGCTCCCTTTGAACTGTTGAAGGGTGAGGGGGAGAAGGCACCATCTCTTCCTGCTTTTCATTGTCAATCTCCATGTGAGATCCTCTAGACCTCCTGGAGGCTACCTCCTCCTCAAAGGAAACATCCATGCTCACCTCAATTTGTATATGACCTAGGATGTAGATCTAATATTCCTTCGAAGATTCATTGTACCCAACAAATGTACCCTTCCTGCCTACAGGGTCTAACTTCGTCCTTTTCTCCTTCGGTACGTTAATGTATACAGAACACCCAAATATTCTCAGGTGTCCAACCACAGGCTTCACTTTGATGAAAGCCTCCTCGAGAGTCATGTTCCTCAAAATCCAAGTCTGAAGATCACATAGTATAAGTATCCACTCAAGGAAGCAAGTATCATAGGCCCACACAAATATGAATGCACCAAGTCCAAGATCCCCTTAGATCTACTGTCACTGCCCAAAAAATATCCCTTGGCATTCTTTCCAAGAGCACAACCTTTGCAAATTCCATCATGCTCTACACTGAGTGTTGGAATACTTGTCACCATATTACCTAGATCGGGAACAGCTCTATAATGAAAATGAGCAAGTCTCCTATGCCATAACTCACTCAGACTAATAGAATCATGCATCAAGGCTTGAACTCGTCAATCTGTACAAACTCCTTGTCTGGTTAGACTGATTTATGTCTCAAACTATAGACTATCTAATATGTTGTCTTCAGCAACCGTCACTAGAGCTCCCTCTCAGAGCTATCACTGGTGACCTGTCTCTGTGGTAACCTGCTCGGAACAAGAAACAAGAACAACAACATCTCCATGGAAACCTCCATGGGATTTAACAAGATAACCTTCTAGGAACAAAGTCAACAACCAAGAATATCTCTTAGAGGAGATCAATTTAGCTTGCAAACAAGTGCATCTCATAATAATCATAACTTCAATAGATCAAAATTCAACATAATATAGCAATAATTCCATAACATCTAAAGGCATATCAAAACAATCAAACCTGGAGTCTTCACTTCCAGGGAGGGTGTGTTGTTTCTCTAAATGTATTGGATATGAGATCCCTTTGGATATACATATTGTCACTTGGAAAAAACATCCCTTATCCTGAAAACACCCTCATGATAATGATACAATTTTAAACATATATAAGTTCATACCTCTAAAATGTGTACACCATCCAACTTGTCTTCTAATCTCAAGACTTGCACAACTGGAAACTGCAACTGTAACTGCAACTGCAACTGGCACAAAGAAACTGGAACTACAACTAGCACTGCAACTGCAATTGTATCCTCAATTGGCACTGCAACTACAACTGCAACTGGCACTACAACTGCAACTACAACTGCAATTGCAATTGCAACTAGCACTACAACTGCAACTGGAAATTTCAACTTTCACCAAGTTGTAATCTGAGGCCACCAAGAGGTGCGCTAGGCTAGGGAGAGATGATCTAGTGAAAAAATAATCTCAGGATCCTCCAATAGGTTGCTCATTGAGATTGACAAGGTATAGGTTTGAGCAGCGGAAAATTGCAGCAAGGTGGTAAATCTCACGATCTTCCTTCCAGTGGTTATATTATTCTAAAGGAAACTCGCTCTGAAACCATGTTGAATTTTCATTAGTTCTATTAACATTAGATTTACCATAGAATTTTGATCTTCTTTTAACATTCAATAACCATAGACTAAAATATATAAGAAGCATATAAACAAGCATAAGAAGACACAAATATTTATCCTGAGAAACCCTTCTTCGCAAGGGAGAAAAACCCAACAACTTTTCTTAGAGAGAATATCCTTGCCAATACAACATAACCAAGAACCATCTCTATCCACTAGAGAAAAACTAACAAAGAAGAATACTTATCTCCACAAGAGATAACGCAACAATGCAGTTGTATCAAACCCTAGCCCAAGCGCTAGAGTATTTGGCCTCCACTAGCACATCACTAAGACAGAAGATAAACCATCCAACCTGCGCCCTTCTTCCTTATGAACTACCTCTCTCCATTAGACTTGTGTTATATATGAGTGAGAGAGTGTGACAAATGAGGAAGGTGTTACCTTTATTTATATTGGATTGGGCAGGTGTAATTTCCAGTAGGGCCGACCTATCTTCCTGGAAAATATATATTTTCTCTTTGACTTTTTCCTGTGGGGCCAACTTTACATTTGGAGCATTATTTTTCTTCTTTATATTATTTTTTGGGGCTGACTTCTCTTCCGAGATCCTCTAATTTATTCTGAGGCTTCTTTGATCTATTCAATGTTTATTCTCTAACTTCTTGGCATCTTCATCTCTAAGAAAAGTTGTCCCAGAGGTGAATACCTCCCGCTACTACCAAAAACATCAACACACTTCCCCTAGGAAATAAATAGTTCCTTTGTTCCTTGATATGATATGATATTATACTTTGATATTTTATTATAAGGAGGGTCTCTACACATCTTTGAAACTTCTAAATCTATGCCTAGAATAGTCAAGGACTTGATACTCAAGGTCCCTTCTACTAGGACCTCTTCTACCATAGGAATAGGGATAAGAGATAACTTGTGTCTAAGGAATAAATTACTACTACCAAAGGAGCTTATTTTGGGAACTCAAAAGTCCCATTTCCCCCTAATTTTCTATCATCTTCAATATTGTATTATTTCCCATCATGATCTCCTTGTGATCTCCTAAGTTTTTCTTCTATATCCAAATATTTTTATGTTTAGTGAGGGAGCATTCAACTTCTAAGTGTCCATAGCAATGACAATGGCCACACCTGAATGGAATTTATTCATAGTCTACATCGAAATGATAATGGTTTGAACCCCTCCTTATATCCATTTTCTCACCTATCCCTTTACTTATGTATATTACAACAAGGATACTAGCTATACCCAGGTAACCAGTGTTTCAAAAAGACATGTTATCTTCATAAAAGGTGTCAAGTGCATTTTCAATTTCCTTAAATACTTCTTTTGATCACAAAACTATATATAACCCCGGTATCCTTACCGAGACCGGCATGATATCCAACCTAGTAGACCTTGCATTGAAATATAAATTCTATTTCTTGAGAACTAAAGGTTGAGCTCCCCATTTCCACCTTTTATGCAAGATATTTTCAACATCTCTCATCGTCTAGAAGGTCTAAACCATCCACCCTCTGAATCATAATAAAGAAATGGAAATATAACCTAAAATGGGCTCAAATTTCTATTTGATCCATACTTTAAAATTTTTATATCTCACTCTTCTACCAAGGAAATGACCTATAAGCACCAAATCCTCCATCCCTATAATCTCATTTAGTTTTCTCTTCTCACCCAAGAACAAGTTGGAAGGTTCCCTTTTTTTACACATTTTTGTCGCTTATGTTTCCTCTCATCCTCCAAATCTCGGGACCCTAAATTATCATAAGTAGAGATAGAAGAGACATTCACTTGGTTGATATCCAATTGATCTCCAATGAAGCCTAACTTCGTGCTCTAATCAATTCTTGTGTGTGAGCCATAGAATGGAGGTTCAAGGTCTCTACAAGTATCTTATGGAGTAAATGAGGCTACAGTGTGATTAACTTCTCGCATTAAACCCCTGAACTCATTGATCCTTTGGGATGATGGCCATAGATCCTTTGAATTTAGCCCGACACACTTCTTCATAGGGTTTCCATTCCAACATTTAATATTCTGAGTGGAACCATCGCCTAGTACCATCACCCTATCCCCATTCAGATCGCTCACTTGTGCATCGATATTAGATTGGGCCTAATCCATTTCTCCAATGATAGTGACAACCTCCTCTTCTAGTGGGATAGACCCTAGGATTTTTTTTGTGTGTGGATCCAAAGTGTTAAACAACAAGAAAAATTTTGGGTTGCACCATATATGTTGGCCCTCTAGCAGATCATTCGAGAAATCAATCACCTCTTCCTCTAGTATCGAAAAGAGGTCAAGACAACTTACCTCCTATCTCCCTAAATGTTGTTGTATATGGAACTTGTGGAAACCTTAAGAATCCATGTGGAAACCCTAATTCCTCCTGAAATTTGGATGGTATATATTACAACATATCTTTCATTAAATGTTAACATTGCTCCACACATTAAATCAACTCGTTTCTCTCATACGAAAAGATTAAAAATCTATCTACTCATGTGGCCTATTCGGAAAAACCCTAAGCTATTTCATTGATCTTAAACTCTTGCAATATTCTCCAAAACCTACAACTCTAAAGCCTTAAACCCCTATAAAACTTGTGGACCACGCAAGTAGGAAACCTCTACAATTTTTAGACACTAACTATAAAATCTTCGCAGATGCATGTTCAATAACAACACTCTCTATGAGTCTTCTTATAATGAACCAAAACCCTTAAGAATAAATTTTCATAATCAAAATTCTCATCAATTAGGTGGAATTGTAACTTCCAACGAAATTCTTACTAAATATGGAGAAAATTTTCCTCCTAAAAAACTTGAATTTATCCATTTATTAACTTATTTTATAATTACAAATATAAGTAATACTTAGTTTATATTATTATTCTTAGTGCTTGTTGTTACATCTCAAATTCACTTCAATGTACCCTATATTTTTTCTCCACATGTGGACCATCATATGAGCAGATTATGTGCCTTATTGTATCATGATGAGCCAAAAGTGTGGTTGTTTTTGCGCTCATGTATTGTATTGGACCATGCTTAGATGTTCTATGTATTGGTGGGGGTCCTATGTAGTATCTCCAGACCCCATATGGATGGTCATGGACCACCCTTTTAGTCCCCATTTCAAAACATGCATTTCTTTTATGGCTACGGCGAATGCCCCTCGATGTTGGTAACTCTTCATCATGTCAGTCATTTATGATCTAGATTGGTATGCAACCATCTCGGGGTGGATCTCTCTTACCCCTTTGTATATGATTTAATAGTGTTTCTCTTTGTAAAGTTTTCCACACCTATGTATAGCACACTCATTTTATTCCTAAGCATGGATCATTGTCTTATGTATTCATCACACTTTGGCCATCTATTATTAGAGATGATTCTGCATATTCTCACTCAATTTCATGTTTCCTGAGGTAGTCTCATAGTTATCAAGGAAGTGCATGTATCCTGAGGCATTGATCACATCCTCTGAGGCACATATGGGCTATTATTGCATACATGGACATCCTCTACACATGCCACGTTGAATATTCCATAGCACCCTCCTTTTTCATCACTTTTGGAGATGTTTCTTGCATGATTTGAGGGCCAACCCACATATGTGGGCTTTATGATAGCCATGGGGGTGTTTTTGGTGATGATTTAACTTGGAGAGGCATATTTTTTCCTTGTGGAGCATCTTTGCTTGATTTGAGAGCTTGGTCATACCTTGGAGATACCTTCTGACCATTCCTTCAGCACATTTTGAGGAGGTTGTCCACTCTTGAGGTCTTTCTCCACCTTCTCATGAGGTCGTTCCACTTGGAGGAGCTAAACGTTGGAACCTTTCTTGCTTGGGAGAATACTTCACCATGTTTTGAGGCCTCCACATCACTTTTCTCTTGGAACATTGGGCTAGAAGAGAAAATTTGCTCGCTTCTTTGTGGGACGTCCTCCTCTCATGAGGGTTTTATGTACATGTGGCATCATTTGATTATGTGTTGACTTAGTCTCCTTCTTTGTGTGGATGGAAAGTAATATTTCTTAGTATCCTAGGCTAATTTTAGGGAGACATAATTAATAAAGAATGAGAAGGGTGTAGAAGCCTCCTCTATAAATAGAAGCTCTCCTCTCATGATATGATATGCGGGACTAATAAGGAGACAAAGGGAAATGTAACATGATATGATATGCGGGATTAATAAGGAGATAAAGGGAAATGTAACGTGATATGATATGCAGGACTAATAAAGAGACATGAGGAATCTTAGGTGAAAAATGACAATTAAGTTTAAGGGGAATGTAAGGAAATAATTTTTAAAAATATAGATGTAGGGAATGAAGATAAAATAAAGGGGAATTAAGAATATGTAAAAAGAGAAAGGGTTAAATCAAAATAATATGTATATGATTAATTTAGTTTATATTTATGTTTATATTAATATGAGATTCATATGAATACAATATAATGGGTGACATTGAGAGTGTAGACATAAATCCAAAGATTATATGGAAGCAAAAGGATTTAGATTAACTCAAGAATTGTTTACTAGAAAAGAGATTAAATTCATTAAAATAGGGAATGGGAATATTAACGAGATTCATGAAAAAGAAATTCACGAAAAAGAGAAAAATCATAGTGCATTAGAGAGACATTTGCAACATTTAAGGTTGTGAAAAAGTGCATGGAGAGCATGAGGTCAATGTATCCCTAGATTTGTGATGCTTCATGGACCTACCAATCAAAGTAAGATGTTGGTCAAGGAATATTGAGGTTGTGAGAAGGTTGGAAGAAGGAAGTAATCAACCCAATGCATGCCACTTTGGATGATTGTTTTTGGAAATTTGTTGGTGTAGGTTGAACACCTTGTAGAAGAAAGTGTTAAGCGCTTTTAGTCCTCATAAGCCATGAATTCCTAGAGGGAGCCATGTGAGTCCCTAAAGAGACAATAGAGGTTCCCTTTGATGTCATAAATATAGGGGGGGCATTTGAATACAAAATGCTCCTCGATCTAAGGATCTAAAAAACAAATTTGACAAGAATGGTGCTTTGGAGGAATATGGTGGTCTATCTCGATGTGAACTGGATGGGAAAAAACTCTAAGTTATTAAGTTATCCTACAGGAACTCATAGGGTACAAGGAAATTGGATTCTTGTGTACCTGCGGCACTTGAAGAATTTTCCATCCTTGAAATGAAGACATAAATTGGAGTAGTGGTGGAGCTTTAGTGAAAGAACTTCTCGAGGCTCTGACCACATGGACCAAAGGTAGGCTTTGTAGAATTCAATTTGGATGCCCTCATTTAAATCTCTCTTGGAACGCTCTAGAGCATTGACTAGGAAGGTGTGTCAAGGTATACTATCAATATCGAGATCAACTAAACAAAGCAATGAAGAGGATTTGACATACTTGAAGGTGTCCACCTAACATGTTTTTCACTGCATACAGGACGTGAGCACTAGATATGGATACCCAAGGTGACCAAATTGGTAGTTCTCTATTTGTTTGAACCTATGCATCATCAGCACCACCTATAATATAATTGAAGCAATGAGTGGGGAATTTCCAAACTCTGTGAGAATTATGCCTTGAGGAACTGGTCTTTTGGAATGAATGTCCTTGGAAAACATCAAAACAAGTACCCTCTTTGTAACATCCTCATTTTAAACCCCTAATTAATTAATGCTTATGTAGATATAATGTGTGGCTACAGCCAAAGCAATGTATATATGAAATGTATTTCTAATTTTTAATAATAAAATGTGATGACAACTGCTAAGGGGACATGGACAGAGATGGGGGTTGAATTAATCCACAAGAGAGGGGAGAGTCTAGGATAATGAACAAGAGGGGTCCAAGGGGGAATTACCCATGAACAAGAGGGGTCCTAAATTTGCTATTGGTATATGAACCTTCTAATTTATGATTGAGTGTTTCCAAATCCAATCATTAAATGCATGTAAGAGGGTGGATGTGAGAATTCACATCCCATAGTTATTGGGAGCATGAGGGTTGAGTACAATCAACTTGGGGGAGTCTGTGAATCAAGAAAGTCACCCAAAGGAGAGAAATTTGTATGGGAAGCTACAACAGTTTCTACACATTGAGTTTTTGTGCATGAACAACAAGTAGAGAGAAAGAAAGGGAGCTTGGAGCTGGAGCAACCATGGAGGGATAATTCTAGAGCATGTTGGAGCGTATTGGAGCTGAAGACTAAAGAACCAAGTTGTAAGGCCTGAAGGGTGAACTCCTTTGTGAGTTGCACTGTAACAACAACTGTTTGTTGTTCTTGTTGGTATTTTTCCTGAAAATGAGTTCCCTTGAGCTTCCCAACTGAGATATTCCTGGTTACATGTGCCAAAGAGACCTTGATAAACAAATGGGACACCCGAGGGACTGAGATCAGTGAGGGGGTACATTCCTTGGGTTGGGAAGGTCGAGAGGAAGAGAGCTAGTGGAAAATCAGGATAGTTGTAGGAGAATGTCAGTGGTTTGTGAGTTTTATCAATTGTGAGTGGACAGTGACAGACCACCCTCTTTTGTGGATTACTAGCCTCGGCTCGAGGGTGACTTGTTGTTGATATTTGGAGCAGTAAGTATATGGTTGGGTGGAACGTCTGTCCCAAGCAACTGGTTGCACAACTATTTATAAAAGATAAGTGTTTTATCTTGTTGTTGTTTGTATTGTGAGTTTATTTGTTGTGCATTAACTCTGTGTATCAAACTTATTTATATGTTGTTGAAATTTGAGTTTAATAGTTGCATTTCATGCTATTTTAGCATGTTGTAGATGCATCTAAATAATGGTAACATTCAACAGTTAAATCTATATGTAATTTGTAGTTGTAAGCTACAAGAATTTATTTAGTTAGTATAATTTTTTTATGAGTATTTTGCAACGTAATGTTCCTTAGTCGGGCTGGGGGACATTACATTATGGTATCAAAGCCCTGTGGTTCAAACACTGGGCTTGTATGGACCAAGAAGGTCGTGAATTGGTCAAATTCGTTGCTGCAGATTTCATTTGTGCAGATTTGGTGAAAATTGGTGAAAAATCATAGAGAAATCCCCAAATTCATGAGCAAGATTTGAGTTTAAAGGACTTAGAACTACTTAAGAGGTTCAATGGAGCCAGTTTGCAAAGTTGTAGAGTTAAATTCAACCTAGAAGTTCGAAATTCGAGTTTTAATGGTCGTTGTAGTGTTTTACAAAGTTAAGTGAATCGATGGCGGAGATTGTGTTTGATCGTGAGATCAATGACCAAGATTCACTTAAATAAATTTAAAAATTCATAAGGTTTTGGTTGTTTGAAAGGTTGAGTAAATCAACGACCGAGATTCATTTCAACGGTTGGAAAATGGATCAGATCAACGGTATGTATTCATTTCAGCCATTGGGAAGTTGGTATATTAACAGCCTAGATCATTTTTGAATGAGAGATCAATGGTCCAAATTCATTAGGAGTTTAGTTAAAAAACAATTCTAAGTGTTGGAGTTGGCCAAAGGAAATCATCGATGGTTGATTGTCGAGTTGATCGGATTTGGCAAAGTGTTTTTGGTCTCCAATGGAAATCGTCAATGGTCGGGCATCAACCGATTCGGTGAAGTGTTGAAGTTCAACCAAGAGAAGTTCTCGATGGTTGATGGGTCGATGGTTGGGCATCGGTCGATTCGGTGAGATGTTGGGGTCATCCAAGAGAAATGATCGATGGTCGATGAAGGAAAGAGGGTGATGATGTGGCATGCCATCTCAGCACCCACGTGTCATGCCATGCTAGCATCCATGTGTCGTGTCACGTCAGTCAAGTTGACACCTCAGGATGACATGTCATGCCACATTAGCACATAAATGGTCAATGGTCGACGGTCGGGTCGGTCGATTTAACAAGGTGTTATAAGTGGTTGCCAAAAGAAATGATCGGTGATCGATGGGTCGATGGTTGGGTGTCAGTTGAATTGGTGAGGAGTTTCATTTTCCAATGAAAATTTTCAACGAACGATGATCGATCGTTGGGTCAGATGGTTTAGTGTTGTGTTCCAAATTGATTTTCAAAGGAATGGACCAATGGTCGATGGTTGGGTCGACAGTTTGGGAAAAATGTTGTGCCCGTCCAAAGGAAAGTGTCAATCATTGATCATTGATGGAGCTCAGATAAACAGTTTGTATTACACCTTATTTGAGATCAACAGTGTAGATTCAAAGGGTTGTTACAGTAGTAAAACAGTCAGATTTATATGAAATTTTGTAAATTTTTCATATTTGTGAAGGTCATTAACTTGTTGGGTGATTTTGAGGCCCTAAACAACATTTTTAGCCAATTAAAACCCACGAGAACATAGTGTAACAAGGTGCACTATGTCTCTACAACTCAAATAAAATAACTCAGATAGATCTATTCAATGAGCTACTATAGGTGCAAAACAAAGCTCGTATGAGGAAGTTACAGTCAAAATAGTAAGGGTAAAATTTTGGCACAAATTTACTTCGAGAGGGCATAACTCCTTATTCAGAAGTTTGTTTGGGGAACAGGAGCAGTCTGTGGAAACATTGTGAACTATAGAAGACAAACATGGATCTGGTTATAGAATTTGGGTATGTAAAAATGTGCAGTAAGAAAAAGAAGATGCATGTAGCATACAGGGATAAATTGGGTAAAATAGTCAAAACTTCTCCAGACCATAACTTTCAGCTCAAAGATCGGAGTTGAGAAAACGAATAGTCATTGGAAAGGTATTGAGGAGAAGAAGAGATATTACCACCCAGAATTTTGAATTGGGTGCTAAAATTTCTAATAAAGTAATAAATATTTTTCTATAGCAGTAAATAAGTGGAAAATTGCAGCATGTAAATGTTGTAACTTTTCACTCAGAAATCAAATCGAGGCATGAGTACAAACATTGGAAAGTTGTTTCAAAGAAGAATGCAAATAAGGAATCATATTTTGATTTGGTGCATTGTGTCCTTCATAAATTGGGATAAAGAATAATATGTATTCTAATTTATGAAATGTTTTATGTTATGCATGTTCTAACAATAATTATTACATGCACATTTCTTGCAAAATTAGAGGGACAAGAAAGAAAATATGGTTCTTATATGAGGACTGGAGTTATGGAATATGCTTAGGGATATTACAGCCATGAGGAAGACCTTAAAGGTCTTGATTTCAGCATGAGAAAAACTGAGACATAGTCAAATGGGAGAAGAGACAAGTAGGATCATGTAGAAGCCTGCATAGGGAAGTGCAGAGCTACAGAGTTGATAATGAAAGGATTATGAAGGATTAGGAAGAGATACTTCAGAGCTTGAATATGTTGCATAAGCAAGTTAACAAATACTCTAGCACCAACCAAGTATCTAGTGTTAGATAAGTGAAAACATCTAGATCCCAAAGAAAAAGGGATGATCATGGGAATGACAGATAGTCAAGAAGCATGAGCAAGTGCCATCATTCTCCAAGGAAATCCACTAGAATAACTTATGCAAGTTCAAGGCTAGGGATCATCCCAAGTGTGTCTCCTTTCTAGAAACAGGGAAGAAGACCTGAGGCCAACATATTGCAAGGTGAACTCAGGAAAATTAAGCCACCAAATTTCAATCATGAGCATAGGAAAGAAGAAGAGGTTGAGGCTTGGTTGTTGGAAATGAAGACATATTTCTAGCTACATGATTACCCCTCCCGAGTAGAAGTTAGAATTGAAACCTACCACTTGCAAGGAAAGGCAGCCATGTGATGGGATCAACTTAAGCAAGCCAACCACCATGATAAGAAGAGGATCTTATGGAGGCAATTCAAAGGATATTTCCAAGAGAAATATACTTTCGAGCATTATTATGAAAGAAAGATGAAAGAGTTCTTTGAAATTAAGTTAGGAAGTATGATAATGGATGAATATGAGAAGAGGTTCTTTGAATTGTTGAAGTATGTTGACTTGATAAAGGATAAAAAAGTCAAAATCCAAAGGTTTTTAAGTGGATTACCCTCTTTCTATAGTGAAAAAATACAATATGATAACCCCAAGACTTTGGAAGAAGCCATAAGAAGAGCAAATCATATTTATGAGCAAAGCAGAGGAAGGTCAGTTTTCCAAAAGTCTTGGAATGACAAAATGAAAGGGAAAAAGGATCAAAGTCAGAAAGGATTTAAGCCATCGTTTTTCAGGAATAACTCCCAAGCAAATCAGCCAGGTCATTCAACCCAAAATGAGCACAATATTGCATATTCATTTGGGAAAATTCCAAGGCAACAACCTGTACAATGTTGGGCATGTGAGAGAAATTGCTTATTTAGGGACTACCCTTGCAAAGGAGAAAGGATGAGGAATGTACACAACATTCAGGAGGTTCAAATAGTGGAAGACATGGGAGGAAACATGCCAAGGATTTATGCAGCCTTGGACAACAAGCAAGCGGAATATCGATCCCCCCATGATTGAAGTGGAAGGTAAGATTGATAACCAGCCCATAGCAATTTTAATTGATTATGGAGCTATTCATAGTTACATAAACTCTAACATTGTTGAAATGTTTCACTTGCAAAGGAGTAAGCATAAGAAATCTTGGTTGGTTTAGTTAGCCACAAGGGCTTAGAGGAAAATCAATGAGTTGGTTGTTAAATAGACATGAACGGACTCAGTACAAAGGTAGATGTAAACATCACTCCATTGGGTTCATATGACTGTCTAATTGGCATGGATTGGTTGGAAAAACACCATGTTGTCCTAGACTATTACAACAAGACAATCACATGTCTTGATGAAGAAGGGAAGCAAGGAAAGGTTCAAGGCATTCCAAGTGATGTAGTTGTTATAGATATTTAAACTATGTAGTTGAAAAAGAGTTTCAGGAAGGGATGTCAAATTTTTGCAGCCAGTATGGAAGAGGCAACCAGAGATAAAGTGACAAGTATTGAAGACCATCCAATCTTGAGGGATTTTGAAGATGTTTTTAAGGAAATCCAAGGATTTCCATGAAAGAGAGACATTTATTTCTCTATTGATTTGATTCCAAGAGTTGTTGAAGTGTCCAATATAGAGTCAAAATGGGCACGCCATAATTGAAGGAGTTGCATATGCAGCTTGAGGAGCTATTAAAGAAGGGGTATACACATCCAAGTGTGTCACCTTGGGTAGCCCCATTTCTTTTTGTGAAGAAGAAATATGGAACCTTAAGGCTATGTATTGATTTCAGAAAGTTGAATAAGGTCACCATAAATAACAAATATCCTTTCCCGAGGATTAATGATGATTTGTTTGATCAGTTGAAAGGTGTTTGGCGCACGGTTATGAGACTCTATGTTCAGTTTATTCTACCAACAAACCCTGTAGACATCATCCCTTTCGGCATCACCTACATGCAAGTGAAGTCTCACCTGAGGCATCTATTGGGACTGCAGGAACCAAGTTTATGTAGGGACAAGGGGATGGGAGTCTAACATCATATTCATTCCTACTTGTATATCCTATGTACAATATTTTGCGTCACTTTTCCCTTGATTAATTAGTAAAACTTATTTATGTAACACCATTGTGACGCGGATTGCAAAATAAACTATTCACTGTAACATTCATCATTAATGCGGATCAATATTCTAATAAACAAATCTAGATCTAGTTATGCATAAATAGAACATTCATGAATAATCATATAACAAGACACATTCAGACACAAATTTAACGTGGTTCACCCAAACTTTGGGCTACGTCCACAACAACTATCTTATTTATTATTCTTCATGCAATCATCTCAGACTTGCGCATTGCGCTTACAATAGATACACCATGATATCCTTCCTCATCCTGCCTAGCCACTATGCAGTGAAAGCCTCTCTTTCCAAACCATCCCTAAACCTTCAGACATAGACTCTCTCTCATTCTTAGTCTATTCTCTCAACCTCACCCTATCATCAGCTCAACTTTCATCCCCCTATGTTCTCATCTTCAACAGCTCAAATTTTGTAGCAACCTATTCTTCCCAATGCATTACGTATTTATACATAGAATTTAGAGCTCAAAACCCTACTCCCTTATCCCCAAAACCCTATGACAACTCATGATGACTCATTACAACTCATGACAACTCATTGTTCGGGCATGCTTTTCCTACCTTTGTGCATGCATGCTACTTTTCCATTCTCGATTGTTGTTCTTCCTACTTTTGTGAGTCTATCTGTTTTTGCATGCCTAACTATTTTCCTTTCTACTTTTGCACGCACCCTCAAAACTTAGTTCTTTGAACTACTTGTCCAACATGCCCCCAACACTCACCTGTGGCTTGTCCCGAGCCACTTAAGCATGTTGTGTCGTGACCCTCCATGAGGGTCTCCTTTGTTTTCATGACTTCTTTCTTGACTCCTTCTTCTTATTCCAAAATATCCTCTACAACATGCGCAGTCATATGTAAGTTTTAAACCTGTGAAGTAAAGAAATGCATATAGATTCTTAAGAAAAACAGAATTTAATCAATGGCTCATACACAGAGTACAAAGAGATTTTATATCGGAAACCCTCAACTGGGAAAGCCTTTCTTATATTCATTATATCTCGAATTTCACCATTCACCATACAATATATACAATGTTTTTAGGTATTTCATAGATACCAAAACCCTAATCCCTTAATCCAGGATTAATTTAGTAAACCGATAAAAATAGCAAAAACTGCCCAAAAAAAATTTTAGGTGCGTCAACAATCCAGGGCAGTAATGCCCATTGTTACTCAGACGTAGTTATCGAATCTGACGCACCCACACACACACATGAAAATAATATAAAACATACCCAACATCATAGTCATGAGTTTCTCCTCGCTATCATATGTTGCTTTCTTTACCGTCCTCTATGTAGATGCCAATTCTCCTATTACCCATAGTGATTCATCCTACAGCGGTTCTAATCGTTGTTCGAGAATCTATTGTTGTTCCCGTATCTAGTCTATTTTAGTGTATGATTGTCTACTTTCCAGGATGGTCATCATGCACTTATTTGGTGGCATCATACCTATGTTCTTTGAAGCCTTATGCACCTTTTCCTACGCATCCCTTAATCTGGTTTCCATAGCCTTCATATCTGGATCCTCCATCATAATTTTCCAAATATTCCTTCCTCACATAACTTCACACATTCCTCATCCAGTCTCTTAATACTTGTTACCGAGGTCATAGTGGCTCTTTCTCATTATGCCTTTTCCTCGAGTGGTGTCCCTGGTGTGGTGCATGATTCCAAGTCTTCAATATTGGTGCAAAATCCTTTAATGACTTCCCTAATTGTTGATATTTTTTCTTCAAGAGTGGATTCTACGATCATCAACATTTCTTTAATATCCTTATAGAGTTTTTGGATGGCCTTTTGTATTCATTCATCCTGTTGCTCAGCCTAATCCTTCTCCTTCAATATTCTCTTAGTCTTTTCCTCGACCTCCCTCTTCTCCTATAAAGCAGTTGTATAATTGTGTTGCAACTAAGACTCCACTGCTACCTTCGCCAACTCGCTTGATGTAATATCCATGTTTCCCCTAGCTTGTAAATATAACTATAACTTGCTAAAAGACTATGGGCAGACTGAATATGTGTGGATGTTGGAATTGATTAACCTTTTTGTTATAAAAGGTAATATATACCTCCATAGACGTTACCAGTCAAATCGTTGGGTAGTGTGGGTCCCTTGTCCCACAAACAAGGGGGTCTCATACACCAATTTGGTGTATGTCTTGGCCGTAACCTTAATATTAGATTATTATTATTATTATTATTATTATTATTATTATTATTATTATTATTATATATTTCTATTACTAAATAAAATGGAAAGTGTTGCATAACTGTTGAAGGGGTTTGCCAAGGTTGATCATGATGCATGAGAGAGATGGTGAGGGGAACCAACAATGGTTGAGATGAACCCCACTAGACCAATACTCTACTGGATTTAAATTATTCAGACCCAGAAAAATAAATTACCAGTCAGACTAGTAGTTGGGAAGTCCTCCTAAAGAGTCAATGAGGAGATGGGCAGAGTACCCACCTGAAAAATTTCTGACCTGACCCACAAAATTGGGATTTGGACCCATGAAATATTGCTTAGGAAGGAAAGAAAAGAGGGGAAATTTGTGAGCAAAAGGGGTGAGGCAAGAAGATGAGTCTAGGGACCATTTTCTGAGGAGGGAGAGCATGTGCAACTCTCTGGTTCTGAAGGGAACTGAAAAACGAATTTGTTATGGGTACAAGAATTTTTTGGGTAGCGTTTTCAATCCAAGTTGATAAATGGGGTTGAAAGAAGATGAGTGACTAAGGAAGCACTCATTAAAAACCCCCTTGCTTGGTGGAGATAAAACCAATCTGCCAAGTTCTTGTGGGAGGAGGAGAGTGGCCTCTGTCCCTGGTTGTTGCTAAGGAAGAGTCTCTCTCAGAGCATCATGATCTAGCTAGGGGGTGGCCAGCGGTAAATCCGTCAAGGAGTTGTTGTGCCTACTGTTGGGTGGAAAAGGGCACCCCTTTCATCATTTGCATCACTATCTGGTTTCTAGATAAGTATATTTGGTTAAATATATGTAGTCTTTAGATCAGAGAAAATTTTATACTATGTTTAAGAACTGTGTAAGTTTAATTTCTGACAAAAGTGACTTGAGAAATTTAAGTAGAATAAAGATAATGTCTTAGCGGAAGCTCTTTTGATTTAATTTCTTATCTCTTGCCTATATGTGTGCTAAAATAAGATTTATGGGAGTGGATGTTGTGGTTTATTTTGATGTATAGTTTAATGCATGATGGGGAATTGATGATTGAACAGTTAAAAATATCCATAACACCTCTGAAAGAAGAGAGAGTGATTTTTCTACGTAATAGTGCTCCATTTTAGTATGTCCTCAAATCCCCTGCCATAAAAGTTAGAATATATCAGATCTGTGTGGACTTTAGGAAATAATCCCAATTATGGGAAAACATTTAAAGTCCTTATAAATAATTATCGAGGAAAAATAATTAGGACATAAACATGAAACTGGTCTAAATGAAATAAAATACAAAAGTTCTCAAAATTCCATTTGGGGCATAAATAAACATTTATGTTTAAATTGTGTTAAATCTCCTAAATTTGGGAAGAATCCCCTTAAATTTTGGTGGGCAATAAATCCTAGTAGAAACACCGAAATTACTATGGAGGTAAATCTTTGTATTAGGACCATTTCCCTCAAATTTAGTAAGAATAGTAAAGCACAGTAATAAAAAAATAAATTTTACTCATTTACCCACGAGAAGGGAGAGATTATAATTATATTTTAATTTCCGGGATGGAGAAATTTCCTTGGAATATAAACTTTTATTAAATCTCTTTATAAAGCCTAGAAACTGTATTTTTCCTTTCCTTATTTTTTTGTAAAAGAAAATAATTTTCCTTTAAATCGTTCAGGTAACAAAACTGAGTAAAACTATGGAAATATATGTATTTATGTCTATATACATACGATTATGATTATTATTAGTAGTAGTAATATTATTTTTATTATTCTGTAAATGCAGGGTAAATCCGAGCGTAAAATACTTGAGACCAAAGAGAATAGGGAATAAACTGCGACTAAATACTTTAACCTTCTCGTAGTATTCGGAACTCCGGGAGTTCGGAGCTCCGAGGCTTCAGGATGTTTGGGTGATGGGATTCCATAAGCCAAAGTCGTTGACTGCCCAAACAAGGTTGCTTAGATAAGAATTCTAATTAATTATATTATTGTGTTTAATGTGATCAATTAACGTGATTTGTCACAATACACCTTTATTGCAATGTATATTATATTACAATCCAAATTAATTCATTGTATTTAAATATCATAATTTAATACAAGTGGGGTCACTTAGGAGCTTCGAGACTCTAAGGCCCCGGGAGAATTGAGTATGAAGGATGTGTGGGAGAGTCGAAGGTGATTGACCCAGAGAACTCTCTCTCTCTCTCTCATGTCAAATATTAATATATTGGATAATTTTAAGACCTGGGCGTAATTTTCGACGAATATAAAATAATATATTTCCTTTGAATATTAAATGGTCTGGTAATGTGTGCCAGTGGGGTCACTTTGGATCTTCGAGACTCCGAGGCTCCGGGAGATTGGAGTATAAGGAACATGGTGGAGATTTGAAGGGGGTTGACCCAGAGTTCTCTCTCTATCCCTTATTTCAAGTATTAATAAAATATTGGAGACCTTGTAAACCTGGGTGCAATCTCCAAAAAGAT
>ML799088.1:31419-71302 GCA_009831015.1 Picea engelmannii | reverse complement strand
TTATTGTTATTTTTGTTCGTCCTAAGTCTGATTATTCATGGATGGGTGACGGGCGAGAGGTAGTCAAAGGGGCAACAGGACAAGGGAGTGAGGGCGCAGCGTGGACGAAGGATGTAGCAAGGTGATGGGGGATCGAGCGAAAAGAATGGAAGGAAGAAACGGGATCAACCGAGCCAGACTTCGTCATCACGAGAGAAACGCCAAATCAACAGTCGAAGAATCGAGTTGCCTATAATTATAGGACCCCAACACCACCTAGTGCTATTTCCTTGATCTCTGCTAAGTAATGCAGGAAGGTCATCTCTCAGACGGGGAAGTTTGTTTTCTTCGTGATTCGCTCTCAGAATAAGAGAAAGATCACAGCCACATCCAGAGTATCTGCGGCTAACCTCTCCATACAGAAGATCTTCTCCTCACCTATCAGGGTACCTCTGCACTGCCAGGTCAAGCACCCCATCAATCTTACCTCGGCTCACCACTGCACAATGGGCCAGTCTATCATCACTCTCTGTTAGATAATGAGGAGATCAAGCGACAGATCCAAGAACTACTACACAAGGGGCACATCCGTCCCAATTCATCACCTTGCGGGAGCCCAATCGTGTTGGTACAGAAGAAAGATGGAACCTGATGACTCTGCGTTGATTACTGGGATTTGAATAAAATCACAGTCAGAAACCGGTACCCTATTCCTCGAGTCAACGACCTCCTTGATCAACTCATGGGGTTCAAATACTTCAGTAAGATTGATCTAAAGTCTGGCTACCACTAGGTCCCGATAGAATAGACAGATGTATGGAAAACCACCTTCAAGTCAAAGGAAGGCCTTTTTGAATGGTTGTTCATGCCCTTTGGTTTGACAAATGCTCCAGCCACTTTCATGAGGATGATGGACGATATCCTATGACCATTCACCAATACTTTTGTAGTGGTGTATCTGGATGACATTCTCATTTAGTGCAAGACTTGGGCCAAACACTTGCAACATATTCAGCAAGTTCTGCACACCCTGTGGCAGCACAAGCTATATGCCAACTTGAAAAAATGCTCCTTCAGCATGGACAGGGTCCATTACCTAGGCTACATAATATATCAGCATGGTGTACATGTGGATCCAACCAAGATCCAAGTCATCCATGACTGGCCAGCCCCAACCACACTCACTGAGCTTCGGAGCTTCTTGGCCCTTGCCAATTTCTACTGCAGGTTCGTGTTGGGATTCTCCCTTATTGCATGGGCCCTCAGCCAAATAACCAGGGGTGGTGGTAAGGTAAAATTTGCGTGGGGTCGGTCCCAACAAAAAGCATTCGACGATTTGAAGCAACGCTTGTGCTCAGCCCTAGTACTTTCACTACCAGACTTGCAACAACCCTTTGAGATCGAGACAGATGCTTCAGACTATGCAGTGGGTGTCATTCTCACTCAGCACGGCCACCCCATGGACTATCATAGTGAGACACTATCAGATGTTGTCTGTAAGTACCATACTTATGACAAAGAAATGTACTCCATTGTGCAAGCCTGCCACCAGTGGAGAAATTACATTATTGGGAAGGAGACAGTCATCCACATTGATCATAAGCCACTGCATTTCATGCAGACATAAGGAAAATTGCAGAATGATCGCCATCAAAAGTGGTCCACATACTTGCAGCAATTCCACCTCAACATCAAGTATAAAATAGGAAGCACCAATTGTGTCACCGATTGACTCAGTAGACCGCCAGTCGCGACACTCACCACGGTGCTAGAATCATGTGGCCACGAGACCTCTAGATGGCCCCAACTCTATGAGAAAGACATGGACTTCGCCACCACCTACCAAATTTTGGGTGCAAATGCAGTTGTTGATAATTTCCATCTTCGGGATGGGTTGTTATGTTGTCTGGGCCATATCTGTGTTCCATCAAGCGAGTGAGCGAAGCTAATATCGGAAGCCCACTATAGTCATGTGGTAGGACACTTCGACATCAAAAAGACAATAGCGATGCTACGGAAACATTTCTACTGGTTGAAACTTTGACAGGAAGTCAGCAAGTATATCGGGTTCTGCACTGCCTGCGCTATTGTCAAACCGACCAATAAGAAACAGGGCATGTACACTCCTCTTCCTACTCCTAACAGGCCATGGGAATCCATCTCAATGGACTACATGTCGGGCCTCCCGTCCACCAAGCGGGGAAATGACTGTGTTTTTGTGGTTGTTGATCGCTTTTCTAAGATGGCGATTATGGTTGCCTGGAAGAAGAACATCACAGCGGAGGCCATTGCCAAGCTTTTCTTTGAACGAGTCTGGGTACATTTTGGAATCCCACAAACCATTGTCTCAGATCAGGACAGTCGATTTCACAACACATTCTGGTCGAGACACTGGTCACTGCTGGACACCAAGCTCACCAAATCCACATCTTTCCACTCCAATACAGATGGCCAAACTGAGGTCGTAAATCGAATGATTGTGCATATCCTTCGCACGTATAATTCAAATCACCTTCTCACATGGGATGAGAGCCTTCGCTATGTTCAACATAACTACAACCGAGCCCTGCATAGCTCAACTGGCCACAACCCCTTTCAGGTGGGGTTGGGATTCCAACCATTGGGTCCCATAGATGTTGCACTTCCCCTTGCGGTCACCTCGATAGACTTATATCCTTCTCCAACTGAAGTTGACAAAGCCACCCGGTTCATTGAGCGGATCCAACACATCCACCAACGGGTTCAGGATATCCTACAGAAGTCCAATGACAAGTACAAGCAGCGCCATGATCAACATCAGGTGCCACATAAGTTTCAGGTGGGCGACAAAGTTTGGTTGCACTTGCAGAAAGAACGCCTTATATGACCCCATCGGAAGCTTCACCTACTCCATTATGGGTCATACACCATCACCAAGGTCGTGGGGGATAGTGATTTTGAGATCAACATTCCTCCTTTCCTTGGCCTGCACCCAGTGTTCAACGTGGATCTCCTTCGTCATTATTTCCCACCATTATTGGACAGCTCAGACGTAGCAGAGCAGCTGACACCAACAGAGATCAACCCTGACTGCATACAACAGGCATCCAGCAATCAGATTGTGGACACACAGATCAAGGGCACTCGATAGTAGAGGATCCAGCTTTATCAAGTCGTCAAAGCAGGGCAACTCCTGCACCAAGGCAAGTGGCTTACCCGGGGCCAAATTCAGTAGAAACTTCCTCATCTTATGGGGGAACTCAACGCAATGGAGACCATTGCTTCCCAAGGAGTGAGTATTTATCCAGGTGGATATCGGTGGCCACCCACCTTTTCCAACTGGCTCAAAACAGTTTTCTAACAATTTTGACAATTTACTATTTTTAGCAGTTTTAACTTCCGGGGCCATTTTGAGGGCCTAAATGAAGTTTTTTCGGGATCGAGCTTCTCAATGATGGCCAAAGGCATGATTGAGCCCCCAAAATGAATCTCCTCAACGATACCTTTCCAACAGGCTATCATATGCCTAAAACGGAGATCGTATGAAAAAATTACAACCCCGAAAAGTTGATGTACTAACTTACCCAGACGGGGCCCACATGACTTTTGGTGCTTCATCTCCTGGGGTTAGGTTTTTGGATGTCTAGGGTTTTTTGCATAATTGTTTATTGTAAAAATTCCTTCAAATCTTCATTGTAATCATCTTCTTGAGAATGAGCGCAGCCATCACATCTCTTCTCAAAGATAAGCCGCCACCATTCCAGTAAGCTTGTTTCCGCTGCATTTTACAATTTCAGCTTATTTCCTTATTGAATAGAAAACTAGTTTTATTGTATCTATGTTATTTTGTGTTAAGCACCTGCTAATAATTTGTAGTCATTTCGTTCAACTCATAAAATCTGGATCAGAGGCTTTCTGATTTCTCTTCAAAGATTCCAAAGTACATCATAAAAGTGCCAAACGGATTACAAACTGATCTGGATGTGTTCTGCTAGATCTCAAGAACCCGACAAAACTGACGGCACTAAAAACATATGAACGAAGCTCCCAGAAATAGCCCGCAAAATTGCTCTCCTCAATGGCTTCCCTGCATAAAAATGGCTTTGACTTTTCAATTCTTCATCATTTTTCCTATTCTGAACCTCCTTAAGGCTACCAAGAAGCTCTGGTTTATATAGGCTTGAAGTTGGCAACAAACTCCCAACTTCCCCCCAATATTTGGCCTCAAAAAGGGCTCAAGATCATCCAACAAGGCCAAAATCTCCCAAAACTAGCTAAAAAATCACTAAAAATATTAATATAAAGTTACAAAACCCAAAATTGACCAAATACTGGGTGCAACCCCTTTTCTCCAGGCCCTTGGGCATATGCGCACCCTCCATGTGTCCACGGGTTGGTGTTGGCTTTTTGGCCCCCCTCCGAACTTGGCTCTTGGTTGTATGTTGTGGCCATGTGGTTGCGCCCTTATGCCCCACACACTTTATATGGTGGTTAGACCCCTGGTTCCTTATGCCTGGTCACGCACCCTAGTCGGTGGGCTAGCCCGACCGACCGGGCGTTATCCCCAAACCTTTGTGCTATAGTCTAAGTCATATGGTATATGCCAACGCGACCAAGGGGCTAGGCTCCAATACAATCTGTGCACCAAACATAAGGTATGTGCTATGGTTACATGGGACGGTCGTATGCGAGTTTACGTTGGGGGCTGGGGATAGGCCCTAGCCCTTTTCTCCACCGAATAAACCTTGTGGTAAGTTTAAATAAAACTTTTGAACTTTAGTTATTAAGTACCATTGTGGACGGGCTAGTAGCCCAACCCTGCCAAAACGTGTCGCCTGGACCGGAGGTCACGGGTTCGACTCTGGTCAAGTCCATAAACTTTTTCCCAATACATCCAACAGAGGGGTGCCACGTGGCACCATGCCATTCACCATCAACCAGACACTTTTCAAACGATGATTCGACCAGTTGTCTGGCCAGTCAGCATGCCATTGCACCGACCATGTCACTGTACGGTCGTACGGTATGTATGGTCAACTGCCATGTCAGCACTATACGAACTGTCTAGTCATCAAAATTTTGTCTATTTGGAAAAATGAATAGACCGCGATAACTTTCTCATACAGTGTATGTTTGAGCCCATTCAAGTTGCATTGGGTTCATAACGACGAGGCCTATGCAAACATATGTTTTGAAGCGATTCTGAGCAGCTTGATTTTTAGGCCTTCCTAGACCCCATTTTGGTTCCGGGATCCATTTTGGATCACACCTCCCCACTAAGACCCTTTGGTCCTCCAAAATGATACTAACCACTCATCAAGTGCAGGATAGGCCACCCCACTTGTTCTATGTCTTTAAACTCTTTCATGTGCACCTGTCTCATCAAGATCAACTGTAAAACAACCATGATAACTGACAACATATTGTTAGCCGCTTGTACTCTGTCACATCTTACTGAAGCCACTATAATCCATGTTGACAACATTACTAATGATAACATCATAAATATGACTGCAAATGAGCTAATATGTTTGTAATACTTGCATGACATTAGCTTATCTTGAAGCAAAGTATGATTGAACTTCAATTCTACAATCATCTCATGTTCTTGCTTAAGATCAATTACTTTATTTGGGACAATTATAGGTGTGTTTCTTGCATGACTCGCCTTCCTTAATTGTTCCATTGTTTGAAGAGATTGATTTACTTTTAAGTGATGAGCATGTACAACATATTTTTTCCTGCTTTGATTAAATGATATTGATTATGTTTTCTGTAGAAGATTTCTTTGTGATCATACAAATAAGGACTGCCTAAGACCATTCCACATTCATTGAGTGGCACCACATCACATGTTACCTCATCCACAAACTTAGATGAATTTGCAAACTTTAATGTGCATTGCTTTGTTATGTGTAATTTATGATTCTTGCTTATCCATTTAAGTGAGTAAGGCGTATGATGCATCTGAGTGTTTAATCCCAATTGTTTAACCACTTCCTCTGAAATCAAGTTAGATTGAGATCCACTATCTATCAATGTGTCGACCTTACTATGCCTCATTAAGACCCTTATGTGAAACATTTTACTTCTAGAATCAAATCCATCACCAATTTTACCTATCAAACCAACCACTGAAATTTTAGATTCATCCCCTGAATTTGATCCCAAGTCTGTTGGTCGTGTTGTTGTTGAAACTGTTTGCCTCCCTTTCCTCTCTTTGAACCACTTTGGTCTCTTCTCGGGATGCAATTTCCAGAAATGGTCCTCATCATGCCCTTCTTTCTTGCAATGCTTGCAAGAGAGCTTATCTTCCTTTCTTGCCACTGAATTTGCCTTCTTTCCATTCCACTTCTTTTTGTTCTCTTTTCTCGAAGACGATTCCCCTGATACACCAACCCATGTTTTCCCTGCCTCAATGTATGTTTCTTGAAAAAAAACCTCATCAAGATTAGTAGTTCCAAACATAAATACAGTGTTACGAATATGTGCAGGTAAACCTCTTATATACTTCATAAGAGTTTCTTGGGTATGTAAAGGAATATCTAACATTAATGTCATCTTACAAAATTCATCTGTGTATTCTTGCATTGTTTGTACCTTTCTTAGTTTAAGACCTTTCCATTCAATCAAAGCCTTCTCTTTATAACCCAAAGGATAAAATTGCTTTCTAAGTGCAAAAACAAAAACTTGCCATGATGGAAATACATTACCCACTTGTTGTGTGTTATTTTGCAACTTGCTTTGCCACCAGATGAGTGATGTGCATGCAAGTCGAAGCAATGCAAACTTGATTTGAGTGGCCTCATCTTTGATTTGCTGCACATTGCAATAAACCTCCATTTGTCTGACCTAGTTATCAAGCCTCTCTGCCTTGACTTCACCATCATACATAGGTAATTCAAATTTCGCATCAAGATTAAGTATAGGCATATCATTTTTATGTTTATGGGAATGTTTAATTGCGGTGGATTTGGAACTTGAACTTGAAGAAGAAGAATTTTATGGAGAAGAAGGAGGTGAAGGAGGAGTTTGAGGAGGATCCTCTCCTTATTCACTTTTGATCTTTGAAGATTCACCTAGAATTAGTCTCTTTCGCTCCAAGTAATTATCATATAGAACCTTCACCATCTCTAACATGGAAAAGAAAGTCTTTCAAAACTCTTTCTCCTCATGAGAAAGTCCCTCTTCCAATGCCATATTCTCTCAATCCAATCTCAGGATTATCTTCAACAAGCTCGCCTTCACCACAATTCAACTTTTCCCTGGTAATCATGCAAACTCAAAAACCAACCGTCAACTAGTTATGATACCACTTGATCCGTTAAGATATTTTAAAGACAATGGTTGAGTTTTAAAAACATGACTTCATTAACCATTTAGTAATTTGATGAAAGAGGAAGAATTAATGATAAAACATGGCAGCCATCTAAAATATATAGATTTGGAAATAAGTACAAGAATCAGAAAACCATAACAACAAAAGTTGATAACGGAGTTCGGTAATATCGCCTACGTCTTTGGGCCTTTGTCTCAGTGGGTGAGGCTTTCTTATTTCTTTTAAAAGCTTAAAAATTACATCATAAAAGTTCCAAAAGGATTAAAAACTAATCTGGCTGTGTTCTGCTAGATCTCAAGAACTCGACAAAACTGACGGCACTAAGAACAAATGAACGAAGCTCCCGAAAATGGCCCACAAAATTGTTCTCCTCAATTGCTTCCCTCCATAAAAATGGCTTTGGATTTTCAATTATTCATAATTTTTCCTATTCTGAACCTCTTTAAGGCTGCCAAGAACCTTTGGTTTATATAGGCATGAATTTGGCAACAAACTCCCAACTTCCCCCCAAGATCTGGCCTAAAAAAGGGTTCCAGATCCTCCAACAAGGCAAAAATCTCCCAAAACTAGCTGAAAAATCACTAAAAATATTAATATAAAGTTACAAAACCAAAAATTGACCAAATACAGGGTGCATCCCCTTTTCTCTAGGCCCCTGGGCATATGCGCGCCCTCCATGTGTCCACAGGTTGGTGTTGGCTTGTTGGCCCCCCTCTGAACCTAGCTCTTGGTCGTATGTTGTGTCCATGTGGTCGCGCCCTTATGCCCCACATACTCTATATGGTGGTTAGACCCCTAGTTCCTTGTGCCTGGTCACCTGCCCTAGTCGGCGGGCTAGCCGGACCGACCGGGTGCTATCCCCAAACCTCTACATTATAGTCCGAGTCATATGGTATATGCCAACACGAATGAGGACTAGGCTCCAATACAATCTACATGCCAAACATAAGGTATGTGTTATGGTTACATGGGGTGGTCATATGTGAGTTTACGTTGGGGGCTGGGGCTAGGCCCCAGCCCTTTTCTCCGTCGAATAAACCTTGTGGGGTAAGTTTAAATAAAACTTTTGAACTTTAGTTATTAAGTACCATTGTGGGCAGGCTGGTAGCCCGGCCCTACCAAAACGCGTCATCCGGACTGGAGGTCATGGGTTCGACTCTGGTCGAGTCCATAAAAATTTTCCCAATACATCCAACGGAAGGGTGCCACGTGGTAGCCCAAGATTGGGCCACGTGGCACCATGCCATTCCCCATACCCTAAACACTTTTCAAGCGATGATTCCACCAGTTGTCTGCCCAGTCAGCATGCCATTGCACCGGCCACATCACTATATGGTCGTACGGTATGTATGGTCAGTTGCCACATCAGCACTGTACAGACTATACAGTCAACAAAATTTTGCTTTTTTGGCAAAACAAACAAACCGCGATATCTTTCGCATACGGTGTATGTTTGAGCCCGTTCAAGTTGCATTGGGTTTGTAACGACGTGGCTGTGCACACATCCATTTTGAAGTGATTCTGAGCACTTTGATTTTTAGGCCTTCCTAGACCCCATTTTGGTTCCGGGATCCATTTTGGATCAATGGCCAACCTGGAGAAATATCTGAGGGGCTGATAAGACCGCGTAGACTCCTCCCGTACATGTTGTCATCCCTTGCCATGACCCAGTAAGGGTGCCATTAAACTTGTGTGGGGGAGATGTCCCTCCATCCTCTGTGTTCGTTTATGGTCATCCTCCATCTGAGAATGAGGCTTGGGGTGGCGGCCGACCATATTTATGGCTTGGATTGCATGGGGGTTGTGTGGCCTCCCCTATGCTACATGTCACCCCATCTGAGGGGGGATATTCTCTTCGGGCTATATCAAGACATTTGATCATTAGCCTGGGGGGTGGGGAGATTCAAGCATCCAATTGGATCTGCTCTTCTTTTGAGTCTATGCCCTCATTGGCTAGGCAATCTACAATTTTGTGGGCATATCTTTTCACATGTGAGTGGATGAGTGTGAAATGGGGCTAAAGGAGGGACCTGAAGTCTTCTAACAATCCTAGTAATCTCCAGCTTGGTGAAACTTATGAGGGGTGTGAGCCATCGATGATTTTAGAGATGATATGGATAATTACTTGGGATTCCCCTTCCACTATGAGTTGAAATATGTTGTGACTAGTTGCCAGATTAATCCCCTTGAGAAAGCTCCAAAGTTATGCAACATTTTTTGTGTTGAATCCAAAATATCATGTTGTGATATGTAAAATTCTCCCCTCGTTATCTCGTAGTACCACTCCAAAACTCATTGGCCCTGGATTACCCTTTGAGGAGTTGTCAAAGTTTAATTTGACAAATCCAGGAGGGGGAGGGGACCAAGAGTTCGAACTGCAGGAAATTTTGTTGGGGACCCTCGAAGAGGTTTAGCTGCCAAGCCTAGAGGATGTGACTTTCCGAGGGATTGCATTTCAAGTCTTCCTGAGTCCATTGCCCATATCTAATTGTTTCCCAAACCAGGTTGAGGATATTTGTCCAAGTAGAGTGGGGAGGGGAGGAGGTGGAGTGGAAAAATATATTGTTTCTTTCTTTCCAGACTTTCCAGACTAAGAAGCCAGGTAGCATTTGCCAAATGCGATCTAGGATTGGGTTTTGATAGGTGATGGAATCCTAGTTTCCAATGGTGCTTACAATGTTGGCACGGTTCCTATTAGAGCGGCGCATTAATTGTGATTCCATATCCCAAATGGCTTCACTGTGGTCACATTGATTTAAGGTATGCTCCATTGTCTCCTCCTGTTGCCGACAGAGGAGGCAGGTTGAAGGTCCCACAAATCCTTATTTTCTTAGGTTTGTCCCAAGTGAGAATGTGGTTCTGAGCAATTAGCCAGAGAAATAATGAGACTTTCAGCCAAAATTTTAGATTCCAGAGTTTTCCCCATATGTGCTCTTTTGGTTGCATTTGGTAGTTTTCATGGAGATGATAAGCCTCCTTGACTGAGAAGTTACATGTTAGAAAGTGGCCCCATCTGAGGATGTCCAGACCGTCCTTGATACAGATTTTCCTTTGATTAGTACAGTTCCTCCAGGCCTGCGTGTCAGTTCCCTCTTGTATGCTTAGTTCATGGGGTTGAGTTTTCCATATCCGCTATGGGTGTTGTTGTGAGTTTTCCTTCCAGAGATATTTTACATGTAGAGTGTCCCTTGAATGCATTTTATGATGAAGGGGGTAGAGTTATTCTATGGAGGATAATGGCAGTTGTTGCTACCAAGTGTCTTGCTAAAATAAGGAGTTCTCTCCATTTCATATTTCCCAAAACACATGTTTTTGTATGAGAGGTCTATTTCTCCAAGTTGTGTTCCATATGTTGGAACCTTGAATTGGATCATTGATTCTGGTGAGAAGGTCCTCCCTGATATTGGGCGCATATTTGTGTTTCCAAAGTCTCATCCATAACTCTGTGGGATGCTTGAGTCAGCGCCACCAGAGTTTTTCCCCCATTATACGATTGATTTTTCATGGATCCATAAGACCCATCCCACCCAGTGATTTAGGTCGGAAACTTTTGTCCCAGCCTACGAGTGCCCACTTCTTATACAGATGATGATCGTGCCACGGGAAACTTCGTTGGATATTTTTGATGGCTTTGATGACTGACTGAGGTGTCGCCAAGGCAGTGAAGAGGTAAGTTGGTAGGGATTGAAGCATAGATTTTAGAAGAACCATTCGGGCAATAAGGTTTAGCAATCAGAAGGTCCAGTTGCTTAGTCAATTAGAGATGGGTAGCAGAAGGCTATCCCAAGAGATGTTGTGGGTGGTTAACCCTGTGAGGGGGACACCGAGATAATTGGACGGAAGGGAGCTCTTGGGGGTACCTAGTAGTCTGGAGATATGGTTTTGGATTTCCACTGGGGTGTTGAACTACGACTTGTAAAGGTTTAGGGAGGTTCTCTTCACTTCTACGAATTTGGTGAGGATGATTTTGAGCTTGTTATCCTCCTGGGTGGTGGGGGTGTTCATCAATAATGTATCATCTACAAATTGATTGTGGGAGGGAGATGGATGAAGGTTGTGGAGAGGTAAACCATTGATGGATCCATCCTCTATTGAGGCTGTGATGTAGTTCCCAAGGCCCTCATCCATTATGACAAAAACGAAAGGGGAGAGGGAATCCCCCTGTCGAATGCCCCGGGTGGGAGAAAAGGGCTAGGAGGTTACTCCATTAACAAGAATGGAGAAGAAGGTTGAAGATGTGAACTACATGATCTAGACTACCCAAGTGTTATCAAAGCCAAAGGCTTCGAGGACGGAGCGCATATATTGCCAGCTTATTCTGTCAAAAGATTTAGAAAGGTCAAGTTTGATGAGCATACCTGGGGCTCTAGTTGACTTAAGTGAGCGCATGACCTCATGTGCCAGGATGACACTATCCATGATTTTACGTCCCTCCACATAGCTTTCTTTCTCTTTGGATATGATGAATGGAAAGATCGGTTTGAGTCGTAGAGTAATAACCTTCATGATGATTTTGTAGATCACATTACAAAGTGCTATTAGCCAGAATTGTTTTGGATGGGTTACCCTTTCTTCCTTTGGGATTAAAGTGAGGAAGGTGGCATTGAAGGCTGAAAGAACTTGCCCAGAATTTCTAGATTCCTCAACTACTTTCCAGACTTCTTCCTGGATCAGCGGCTAACAATAGTGAAAGAAATATGTCTTAAAGTTGTCCGATCCCAGGGCCTTACCTAGTGGCATTTCTTTAACTACTTGATCCACTTCCTCTTGTGTGATTGGCCGCATCAGTATTTCATTTTGTTCTTTTGTGACCGGGGAGGGGATGTGCCTAGTAATCTTGCAAATAGCAGACGTTTGATCCTTTATAGGTTCCGTGAGAAGATCTTTGTAGTAGTTTGTCAATTCCTCTTCTATGCTTGCATGATCCAAGATGGGGTTTCCCTGGTTGTCTTCTAGCTGAGTGATTTTATTTATTTATATTCTATGCACCATGGATCTGTGGAAGAACTTAGTATTCTTTTCACCTTCCTTAAGCCATTGTACTCTGGATTTCTACCTCCAGAGTATCTCCTCTTGCTTTTTTCACTCCTCTAGTTCTGCCTGCAACTTTTGTTCCTCCTTTATCGAGGTTGTCGTTCTTTCCCCCACAATAAATTCCTATTGCAGTTCCTCCATTCATTGCACACTTTCCTGCTTCTTATGTAGTATATTACCAAACACAATTTTATTCCAGCTCTTTAGATGCCCTTGGAATTTTTTTAATCTTTATTAGAATTTATACATACATGTGTCATGGTCAATTTATGCATGCCTCCACCAAGTTTTGGAGAGGTTTTGAAAGTCTGGGTGGGTAAGCCAAAACTTCTCAAATCTGAAGGGCTTAAGTTTGGGCATGGAACCTGTGTTTAACCTGAGAGAAACTGGCCAGTGATATGAGCCAGATTTTGGGAGGATGTTGGCTTCAAGGACTGGATCATCCAACAATAATGATTCAGAGATGAGGAATAGATCTAGTCTACTTGTGACATGTTGGTGCCCCAATCTATGTTTGGACAAAGTGAAGATACCATTTTGAGTTTCTATGTATATCAAATTGAGTTGATCTATTAGAGTTCTGAACTTACCACTATCCTAATCCAGCCGCTTAGTGCCTCCGATCTTTTCCTCCAACGTAAGAATGATGTTGAAGTTTCCCCCTATCATCTAGTGTGTTGATCCAAACAACGATCTGATTGTAGCTATTCTGCGCAAGAACAGTTCTTTGTCTTGAGCACTTTGTGGTCCATAAGCATTTGTAATCATCCCCTCTTTGTTAGAGCCTATTTCCCTAAAGTGGGTAGTGAGTGTGTCCACTGTGGAGAAAAGTTGATCTATGATAATTGTAGTAGGGTTCCATAAGATTGTTAGGCCCCATGTGGCCCCATTTGAATATGTATGAATGGAGTTTCAAGTCCTCCAACAACGCTGGAATATGTCCTCTGCAGAAACCCTGGCACATTTTGTTTTCTGTAAGAGGAGAATGTTCGAATTCTCTACATGAATGTTGTCTCAAAGGGTCCTTTGTTTAGACCTTCCATTAAGACCTCTAATATTCCAAGTGATGATCTTCATCATGATGAGTTGGGGGGTGGATTGAGGTACCCTTCTTTGATTCTGTGGATTTTCCCTGAGTTGAGCATGTATTTTCCTACTTCTGTGATGATTTGATGTGTTGATTTGTGACCCCGGTGTTTTCTTTCACAGGAGGTACATCTCAGCTCGAAGGTTGGATCTCAGAATATTCCTAGTCTTGAGGTGGCTCCTACGGTAGAGTCGATGAAAACTTTATACACTTTTCTGAGTTGTTCTACTGGGATGGTTTGCATCTCCTTTTTGTTAAAGGCTTCCTCCAGATTCTCCATGTATATATCCACTAGATCTTGTTCATCTAGTTGAATTAGGGTGTCCCCGCCATCCTCTGGCTTATCCTCATTCTGCTAGGCTACTGGGCATGTTTCTTGATTTTTTTCTTTAGGTGATTCTGACTATTGCTTGGATTTTCCCTTCTCCTTATCCTGATTTCCATTATTGTGTGGATTTTCTACGTCTTCGTCCTCTGGGAGCTGGTTGAGGATGTCAAATGAATTTTTGGTGGGGATTTTTTGAGTGCTTTCTTTGGGGGCTTGTTTTTTCCTTCATGTAACCGTGGTGTAGCCATCATTTTTCTTCCCCTCCCCTACTTTTGAATTTTGAGCATTCAAGGGAAAGTCGCGGAAGAGGTGACCATCCTCATGACATTTTCTACAACATAAGGGGATGTGCTCATAGTCCATGGTTTGATTCTAGTATTCATCTTGGTATTCTAGGGTTAGTGAGCCTGGTAGGGCCTTCGATATATCCATGTATACACATCTTCAGGCGTAGGAAGTGTATTTCCTCTGCTTTGTTGCCTCTGAGGATTTTACATATCTTCCCACTATATTCCCTATTCCCATGATGATTTCCTCCAGCCAAAATCCCTGAGGTAGGGAATATAGTCTAATCTAGACTGGTGCCACGGTGAAGTCCTCTTTCTTTGGGATAAAACGATCTGTCAAGAATCTGAGGAATAACCCTGCAGAGTTGTAGAAATATGGCCCATTGTCAAATATCATGTCCTTTTCTTCTAAACTGTAGAGGATGATCATGAAAAACCAATTGGAACTGAGTTGAACTTTGTAGTCTCCCTTGGGGTTCCACGATTCTTTAATCCATCGCATGAGGTCCCTTTCTAATGGCCATAGGCCCAGAAAATTTCCTATGAGAGCATGCTCTCTCATAAACTGGGTCTATTCCCCAACCCTAGTCGAGTTGATGGTGTACCTGGGCGGTTTTTCTGATTGGGGAATACATTTTCATGGTTCCCATCCACAAGATTCCTTTGGATGAAACATGCTCGGTTCCACTTTGTTGGCATAGGGGCAGACCCAGTGTTCAACACTACAATAGCGCTCCAAAAAAACCCTAACTACCGGCCCTTTGGGCAACACCTGCGAAGCCGATGAAGTCTCACCCGAGGTAGAGGCAGGGGTGGTTGCAGGACTCAAGTGTCTGCAACCTTAGCTAGGACATAGATTTGTGATTGTACTACTTAACAAAGCACTTAGCACCATCAGTTCCTCAATATACAGTCAATAACCACTTCGCTTATAAGATAGAACTTCGCACCATTAACACTAATCTACAGTATTCAAGCACTGAGCATATACAAATGGATCCGAATGAGCATATCAAGCACTAAGCATGAATATCTAGATCAGATCTAACATTCTCACATATAATAAGCACCAAGCATGAGTAGATCTATCTTAAATATATCAAAGCACTTAGCAAATAACATATTAACCCATCAAGGCAAATCACAAAGCACATAACACAGTGTTTATGTAGTTCCCCCCCACCCTAGGGCTACATCCACCAAATCTTCTTCTTTATAGTCTTTGGTCAATCGGTTACAAGCAAAGAGCCTCAAAACCCTTACTCTGCAAGGGACAGAAGATCTGTACAACTCTCTAGATCCTTCTTCCTTGTGTTCTAGCACAAAGCCTTCTACAGTCTCTCATAGGGACTTGCACTCAGCTCTGCAAGTCTTACAACGAATGCACAAATCCTTGATCACACAGATCCAACTCTTGGCACTTAGCCTACATCACATAGATGTCGATTTCACTTCTTCTATATATGGCCTAGACATATATATATACATACAAAATAGGCCTAAACATGGGTAAACCCATGGGCCGACATCCCATTCTCGTTACATATTCCCAAAAACCCAAAAGGGGGCCGTGAACCCTTCATCTCTGCTTCATCTTGCGCTCCTCCTTCGACAGGCTGTTGAAGTCTCAAAATAGGTCAACATGACCAAGAAACTCCCAAAACTTGGTCAAGGGCCAACAGGCCCCCAACACTCACATGTGATTCGTCCCGAGTCACTCTGGTCTGACCAATTCTGCCTTGAATGCCTCGAGTTTGGGTCAAGCTACTTCAACTTGTTGCTTTGTTGTAGCCTCTTGTTCGATGAAATCCTGGATCACTACATCGTTCACTGGTCCTTCTAGGCATTGTTCTGTTGTGAGGACGACATGTTCTATTTCTGCTCCTTGGATTTCGATCTCTGTAAACAAAAGACATGCCTTAACTTGCATAGGTTGAAGTCGTTGAGTGACTTCCATCACTTTTCTTTGAAGCATATGGATCTGTTGTCGAGTTGTAATTTTTTCATGAGACCTCTTCATTCTGTCTACAGTTGACAGGGCCTTTAGTTGCGCCTGTAATGTATCTGCGTTCTGCTTTGCTTCTTGGAGTTGTGACTCCAGTGTCTGCAAATCAGGATTCTCAGTGAGGTTTTCATATGTCTGAGCACTTCGGTTACTCAGTTGCTTGCACTCCAAGGAAATATCTTTTAATCTGTCGACTACACTGTGGGCAGTTGCTTCTCGCTGGTCCCTTACATCTTGAGGAGTCTCGGGCACATTGTGGAGCTCCAAGTCTGTTATGCATTGTTGGAGCAACTGGATTAGTTATTTGAGTTGTGCCACCTGCTGTGGAACTCGTTCTTCAGCCTTTACTTCAATGACTGTCACAGAGCGCAGTGCTCTGTGAACCTTTTCCTTAACTTCAAGTTGCTCGACGAGCAACTGTTCCTTGCTTTGTTGTAGCTCTACTTTTTCTTCATCCCATTTTTCTTGTAGAGCAATCTTTTCTCGTTTTGCAACATTTCGTTGCTCCTCAAGGTCTTTATGTACTTGCGCTAAATCCTAGGTGGATTGTGATGTCTCTCCCTTAGCTCATCGAAGGCGAACTTCAACTGTATTAGCAATGCGGTGTAATTGAGCGGGCTCATCATCTAGTTTTGGTGTTCCAACTGTCAGGGGCGCAGTGGATACTACACAGCCAGACTGTAGTGCCTATTGTACTCCTTGGAGTTCATCCTTAATCAGACTGAACACCTCCTCCTGCTTAGCTTCTTACTTCTCTTCTATCTCCAGTGAAGCATCATTCAGTGTTGCGACGATGAAGTCGAAGTCGTCTGAGGTGAGGGAGGTCTCAAATTTGGTTATGGTTGCTTTCATTTTCTTCCTTGAAGAAGGTTTTGGAGGGGAAACCTTTTTTTCTTTGAGGGATCCTCCTCGTCTCTTGGCGGTGTAACCTCACCTTTCCTCGGTTCAACTTCTACGCCATCTATCTCTCCGCCATCTCCTCCTTTCTCTGCTGAAATGGAAGCAGTCTTCATGAATACGCTTTCTAAATCGTGGACCTCTTCAGTCTTTTTTAGCTTGCTAGGTCTGACTATATCCGGAGTAGTTTCGAGGTTGTCAACATCGGACATCTCCGCGGGGTTCGCTAGAATAAGGAGGTCCACCGACCATTCCTTGGTAATCTCCTCTAAGTCATTATTCGTTAACTTGTAGTATGACTGCAGTTGTTGTTTATGCTCGTCGGCGTGCGCAGTGATATAGATGAAATGGCGGTCCATGTTGAATTTCATTAAGGGCCTGAACCTGTGGAGAGTGTTCAGGGTGATGCGAGGTGTGGAATGTATGGCTACCTTCAATTGGTTACAATACGTGTGGAAGATGGAATTCGACTGTCATTGCTTGTTCATGTCACTAGAGTACCATAGTGTACTAAACTTCACGGCCAGAGGTTAAAAGGGATCGATGTCCGGGAAGGTCGCACCTTACGGCATCTCCCATGCAATGAAGAGACAAGTATGAGAAGCCAACTAAAGTGGAACTCATATCCTTGGTCTTATGCTTCTCTGCAATCTAGTTCCAGTTGGTTTACAAGGTACTTCACCCAATTCATCTGTAGCCCCTCCGTGCACTTCCCTACGAGGTCGACTACGAATCCAGTTACTTGGGTCGGTTGGTTCTTGTGAACTAGCTTGCCTGCAATCAACTGACAGGCAAGGCACACTGCACCGCTCTGGATAGAGGCTACCTTGTAGCCTCACGTTCCCTTCTCTACATCACCGTAAGTATCATTTATCCTTTGGGCAAGAGTGCGATCCACGGTCTTTCCAGGGTATAAATCTTGTGGGTCAGGGCCTTTCATGCTAAGCCCTGTGATCCGATTGATCAAAGTCGGATCCACTGTGATGCGGTGGTTCAACCATAAGTATCCTCCATGATAGCAAGACAACAACAACTTGACGCACGTGTTAACTTCTTGATGTCTCCCGAAGTGAGGAATCTTCATTACATTAAGCAGTGTGGACTACGCGAGGTTCATGGTCCAGTGTTGGGGAATGACCTTTGAATTCTTTCCCTTGGTTCTAGTCAGATACTTATATGGGGCTAGCATATTGTACACTTTCCTATTGTCGAGGTTGAAGTCACTAAACTTCAACGTTGCGATCTTATCCTGATCTGTGCGCACTGCGCGCATCCCCTTCGGAAGATACGCAGTGACCAATTCATATTCAAAATCTCGGGGCACACTATCTCGGTTTATTGCACCTCCCAAGGGTGGTAGATAAGAAGGTAGAATGCTCGGAATCAGCTTAGAATTCGCTAAGTCATCCTTGTGTTTAGTTCGCCTCTCACAAGATGGTCTAGCTCTGTGAGCAGTGGATGGGGATGCTTGCATTTGTTTCATAGATGAAGCCTGGATACCTTCAGACATCGACATGGCTTTCTCGGTCATCAAGTCGAACAAAACTTCCTCAACGGATTTCTCTGCAATGCTCAAGGCTTTCGACATACGCACTCGGGGTAAACAATTTGTGGGATCGAGGAACAACTCAGACATGGTAATGAGATAGAGAATGAGAGCACAATGATAACTGTATAAACTCGGCTTAGTCTGTGGGCTTGAATTCTCAATTGGAAAAAGTGTTCTCGGTGCATGGCATGACGAGATAAATAGGTAATTCGACAACGATTGGCTTGCAACAGGTATGAACCTCCATTAACTCCTGTTTGATCCATTATGGCGCGGTCCAATGGTCTAATGTTGAACCTTTATTGCTTTTTTGCCCATTCGAAGTGTCGATCGAACGGTTACAATATCCCCAACAGCTATATTTCTTCGTTATGGCGAAGTTCCATGTGTCGTTGTTCTGATATCTCAGCGAAGCTCCAATTCTACAATTTTCTTTCTGCGAGGTCTCCTCTAGAACCTCCTGTAAATTTTTAGTCTTAGCCCTCTTCTTTCTTAACTTTCTAGCCTTTTTTCCAGTGAGCTTCGTCTCAGTAGTGCTTTTCTCATTCTGATTCTTATCTTCTTTGGTCTTAGTTACTTCGCACTGTTGAAATTATTTTCTAGGGTTCCTAGATAATACTTCTTTTTTGTCTGGGATAGGTAATTCAATCTTCTGTGGATCCTCTAGGGTTCTCTTAGCTTTGACATCCAGGTTGCTAGCATTAAATATCTGCGATCTTCTCTCATGTTTGTTAATCAAGTGTGCGATCCTTCTGGTCATAAAATCTTTTAGCTCTTGCTTCTTATGTTCCAAAACTTCTTCTTCTTCCTTTCGTCTAGCTTGATCTCTATCAATCCAAGGTTTTCCTATTAGCATGGTAAACGGGGCGTTGTCTTCAACAAATTTAATAATCTCAAAGTCTTCTTTTGTCGAAGTTCCATTGACAGTCATAGGTATCCGAGCAAGCCTTCCACATAGGTTTACTGTCTTTTCTCTGAATAACCCTATTCCTCCTAGTGAAGGGATCATAGTAGTCCTTCCTATAGCTTCCTAGGTTTTCTCTGGAATAATATTCATCTGTGTTTCCTCATCTAGAACACAGTCAATGTCGAAGTCTCCTATTCTTGCTTCAATGCATTCCTTCTCTTTGAATATCTCTAATAAGTTGACATGTCGGTGGTAATTCAGGGTTTCTTTCATCTGTATCAATGCTTTCTCTTATTCTTTCCGAGGTTCGTTCGTAGGTTCTGGATCTTCCTTAGGGTTTTCTTGATTCAGATTCATTCTTTCAAGCTTAGCAATCATTCTAGGGAAATATAATACTTCATGGTCTAGAGCTTTACAACAAAGACAACTAGGTCTTCCACCAGGGCATTCCTTAGCAAGATGTCCCGGCCTTCTACAACTGTAACAGAGGGTTAATCCTCTCTTCCTTTTAAATGATCCTGAGCCTCTTCTGTATTGCACGCTAGGATCATATGAGCTAACGTGCAACAATTCCGTTCTAGGATCTTGCATCCATTCGTTAGTCCAAACATTCTTTCTATGCATGGGTATAATATATCTTTCATTATTCTTATCATATCTACTCATATCAAACCTTCTTTCATCTATTAATTCCCTAGCTTCCAAACTAGGACAGACTCTATTAAACATACCTAGATCCATACACTAGAAACAAAAATTTCCACTTATCTTACTTCTACAGAGAACGAATCTTTCAGATCTAACACTTTTAACTATTCTTACCTTTATCAAAGCACAGAGCTTGCAGATCTTACCTCTTTTGATCAGAAATTCTTACTTTTACCTTTCTTAGAGTGCTAAGCATTCAGATCTTGCTTCTTTCCTTCAAATCTGATCTTCTTTTCTTCAGATCGAGCTTCTTTCTTTTAGATATGATCTTCTTTCTTTAGCACAGAGATTTATAATTCAAGTAGAATATTGCCCACTAGGGTACAGATCTACGCACAAATCTTTCACAATTTCAGGATGAATCTTTCCACATAGCTTCTTCTTTCTCAGTTACCAACAATCACAGTTTCAGGTCCCAGCAAGCGAACCATTAGTTGGCACAGGGGCAGACCCAAGGTTCAATGCTACCACAATGTACCAAAAAAACCCTAACTATCGGCCCTTTCGACAACACCTACAGAGCAGATGAAGTCTCACCTAAGGTAGAGGCAGGGGTGGTTGCAGGACTCAGGTGTATGCAACCTTAGCTGGGACATAGATCTGTGATTGTACTACTTAACAAAGAACTTAGCACCATCAGTTCCTCAATATACAGTCAACAACCACTTCACTTATAAGACAGAACTTCGCAGCATTAAGACTAATCTACATTATTCAAGCACTTAGCATATACAAATGGATCAGAATGAGCATATCAAGCACTAAGAATGAATATCTAGATCAGATCTAACATTCTCACATATAATGAGCACCAAGCATGAGTAGATCTATCTTAAATATATCAAAGCACTTAGAAAATAACATATGAACACATCAAGGCAAAGCACAAAGCACATAACACAGTGTTTATGTGGTTCACCCCCACCCTGGGGCTACGTCCACCAACTCTTCTTCTTTATAGTCTTTGGTCAATCGGTTACAATCACAGAGCCTCAAAACCCTTACTTCGCAAGGGACAGAAGATATGTGCAGCTCGCTAGATCCTTCTTCCTTGCGTTACAGCACAAAGCCTTCTATAGTCTCTCACAAGGACTTGCACTCAACTCTGCAAGTCTTACACCGAATGCACAAAGCCTTGATCACACAGATCCAACTCTTAGCACTTAGCCTACATCACATAGATATTGATTTCACTTCTTCTCTATATGGCCTAGACATCTATATATAAAAATAAAATAGGCCTAAACATGGGTAAACCCATGGGCCGACATCCCATTCCCGTTACATATTCCCAAAAACCCAAAAGGGGCCCAAAAAGGGGTTGAGATCCCTTGATCTCCACTTCGTCTTGCACTCCTCCTTCGATAGGCTGTCGAAGTCTCAAAATAGGTCAACATGACCAAGAAACTCCCAAAACTTGGTCAAGGGACAACATACTTCCATTTCTTTGTTGAATCCATGTTCCTTGGCTAAGATTTGTTCCTGCATGTGGGGAAGTGGTTCAAAAGATGGCTTCTTGGCTCTCGTTCCTTCCCAGTCGTTCACGACCACATTCTTGTATGAGGGGTCCCCCCCCCCCCTCCTGGGTTTATCACTAGAGATCATTAGCTCCGAATTGGTGTGGCGCTGATTCTTGGGCGTGGTGGCTATGTTTACAATGGGAGGTCTTCGCATGCAAGGCCAAGGTTTTCCATACGGTCCGTCTTTCTCCAATTGATCGATCTCTCGTATCCCAATGTTATAATAAACATTAAGTGGAATTAATTATATTATATGACAATATAATAAATTATATCTACACAAAGATATGGTAGGAGTGGGACCCTCTCTGTAGCTCTGGGAGTTCGGGCGTTCGAGACTTTGGGACTCCAAATGTTTAGGGATGATAGAGGGAACAAGATAAAAGGGTCGAAGGCCCGAACCTACCTCCCTGCATTCCAAAGTTTGCATGAATTTTAAACACATTTAAATTAAACGAGGTTATATTGATGTGATTGATTATAATAAATGTTTGAAGTGATTTATTTACATCATAATGTAGTATAATTAATATCATATTGCATTATAATATAACCTACATGGAACCCTCTTCCAAATTTGGGTGTTCGGGAGATTTGGGTTCATAAAATCCTGATGAGGAATCTTCGTTGAAGCTCGAAGGCTTAGGTATTAATGGGTATTAACAAGCCTAAGTGCTCCTTGAATATAATTAATCATATTATAATATAATTAAATATAATTATATTATAATATAATTAATAAAAGGATCATTTGTGGTTGAATATAGTTAAACCTTTTCCCAGTAAATAAATAAATATGCATATATTTATATATGTTAAATTACGTGAAAATGCGGCATGGAGTTGTGTGTCAAGGAGGAATTGAATTATATACCTTAATTAAGGTTAATCAACTTAAGTATATTATGGATAAATTATCCTCATTGTGTTATAATATAATTACTCATAATTATCATATGAGTAATTTATGGAGTTAGTGTTAAACTACTTCTAAGAGGGAAAAGAGAAAGTAAAGACTTTGGTAATTATTGGGCCATGGGTACTAGGTTAAGCGAAAAATTTATACCCCATCCCTTAAAAAGGTACTTAGGGGTCGGGTGTGTGACACTTGATGCTGACTCTTTTTGGAACCGTATCTCTTGCGCAATATCAATGTGCAAGCCTTGTAGTATTGTTGTGGGCATCTATGAAACGACTAAGTCCAGGTGACTAAATCATTGTACCTTCTCCTGCATCTTGGGCGTTGGGAACTCAATCAAATCTGGTGAGATATTCAATACTTTGTGCCCTATTTCCATCTCTAAAAAGTAAGAAGTGGTGGCCCTTGCTTCCCCGATCGGGCTTGTTGATGGTCCTTCACCATATCTGCACTTTGGTGCTATGCTCACTACCTCCAAGCATTGTTGCAAGGTCGTCAACTACTCTTGCACCTTGTTGTTCATTTGTTCATGTAGTTGTGACACCTTTTGAACTACCTCTTCTGTGGCGTCCCTTAATTGATAGTCGATTATATCGATGTCATTATTTGTCAGAGTATAGTTAGTCAATACTTTGTGGGATTTCATTTTCTTGTGCGCAAATTTTCTTGGCCCCTTACCCTTATATTTTATTTTTTCTCTGAATGTTCGTCTATATTTTTCACGTATTTTGTGTCTCTTCCATGTTCATTGTCATGTCCATTACCCTATTCATCTATTCCATTATTAGGGTGCTTTGTCTTTGTTTCATTCGCAGAAACCTTCCAATATGGATCTCAATCCTGCATGATCAGATGGATATCTTCTTATGTGATCTTGTATTTTGTCTAGACCCATTCCTCTCTTGGGTCACTCTTTTCTTGTATATAGATATGGTGTCGGTCTTCCCGAAATTGTGCAATCAGGGTGTACGCCTCTACCAATTATGGTGAAATGCGTGGTGTATTCTTGATGCTCTTCCAAATCCTTTCATCGTATAGAAATAACTCCACGTTAGTGTTGATCTGTCTTCTTTTGTTAGGCATGTACCATAAGTTTTGATACTTATCTGCCAAGCATGGCTTACCTCTGAGACACAAGAACTGTGCATCCTTCAACTCTTCCTATGTTGCGAATGCAATCAGAATTAGAAACCATGGATAATGAAATTTCATGCCTCTATCATGTGCTTATGCGCAATCAATGAGGAATTGGTTCAATAAGAAATGTGCCCAGCTCATCAAGACCCCTTCGACACACTTCTCAGGCGCAACTATCACTCCTGTTGGCACTTGGTCTATTCTGCATTTCCTCAGTAACTTACACATTGATGCCTGTATTGCAATCCTTACTATTGGGTCGCATATGCTCAACACATCCAACCCAGGCACACCTCTAACTGTGTAAAAATTTTCCCTCATTGCCTCTGACAAAGTTTTGTCTGTTTTCTCGTCTGCAAACAGAGAGGTTGGATCTTTTCCATGCGATGGTAATCCTGTGATACTTGCAATCAGGTCTGTATCTATAGATATTGGCTTGTCCAGCCACAAATAGCCACCATGCACATAGGTTAAGAGAAAATTAATACATGCATTCACCTCGTTTCACCTATCAAAGTGTGGGATGAAGAACAGGTTTAGGATGCCTACTCGCTTTAATCCTCTTGCCCATATCTTTGGCACATGCATGCTCTGGTTCGTTGCTAGATCTATCTTCATTTCCAAGTACTGGTGCGATGCAAGTTCAAGAAAATCCATCATGTCTGTGATACCGTGGTTCACATATTTGACCTACAACACCCTCCCTAGCATGTCTTCATCCATGATGAACCCATATGGGATGTCGAGGGACACCAATTCGTACTTGGCAGTCTTTTGCAATGTCATGGGTGGGAATCATCCTTCCTTGGTGGAATGTTGTCTTGGGGAAACTTTGGCTCCAACGATGATGCTCCCTGAGTCTCCTCCACCTTTGGTTCTATTGTTTGCGCTCTTGTCCAAGCTTTCTTTGGTATGGGCATTGTTGATTTTGGTGGTGCCATTTCTGTAAACTAGCTATCAATGACAATGTTTTTGGCTTTGGGGTTTTTCTCAGCTTCTGCAATACGGTTCTCGACTCTCTCTTACTCGCATGCAACTCTAAGTGATAATGACCAATTCTTGTCGACCCTCTGTGAATTTTGTGCCCCTTCGCCAGTTGTCCATGTCCCTTCGTGCCTGAATTAACTGTCTAATCTGCCAGTGGTGTGATGAATGCTTGATTTAATGTTGCTTTTGCTTCTAACAATTTCTCTATCTTTTCCTTTACCTTCTCTTTATACTTCAGATTCAGTCTATAAGTTCTTTGTCATATTGTTTTTGCCTCTGGTTTCAAAGGGATCTTCATTTCTCCTAGCTCACCATCTATCCCTTTCATTTCTAAGAATGTAGTTGGGAATAGATCTTAATACTCGCATAGTAAATCTGCAATCTTTTCCATAGTTTCCTCATTCCAATAATCGCCTATCTGTGCAAACTTTGGGTTTTCCTTTGTCCCAATATTTACCTTTCGTGTCTTTAGTGGTTGTGAATACACATTAGATTCAAGCTCTGGAACTTCTATTGCATGTTCCCCCTCGGTTTCAGGTACTTATATATTCCTTGGATCTTCCTTGTATTGTTCTTCTTTAGCAACATTATAACATTCCAGTAATTCATGGACAATCATAGAAGCTTTGTGTGCACTACACACATGTACTACCTCCATTATCCCTTCTTCTAAAAAGATCTTGTTTCTAATGATCGGTAAGGCTGCATCTACTAATGGAGATTCATGTTCAAAAGTAAATGTTACCTTAAACCTTTGAGTTAACTCATCCCAATTTGTTGTTTCTCTACACATTTCTAGTTCTAGGTACCAATTCTTAGGAATTGTATCCAATGTATGTATAAACATGTGTGTACATTCCTTCTTCAGGATAAAACTCCATATGTTTCTACACTGCTCAACATGATCTGTTGGGTCACTTACTCCTTTATATTTATGTGCGGTATACTCAACTTTGGCACCAAATCTTACTTGCATTGGTCTTTTACACTATGGCCAGTGTTCCATTCCTTCTTTGTGTGCAACCCACCATCTAGTTGACGTGTCCTTCAAGACAACATCTAATGCCAACAGTCTTTGTTTTTCAGGTATTTGCAACTCAAACGCCTTTACAAAAGAGAGCTTATATCAGTCAATCCATCATACTTGGGTGGATTGCATAACTATGTTCCAATCCAATGCAATGATTGAGTTATGTGTGCACATCATCTAGTTGATACTTCATTCATCCTTTGCTGCCAATGTTCCAGACCTTAGTGCACCATCTGCAGTGTGGTTAACATAGTAATCCATCCAGTCATATGATACATGTTTTCAATTTCATTCCCTTTTTCTTGCTCTATGTACCTCTTTCCTTCTATCAAATCCAATGGTGTAGTAACCTTCAAGTCCCCTACTTCAAATATAATTTCCCTATTCTTCAAATTAATGATGGCCTAATTGTCAAAGGCCCATTCAAGTCCCATCGTAGCTAGGTATGGATGAATATCATCCATGATCTCAATAACTTCAAAATATGTTATATTATGCCTGCCATTTATATTCACAGGTACTCCTGTCAATCAGTCAATTGGTACTATCTTGTGTTGGTTTTCCAACCTTAACTGAATAGGAGACCAAATCAACTTGGGTTTCCCCATCATTTTCCATGTCTTCTATGGTAACACATTTAGATCAAAACCCAAGTCTAAAATAATGTTATCCACAACATATTCCCCAATTCGTGCACTTAATTTGAACTCTCCATTGGTCCTCTTTTTGTACAATACCTGATTCACTACCCTCTGTGCGGTAATAAATTCCCTTTCTTGTGTGCAATGATAAATCATTTCACATAATGCATTTAGCGCAACTTCATCTTTCATCAATTCTACGCAACTTCCTAGAAACTCTCTTAGAGTACTTACCTTCTCAAGTGGATTTTCTGGTATAGTACGATCACAGACAGGAAGCACAGATGATGTTGATGCTACCTAATCTGGTACTAGTATCTCTTTTCTTGCCCTCTGATATGTCTCATTTTATTGTTGAGGGTCAAATGTCAACATAGGTCCTACTGATTTCCTCACCCATCTCTCACCCTCCCTCCCTCCATTCATTTCATCAGCCCTTGTTCTAGCTCCCCTACGCGTGACAACTACTATTCTAGGTCCTTAATTGTGTTTCTTGAATGATATCTTCTGTACATTCTGATTTGGGTTCTTTTTTTTATTATGATTGCCTCTTTTCTACCACTTCGCGAGTAGTTGAGGAAATTCTTCAATCGCATGATCTAGTGCTCTATAATATGTGCAGGTTGTACAAGAATTTGGGAAGTCACAAGATAAGTGTCCTGGTTGATTACAATTGTAACATATTATCGGTCCTCTTCCTCCTCTGTCAAAATTTTCTCTGCCTCAACCTCTGCCAAATCCTCCTCGGTTTCCTGGGTCAAATCCTCTATGATTATTATATTGTGAACCACCTCCTTTTGTCGCAACATTCTCCTCCTGAATCCTATACATATTTGAAGTGATCTCTCTCATCAAATCGAATGTGTGAAAATCCTTCTCTTCGTGCCCAACTGACTCGCAAAAGTTACAAAATAAGTTCCTTGGTGTACTCTGGTATTTCTATAGTAATGGAAACTCAAACGGATGATGTCCCCATTTCTTAAATATTTCATAGTATCCCCCTCCTGGTAATGTATTTGGTGCTCTAATCACCAAATACTGCGCAAAAGTGGGGCATTCTTCCTTATGGTGGCCTTCAGTCCTACACTTGGTACACCATATTTGTTCCCACTTCTCCTTCCCTTTTTTCAATTATGCCAATTGAATTGTCAAGGTAGCTAATTGTGTATATACCTGCCCCATCCCTCCATCGTATCCTATAGGGGATGCTTCCAGCTTCATCGCAACCTCCAAAGCTTCAGGCTATGACGCAACCTTATGTTGAATCAACAACCACGAATGTGTGGTAGTAGTCCTGCAATAAACCATTCTTGGTGTTATTGATCAGGGATTTGGAATGTCAACCTACCCATCAAATCCTTAAATCTTTGATCATAATCCTAGACTGACTCATTCTTCACTTGTTTGATTTTCTTTAATTATGTGATGTCTTCTTGAACTCTTTCAACAATGCTTGTCTATTTTTTGCTAAAGTCCTTGCATGTCCCGTAGGTGTGGTACTCTGTAGTTTCATATACCAGACTAATGCGCAACCTCCTAATGTTGTTTCCAACTGTGAAATCTTTACATCCTCATCCTGGACATTCTTTGCATCCCAAATTATTTCACATACAAATAAATGTCGTTCTGGGTCCTCCAACCCAACTTCCTAGAACTTAGGCAGTCTCAGTGTGTTGTCTAACCCTCCCATGTTGTTTTGTGTAGTACCTCCCCTTGGTGATGTTGGTTGACTCTAACTCGATGCATAGCTTCCACATCTTTGGCTATTGCTACTATGTCTTCCCCTGCTAACTATAAGTGTTTTTGACAAATCTTCAAATGTTACTTCTGATCTAGGTGACGCACTCAGGATCATGGAATTGACACAGGATCCAGTTTGAGTAGGACTTAACAACTATTTTATTATAGGAATGAACTGATAATCCTCTTCTTCTCCTTCTATGTGTGGTATTTCTATGATCTAGACTATTCCATAGGGTTCTCTCCTCTCAAATTCACCGCGCGACTCTCCTTTCTCAGCCCCAATCTTCAACCTCTTGTACCTTCTTCCACTGCGTAGTACTCCAAACTTGTCTTCCTCTTCTAATACACCTTCTTCTTCTAATACATAAACATTTTTATCCAGGTACCCAATGATTTCATAAACCTTTCACGCATACCCTTAAAGAAATCCCTCTCTGCAACATTGTATGACTGGGTACAATCTACTGCAAATTCTGTAATATACCCCCCAGTATGTTATTTAACCAAAAATCAATTGCACGGGAAGTCTTGTTACTTACAGGGTTTGATTATATTACCAACTTAGGAGTCCAGTTCTTCGGCATTGCAGTACGATACGTTCCAGTATTCTCCACTAATATTTCTAACCACTCAGTTAAGATAATCAGAAATTCACCAAAGAAAATCTCATGCAACTCTGTGTACACATACCTTTGCATCCAATCCTCATCGCTCATCCAAAGGTTTTTATTCTCTTTCTGGGAAAATTATTGATCCTTCCTTTCTATCCATTCAATGATCCCTTTCTTAGTTTTCCTCCAAAACATTCCCTCAATCACAGATTCCAGGTCCCAACAATGGAACCATTTGTTGGCGCACGGTTGTAAGAACCTAGGTTCAGTTTTTTCTACCAACAACCCCTGTAGACACCGACCCTTTCGACATCACCTACATGTAAGTGAAGTCTCACTCAATGCATCTATTAGGAGTGTAAGAACAAGGGGGTGGGAGGATATCATCATATTCATCCCTACTTATCTACCATTTGTGCAGTATTCTGCATCTTTTTTCCCTTGATTAATTAGTAAACATTATTTATGCAGCACCATTGTGACATGGATAGCAACATAAACTATTCATTGTAACATTCATCATTACTGCACATCAATCATCTAATAAACAGATCTATATCTAGTTATTCATAAATAGAACATTGATGAACAATCATATAACAAGACACATTCAAACACATAATTTAACATGGTTCACCCAAACTTTGGGCTACGTCCACAACGATTGGGTTCTTTATTATTCTTCGTGCAATCATCTCATACTTACACATTGTGCTTACAATATATACATCATGATATCCTTCCCCATCCTTCCTATCCACTCTACAGTGCAAGCCTCTCTTTGCAAACCCTCCCTAAACCTTCAGACATAGACTCTCTCTCATTCTCAGTCTATTCTCTCAACCTCAGCCTATCGTCAACTCAACTTTTAGCCCCATATGTGCTCAGCTTCAACAACTCAACTTTTGCAACAACCTATTCTTCCCAACTCATTACATATTTATACATAGAATTTAGGGCTGAAAACCTTACTCGCTTATCCCCAAAACCCTATGATAACTCATGATGACTCATTACAACTCATGAAAACTCATTGTTTGGGTGTGATTTTCATGCCTTTGTGCATGCATGGTAATTTTCCATTCCTAACTATTGTTCTTCCTGCTTTTGCATGTCTATCTTCTTTCGCATGCCAAATTGTTGTCCTTTCTTCTTTTGCGTGCACCCTCAAAACTTAGTTCTTTGAACTGCCTCTCCAAAAGGTGCAAGAACCGTTTACAAGATTGCTTGAGATTGGGCTATCAATAAGTAAGAATAAAGGAAGAAGATATAAGCAATACAAAATTCAGGACAAGATATGGACATTATGAATTCACGGTAGTACCATTTAAGAATGGTGTTGCAAGTTTAAGAGAGCATAAATTGTATGCTAAGATAAGTAAGTGCATCGTTTATCAAAAGAAGATGCACTACTTGGGGCATATAATTTCAGCAGAAGGGATAGAAGTTGATCCTGAGAAGATAGAGGCAATTAGAGGATGGTCGATGCCAAAGAATGTGACAGAGGTCAGATCATTCATGGGTCTTTCTGGTTATTACCGAAGATTCATAAAATCAAAGATTGCAATTCCAATCACTTCTTTGCAAAATAAGGGAGTGAAATTTGAATGGACTTCCAAGTGTGAAGAAAGTTTCTAGTGGTTGAAAACATTTTGATAGGTGTGCCCATATTAAATATTGCAGATCCGGATGAATATTTCTTTTTATGCATTGATGCATGCAAGGAAGGGTTCAATGGATTTGTCAGTCAAAAGGATCATGTGGTATGCTATGAATCCAAAAAATTAAAATAGCATGAGAGTAATTATGCTACCCATGACTTGGAGTTAGAAACAATTGTACATGCATTAAAAATGTGGAGACATTACCTTAAAGGGAAGAAATTCGAGCTCAAGACAAACCACTGTGTTCTAAAACATTTGTTTGGACAACCAACATTAAATTCCAAACAAACTAGATGGTTGGAATTTATGAGTGAGTATGACTTTGAAATTAAGCACATCAAAGGAAACGAAAATCAAGTGGCTAATGCACTAAGTGGGAGAGCTCATGAAGTGCATATTGCAACCATCAGCATGTACAAGATTGATCTGGAATATAAAATTATTGCAACAACAAATTTGGATCGACAATATTTGAGCATAAAAGAAAAACTACAATAACGTAATTTTCAACGAAATATTAATTTTTATGAGATGAAAGAAGATGGAATTCTCATGTACAAAGGCAAAGTATATGTGTTGAATTCCAATGAGCTGAAAAATGTAGTGTTGAAGGAAATGCACAATGTGTCGTATGTTGGGCACCTAGGATATCAGAAGACAATTGTAGTTGTAAGAAGCCAATACTTTTGGACAGGAATGAAGAAAGAAGTGGCTAATTACATAGCAAGATGTTTAGATTTCCAGAAGGTAAAGACAGAGCATAGACATCCAATAGGTTTATTGCAGCCATTTCCCATTCTAAAATGGAAGTGGGAAGTTGTTACATTTGATTTAATCACAAAGCTTCCCAGAGCAGTGAAGCAACATGATTCCATCGTGTTGGTGGTGGATAAATTGACTAAGGCAACACATTTAATTCTAGTGAAGACAACACACAAGGCAACAAATATTGCAGAGATCTACATGAAGGAAGTTTTTAGGCTACATGGAGTGCCTAAGGAAATAGTTTCAGACATAGATCCAAAGTTTACTTCGAATTTTTGGAAAGGTTTGTTCAAGGGCTTTGGGACAAATCTAAATATCAGTGCAGTGTATCACCTGGAGTTAGATGAGAAAATAGAGAGGACTAACAGAATAGTTGAGGACATGATCAGAATGTATGTGATGGATCAGTCATCAAAGTGGGAATCTTATACTCATTTAGTTGAATTTTCCTACAACAATGGGTATCAGGACACATTAAAAATGAGTATGTTTGAAGCAGTGTATGGCAGAAAGTGTAACACACCAATGAGTTGGGATAACCTAGAAGACAGAGCAGTTGTTGGGTCAGATTTATTGAAGGAAATGGAAGAGAAAAGGACAAAGATCCAATGAAATTCAAAGGCTGTCGAGGATAGGAATAAATGTTATGTAGATAAGAACAAAGTGTTTAGATATTTCAAAGCGGGCGAACATGTGTTTTTAAAAGTGAATGCGAAAAGAAGTTTTCTAAGATTAGGAAGTTTCCTGAAGTTGGCAGCGAGATATTGTGGACCTTTTGAAATCTTAGAAAATATAGGGTCAGATGCATACATGCTAGCATTTCTTGCATCCATGAGAGTGCATAATGAATTTCATGTGTCATTATTAAATAAACATGTGCCTGACCCTAACCAAATAATTGATTGGTATGTGATCCAGGTGGAGCACGAAGGGGATTTTCAAGTGGAGTCAGTATGCATCCTCGACCGAAAATTCAAAGTTCTCGGGAATAAGGCCATAGGGATGGTAAAGTTTCAATGGACATGCGATGGTCCTAAAGATGCTACTTGGGAGCATGAAGAAAACATGTGCGAAGAATACCCACAAATTTTTGAAAATTTTGAAGAAAACAGAATGCAAGACTCCATTTTGAGCAACTAGAGTTCTAGAACCACATCTCAGAGTCCTAGCCAATTGCATTGGGGACCCTGATAAAAGAATGTATGATGCCTTGGGTTAACCCTGATAAAAGAATGTATGATTCCTTGGGTTAACCCTGATAAACGAATAGTAAATTCCTTGGATTAGCCCCGATAAACGAATGGTGCATTCCTTGGTGTTAGAAATAAAGAGATGTGCTTGTTTTTCCATAGACAATATAGCAATATTGTCACCCAACCATAGGCACAAAGGCCAACCCCGAGCACCTTAACCTTGACAGATAGAAGAATTTTGGAAGTATAACAATAGACAACCAAGGTAGCACACCTTTATCCAAGGGTAGTGCACCAAGGAAGAATAACCAAAGACCAAGCAAAAAGTCCAAACCATAACCAAGAGAAAGTCCAACCAAAAGCCAAAATCCCAGTTGCAATAGTTGCAGCTGCACTCCCTCTCCAAACTTGAGAACCACTAGTCTCAAATGAGCTCTAGCACCCTCTTATTTATAGTGCTCTTTGTCATCTATCCAGGCCAACTTATTTTTTTAGAGGTTAACACTTAAATATTAATTCTTTTAATGAGACGACATGTCTTCTAGGGTTTCTACACATCTGTTTAGGGTTTCTCTTGCTTCCCAAAATATTCTAGTCTTGTGAAAGGTTACACATGGAGGTTAATATCTCCCGCAACTACCATAATATGAACACTCCCTCCTAGATAGGGAGGTATTAAAGGAAATGGTATTGAGAAAAAATAGACCATTAAACTGGTAGCATCATCATAGCCACCCAAGCTATCTCATGATTACATAGATCAACTCACGAGAAACATCATCACTATTAGTATCATCTGATGGCACCAACTACATCATCTCTCGAAGCCATACTCCATCTGAGTAATTGGGCATGATGATGAATAAGTCACTCACTCCATAGAGTAATACAAGAACCATTCTTCTAATCCGGGCATATGTCCTAGAAGAATAATTGTTCCAACAGATGTTGGAAGCCACACCATGGGATACAATGACTATTATTCTAATCTGGACATACGTCCTAGAAGAATGATTGTCCTGGACCATTTTCCCTCTAGCCACTACTATGAACTCAGGGAAAATGTTTGTCCTGTACCAATCTCTCCACTCTGGTCACTACTGTGAACTTAGGGAGACAGACCATTCTTCTAATCCAGACATACATCCTAGAAGAATAGTTGTACATGGTACATCAACAATCTGTCAACCTGGACCATTCTCTATAGGGAGAATGTATGTCCACAAGCAATAGTTCAACCTGGACCATCCTCCACAGGAATGATGTTTGTCCACCAGCAATCTGTCCCACCTAGACCATTCTCTGCCTGGAGAATGTATGTCCATCGACACACTGACTATCCATCTAGCTGGTAATCATCTCCAACACTAGTGGTAGTCTCCATGGAAATAAAAACAATGCCATCCAATATACCACAACTGTGTCTATCCATAGTAGTATACAACTACTACCCAGTAGTACACAACCACTCCTAGTAACACACGACTACTAACCAGTGACACATAGTCACTACCAGTGGATCACATCCACCACAGTAGCATACAACTATTTTCCAGAGACATATAGTCTCTACAACAATCATATCATCTGATATCATCCTGCATAAACAATATCATGATACAAACTGACTCATTTGGGTCATTCTTCCACTCACATCTGTGAGATCTGGAAGAGTATATACCTTCAGAAAGTAAAAACATTATCCACGGGCTATCTGGACTATTATTCCCAAACATGGAACAATAATTGTCCCTAATTTCTGAGCCTGGACCATTCACTTAACTGGGTCATTCCTCTAGCACTAATCATACTACAACCTGGAGAGAATGAGTCTACCCTAGGGAATGCCTGTCCCTGATTGATTAACCTAGACCATTCACCTAACTAGGTCATTCTTCTAGAAATAATCATAGTTCAACCTAGAAATAATGAGTCTGCCCTAGAGAATGGCTTTTTGGACCATTTCCTAATGGAAATGATTGTCCTACACCAACCTCCAAAACAGAATATTCTTCGAAACTGCTCACAACTGTGAACTTTGAAAGAATGACTTCCCGGCTAGGCGGACCATTCTACTTGACCACTACTCAGAGTGACTGCCAAGAAGAATGTTTGTCCTAGATCATTCCCCCACACTGGCCACAAGGAGAATCAATGTCTATGGTATATCAACAATCTATCGGACCATTTTCATTCTGAAAATGATTTTCTGATCTGGACCATTTTCCAAACTGGAAAATGATTGTCCGAGAAAAATCTCGAACCACTTTCCGAACTAAAAAGGGAACTTCCCAACCTGGACCATTTTCCAAACTGGAAAATGATTGTCCACAAATCAATAACATATCAGTGCTCCCTCCCAACCTAAGAGTAATCACTTCCCTTTCCAATAAGGAAGTCTTCTCCATGAGTCCATCTTTGTCCCTTAAGTACGCAAACTTTTCATCTTGAACAAAGGCTTTACCGAAATATCTACTATCTTCTTATCTGTGGAGATATACTGAAGAACCACTTCTCCCCTCTCGACTTTATCACGAAGAAAATAATGCTTGATCTTAATGTGCTTCGACCTGTCATGGAACACCGGGTTCTATGAATCCTTCACACAACTCTGATCATCACAATATATCATGGTCGAATCCAGCACCTAATCAGACAATTCAGAAACCAACTTACGAAGCCACACTGCTTCCATAGAAGCATCACAAGCTGCAATATACTCTGCTTCTGCAGTGCTGAGTGCAACAGACTTCTTTTTCCTACTATCCCGTGACATCGTGGAAAATATCAAACTGAAACATATCCAATTAGCACTTCTTTTGTCATTTTCACTCACTGCCCAATATGAATCGATAAATCCATGCAGTTGTATATCATAACTCAAACTTCCCATAAAGAAAGTATCTGACTGATTATTCTCCAAATACATTAACGATCCAATCAATTATTGATACAGAGACGGGTCTACTGGATCAGAGTCTCTCAACTTCTTCGGATCTATCATCATGGGAGTTTTCCATGGATTTGCAATCCATCATCTTAGACTTCTAAAGAACCATTTCAATACACTTCCTCTACCATAGGAGGGTTTCACCATGCTTATGTTTTACATGAGAGGCTTTGCACCAAATTTGCTCGAATCCGTACAAGGTCTTCTTCCATCTGCATACAAGGGTCTCTTTCTTGTATACCTCAAAACCTTGAGGTTGCTCTACATACACTTGTTATTCAATTACTTTGTTGAGAAGAACAATATTTACATTCATTTGATGTAAACTCCAACCCATGGATATTGTAGGATATATAATGGATCAGGTAGAGGTATATCTAGTTACTAGAACAAGTTGTCATCGTAGCCTTCTCCCTCCTATTGGGAGAACCCTCTAGCCTTGAGTCTCGCCTTGTATCTATCAATGCTTAAGTCATTTTCACAATTTCTCACATACATTGTTCTTCATCACAACTTCCTTCCATTCCTTTTTCTTGACTACTTCTAGTGGGTTCAAACTGGTTCAATTGGTTATTCTGACTTTTCTTTCTTTCTTGGAATCTTCATGTTCTTCCTCATGTTTCTCTTCAATGTTGGAGTCCATGGAATCTTCTATAGATTGCATGCCCTTCTTTCCTGAAGGCTCCAACCTTCCACCATAAGAACATAAATGTAGGTGGACAACCAAGGATATTCAAGGCTTCTTTTCAAAGAAGACTTCTTCTAGAGTCAAACTGAACATGTGTTGCTTATCATGGCTACTACTTCCAATGAAGAACATGGATAAATACTTCATAGTCTTTACAGATTCTTCGTCAATGGATTATATCGTTGGGGATTAGCTCCCTCCTAATCTCAGCTTTATGCTTGAATGAGCAATATGCATGCTCTTCTTTTGGAATTCTGTGATCATCTCCCTCCATCTGAGAGAGCCCATGCTTTTGTCTGCTGCATCTCTCTTTGCTTTCTACAAAATGTCACAAGCATGTTCTAGTTTCCTTTTGATTTCTGACTTCATTCAAGTCTAACTCCTATGAGTCTCTTTAAGTTTGTTTCTATATATTTTGATTGTTTCCCATCTAGAAGTTGTGCCATCCTTATAAACTTCTTCTATGACATCTTCCACAAGGATTGTTCATCAAACATATTTCACAAGGGTACCTTCCCGAAACAAGAACAACAAGAGAAAATAAGAAATATCTATCTAGAGGAGATGTTAGTTCATCTTTCGAAAAAGTATAATAAGCATCTATATCAATAGTATTCATATGCAGTCAAGTATTCATTGCACCTAGAAATAATATAATCTTTCAAAGACTGCTTTCACAATTTGCAATGTAGCAACTATCACCCTTGATATACACAAATTTGAAGCTTACAATTTAATCAAACCTGGAACCTGAAGACTCAACTGCTTTGGAGGGTGCGCTTGTTCCTCTAAATATATTGAACCCAAGATTACAGCTTGGATAAGGTCTCTAATACCTTTCCTGCAAACACACACACATTTCGCTAGATGATATAACTTGGATAACATATACAAGTACATACCTTCAAAGTCTTGTAGCATCGTCTAGCTTGTCTTCCAATCTGAAACTAGATACCATCTTAACAAGAAGGGATTAGAAAATCAATCAAATGATTTAATGATTAGAACAAGCTAGAAATTCTAAAATTTCAACTTGGACCACAAAATCAATTTGACCAGAAGTCAACCTTTGACTTTTACTTTGACTAGACAACCTTTTACTTTGACCAGCCAAACTTTGACTTTGACTTTGACCAAAAATTCAAACCTAAAATTTTTGCTAGTTGAGAATACCAAGAGGTGTGCTAGACTAGGGCACACTAGGACGTCAAGGAATTATGCAAATGTTTCATCATAAGTGCCCGAACACAAGGGTTAGGGTTTGTTGCTGATGCATAATCATAAAATCTAGTTACAACTGTAATTGGTGCCATAAGAAGATAAACAAATAACTTCCCAAACTATCTTCTAGTGGTTAGACTGTCTGAAGATAGTGTGGGCCCATAACCTGTTAAAAATAAAGAGATGTGCTTGTTTTTCCATAGACAATATAGAAATATTGTCACCCAACCATAGGCACAAAGGCCACCCCTAAGCACCTTAACCTTAACAGACAGAATAATTCCAGAAGCAAAACAATAACCAACCAAGGTAGCGCACCAAGCAAGAATAACCAAAGACGAAGAAGAAATTCCAAACCATAACCAAGAGAAAGTTGAACCAAAAGGAAAAATCCCAGTTGCAACAACTACAGCTGCACTCGCTCTCCAAACTTACACACCGGTAGTCTTATGCAGTTGTGAGAGTAAGAGTGACAAGTGATCTCTAGTGCCCTCTTATTTATAATTCTTTTTGTCATCTATCCAGGCCGACTTCTTCTTTTAGAGGTTAACACTTAAAGATTAAGTCTTTTATTGATCCAACATGTCTTCTAGGGTTTCTACACATATGTTTAGGGTTTCTCTTACTTCCCGGAATATTCTAGTCTTGTCAAAGGTTACATGTAGAGGTTAATACCTCCCACAACTACCATAATATCAACACTTGGGTTGGTGAGTTGAGAGGAACAAGAGATTATGGTTGGAACTACTGCTGGAGTTGTAAAATTGTAGAATTTTATTTGCATATATATGTATCAGCATAGTGTTCACCGAGGACAACACACAATTGTAGGGGAGGGGGAATGTAACATCCCCACTATAATACCTAGTTTAATTAATGCTTATGTAGATATAATGTGTGGCTACGGCTAAAGTGATGTATATGTGAAATGTATTTCTAAGTTTTAATAATAAAATGTGATGTCAACTACTAAGGGGACATGGACAGAGATGGGGGATAAATTAATCCACAAGAGAGGTGAGAGTATAGGATAATGGCCAAAAGGGGTCCAAGGGGAAATTACCCATGTATATTAATTCAACCCATTTTCTAAATTTTCTATTGGTATATGAGACTTCTAATTTATGATTGAGTGTTTCCAAAACCAATCATTGAATGCATGTAAGAGGGTGGGTGTGAGAAGTCACACCCCATAGTTATTGGGAGCATGGGGGTTGAGTGAAATCGGCTTAGGGAAGTGTGTGAGTCAAGAAAGGCGTCCAAAGGAGAGAAATTTGTATGGGCAGCTACAACATTGTTTACACATTGAGTTTTTGTGCATGAATGACAAATAGAGAGAAAGAAAAGGAGCTTGAAGCTAGAGCAACCATGGAAGGAAGATTCTAGGGCATGCTAGATTGTTTCTGGAGCATATTGGAGATTGATATTGAAGAGATAGGTTTTCATGCCTGAAGAATGAAATCCTGTGTGAGTTGTATTATAACAACAAGTGTTTGTTGTTGTTGTTGGTAGTTTTCCTGGCAGTGAGTTCCCTTCAATTTCTCAGTTGAGACACTCCTGGTTACATGTGTCAGAGAGACCCTGATAAATGAATGGGATGCCTGAGGGATTGAGATCAGTGAAGGGGCACATTCCTTGGGTTGGGCAGTTTAAGAGGAAGAGATTTGGTGGAAAATAGAGATAGTTGTAGGAGAATGCCAGTGGGTAGTGAGTTTTATGAGCTATGAGTGGACAGTGAAAGACCACCCTCTTTTGTGGATTACTAGCCTCAGCTTGGGGGTGACTTGCTATTGATATTTGGAGCAGCAAGTCTATGGGTGGGTGAAACATCTGTCCCAAGTAGTTGGTTGCACAACTGTTTATAAAATATAAGTGTTGTATATTGTTGTTGTTTGTATTATGAGTTTATTTGTTGTGCATTGACTCTGTGTATCAAACCGATTTATATGCTATTGAAATTTGAGTTTAATAGTTGCATTTCATGTTGTTTTAGCATGTTGTAGATGCATCTAAATAATGGTAACATTCAACAATTAAATATGTATGTAATTCGTAGTTGTAAGCTACATGTAAATATTTAGTTAGCAGAAATTTTTGTTTTTATAAGTATTCCATGACGTAATGTTCCTTAGTCGGGCTGGGGGACCTTACACTCTCTATCTAGCTATAGTCCACTACTTGAAGGTATGGTCCCCAAATATTTGATCCATATAAGAGTGTAGGTGTGACCAACAAGTGAAAGAGGTGGATTTTCATCCAAATGACTTGAAACTAAAATTGGAAACATTGCTTATCAAGGTTACATGGCTCTTGCATGCTCTAGAAAATGGTACTCCCATATACATGTATGATGTGGCCATATCAACCCTCTTTCCTCTATAAATCAAAAACACTTAAATTTCCTCTTTCTTGGAGATGTTGAAAGATATTATCTTTATTTTCTCTAAATTTACCTAAAACCCATGATATTTAAAAAAATCACAAAATATCTCAATGTCTTTGAAAACCTCTCACAAAATAAACCTTTAATGTTATGTCATTTGCAAATAGAAAAAGAAGAATAAAAACTCCAAAGAACAAGCAATCATCATTAATACCCAAGCTATCTTAAAGAAACGAAAGGGAAAGAAAATGAAAATACAACATGTAAGGGCTAGAAGAAAGGCACTAAGGAAACACAATGAAAGGTAACTTGCTTTAATTTCGTTGACATGC
>ML799088.1:0-16430 GCA_009831015.1 Picea engelmannii | reverse complement strand
GATCAACCCCTCCGAGAATTGTTCTTCTAGGAAACCAATCCAATGCACAACGAGTAAACTCCAGAAAGTAAAAACTCGCCCTCTCACCTTTATTAGTTGTTGAACTTCCAAACAATATAATATTAGGGTCCCAAGCTAGTCTAAAAATGGAACCATCATGTTGAAGATGCGCCACTCTGATCATAATTGTCTTACCATCGTACCCAGACTGTATTCTCCTATCTTGGAACCCCAAGATGAAATTCCTGAAAGAGATGAACCCACTACCATGAATCATATCCTACAAAGGCATCTTGGTGAATTCAAAGTATGCAAATCCACTACCAAACTCGATCTTGGGTATCGACAAAGAAAATATGTTCCGCCATATAGAATAAGTCTCAACATATCCTCTCATGACATTCCAAAAATGAAATAGACCAATCACTATCACAACCATGTTAATCATTATCAAAATTGGAATCAATCTACCAATCAGATGAATTCATGGATCCCACAGCCAAATCAAAATTCCACCATCCCCAATACCTACTAACTCTCGATGTGCTACATTGATAACCATCGGAATTCAAATAAGCCCAGTCTTTGATTCTTGTTTTTGTATGCAACCATCTAGTGGAAACAAAGTAGGAGACCTGCAAGATTTGAATTCATCTTCTAAATATGGAAGCACATCATACCATAGTGATCTCTGTAATCTTTTATCTAACCCACCTTTATGTGCCATCAGAAACATATTCAAATCATACATGTGATGAAAGAAAATTGATGAGCATTCCTCACCATGCAATCAAGGTGAAATTCACCCACTTGTGCCAATGGAATACCTTAATAGTCACTTGGATTCCATATTACCCCACTCCCATCGCATGCATTAGGAGGTGTCTCACAACTTAGATCATGAAGAACATATTTTGCATTAGCTCTATAATCCTTCCCTGCAAACTTGATGACAATGATGATAGTTTTTCCATTAGTTGTGGCCCTGCAATCCTCACGAAAAATTGATGGGACAATGTTATGAACTAACATACTATCCTCAAAGGAATATGTCTCCCCCTCACACATATTATCAATAACAATATTTACATCACCAATATAGAGACTTGTGCATATTTCACTTGTGTATGCACTAAATGATTATTTTTCATGGAACTCTATTGTATCATTTTGTTCCCTTTTAATCATATCTTGTGCATTCACTCCACTAGTGTCATCTGAACATGGATCCCAGATTGTTGTGTCCACATCTATAATAAACCCATTCCCACAATCGATGGATGCATACACTTCCCTGTAGTTTGGTCCACAAGGTATATGCTCAACTATCTCATCTATAGCTATGTCTTGATCCTTCAATGGGCCATCCAAAAGAGGTGGCTCATGATCCCCATGATGAAAAGTATGTGTATAATCAAAAATTTATGAGTCATACCTCTCTTCAAGCCCATGCCAATCTGAATGATCCTCGTGCTTGACCATCACAAGATGCTCTTCCCTCAAATCATGAGTACCACTAACGTCCTCATGTGTTATGACTTTCATGGACGACTGAGTTTCTGTTGTGGATGATGAATAATGTGCCAAAATCAACTCCATACAAAGATCATCAACCTGAATCTTTGATTCTTGAAGGACCATTTGAGTGCTCTTCAATGAATCCTTGGTAACCTTAAGCCTGTGGGTAAGCTTATCAACTTCCTCTTCTTTCCCTTTTAGCACATGAGAATAAATCTCATCAAGCATGAGAAGATGATCTATATCTGAAAGTAGGTGTAGGTAATTAGATTTCATTACCACCAACGCTTCTCTGAGTGCCTGAAAATATGCAAGGGAAAGTCCTCCTTCAAAATTCTTATGTGTCCCCAGAGGCTCTTCCTTCCATCAACAATTTTCCACCAACTTATGAGTATCATCAAAATGTTTTATGGCTGCAATAATCATGTCTTTGCTTACCTTCAATTGCCTTGTCAAATGATGGGACTCATGGGGACTATCATCTTCATACAAATTTGTTGATTTGTATTCACAATCATGCTTCCCAAAATGAGCTTCCTCTTTTTCACTCTTCATGCATAACTCACGAGAAATTAGATCAACATCCAAAGGAAAATTATCCAACACCAAATATGATTGGAAAACTTTGTCATATGTGCTCTCAACATGCCCATCTATGCATTAGTGATATCATCCTCATAGGATAGCTCTAATGGCGTATTAAAGGTTGTTGTTTTGTCAACCTCATTGCACACATCCTCAACATGAATAGATGCATGCACTTCCAAGAAGTCATCTTGGGGCTTTGTGAAACTTCCTTCATGAGGTGAGGCATCCACATCACCAACCACTTCATATTTGAACCCCTCTTTTTTCTTCCCAACTAATAAGTGAGGCTCCAACAACTGAGCATCCTCTAACAATGTTGTTAGATTCTTCTGATATCCTTGAAAGACCTGATATCCTGATTTGTCTCCATCTTTCTTAAACCATTGAATGCACCTTGTTACCATGTTGCCCATGTTGTAATTGAAAGGTACAAGTGTTGGTCACTTATCAAAAACATTCTGAAAATTTCTTTCCACTGATTTACCCTTGGCCTAGTAGGATGCATAGCTCTGATACCACTGTAACATCCCCTCTTATACTATTGTTAGGTTTTTGTGTTACTATTAATATGTTTTGTGTTTACTTTGGTTTGGGACTTTTGTCAAACAATTCACAACATGCTCTGATATTACTGTAATATCCCCTCTCAAGGATGCTGATATATTTTTCTTTTTACTACTGATATGTTTGTAGTTTATTTGGTTCATATGTTTCATCAAATAGTTTCACAAAAAAACCACAATGATGTTTTGGCACAAAAAAGGGTTTTTACTGCATTAATACCAAGCAAGTATTACATTTATTGCAAGAGATGACAACCCCTTTCACTCTGTCATAGCAATAATAAAGAACAACAAATACAATTCTGAATTATATGTTATTTATGACCTATAATGAACAAATATTGGGAAGCGATGAATATGTTGGATCAATCCATCTTCAAGACACCATGAACAACAAATGGGTGCAATAGTTACAATTAGATTGACTAACCCGTTTTGACCTATAAACATTCATGAGTTCGGAAACAAATAATACAATGGAATGGTTCCTCTTCAAGACATTCAGATCAACAAAGAATGCGGTGACAAAGGCACTACAACGACCCATTCTAAACAACACAAATAGAAAACAATTAACATTATTTAGTGAGTAGGGCAAATGCAGGTAATGGTTGTATGAACTCTACTAACATGACCCTTGTGGGATCTCCATGAACAACCATATAATGGTGTGCCCTCTTATACCTCCGCAATCTCATAACAGATAACCCAACCTCTCTTTTAAACCTCCACAACCAACAAATGAGTGATACTACCCTCTTAAGTTGCCACAAACTTTTTCAAAGGGACACAACCCAAAATAAAAATGACTGGTAAATGTGGGCAGTAGATCACCCTCTGTAAAAATGCCCAACAACTTTCTTATGGAAAATCTCAACGATGAAGATGGATGGCGATGAGGAATCAGTTGGAGATGTGCCCTCTCTAAGCACCCATGACCTCTTCTAGCTCCCACGACTATGAAATAGATGATTCAACCCAAGACATGAGGCAACAATGAAGAATGGTAGCTAATATGTATCCCAACAACCTCCACAAGCTCTAAAAATGCTCACAATCTAGAAAAAATGATGAATCTCCTTTTTCAACAATAGATCCAGTGAGAGATCTATGTGATCTCTCCTTCTCATCAACTAGGGTAGATTTGTTTCACTACTGAAACCAATTGCTCAAGGGTTTCATGACCCAAAGCCAAAGAAGCTACGAGAGCTCTCCAATATACAATTTTGAGAAATAATCATAAATAATGAGAAAAATGAGCTCCAATTTTTCTTTTATACCCTTTTTACCTTTTTCCACTCAATAATTTATTTAAAGTGACTTTATAATTTATCCCTTTAATATTTCCTCCAAAGTCACTTTGTAACACCCTTTTAACTCCAAAAAGTGATTTATTTCATTTTAAAACATTTATGGGCATTGGAAGTCACTTTTCATCATCCCAACATTTAAATCTCTTCATCGCGGTTCCAACGAGCTATAACACTAAGGTTCCCCCCTTCAATAATTTAATTAAAATACAACCTTATTGAAATTAATTAAACAATGCTTAGTATTACTCCCAAATTATGGTAACGATCAAATACATTAGAATTGAAAATTGACTGCACATGAGTGATCTTGATGGTGAAAGATGATAAATGGACCTGGTTGGGTGACTTACTAAAAATAGATACTCCCTCCCAGAATCTTGGAGCCCAAACTAGAAGCTGGAAATAACATTTGACAACGTCATATAACTCCTCTAAACCATCTAAGCTCGGTGACAACATTAAATTACCCCTCTAATCAGGTTGACACAAACCCAGAAAGTCATCTCCACTTGCAGATCAAGAGAACCCAAAAATGGGGACATTACATCTATGATGCGAGAAATTGAAAGAAGACTCTGTGTTAAGCCATATATATACAAGACATCTTCTAGCTCAAGAATATCACCTAAAGGTTTGCGAAAAGAGATAGAGCCTAATCTAGTAACTAGACATGTGGGCATAATTTCCAAACTCCATCTATATGTCATCCTCATATTCTTGAAGTCTACTAAACGACTTCTTGTTGAAGGTCATGTGTCTAGATGATCCATTGTCCACATACCACTCTGCATCAATGACAATTTCAGTGGAAAGGAACAATACGGTGGAGAAAATTGTCTCAAAACTAGATGTTAACCCATCTACTATAACTAAAGTTTCTGCACTCCTTGCAAACTCTTGTTGTGGTTCCTTATATTTATTTTTCCCATGACATTGAGATGCATAGTGGCCCATCTTGTGGCACTTGTAACACTCAATGTGACTCAAGTATTTTTTCCCTTGGTATAAAGAATGATTCATCATCCTTTCCCTTTTGACCCCTCCCTAGTCCTCCTTTCTTTCCTCCTCTCCCCATCTTCTCAATGGGGGTTAGGTTTTGGTTCTCCTCTAGTACTATGGCTAAAACAGTCTCTAGTATGGTCTCATCTTGTATGAAATCATCCAAAATCTTCTGAAAGTTATGAAGTTCCTCTTGAGCATAGACACCATGAACAAACATTTCCCAAGATGAGTAGAACCCATTTAGTTCTGCAAGCACCAACTCTTCATTATCAATATTTTATCCTATAACAACAAGTTGATCTCCCAACTCAATGATATTCATCATATAGCTAGCCACTCTATCTATATTGATCATGCGTGTGGCAGTGAGATTGTTCTTGACCAATGTCTTACAAGAGATATTCACACTATATTACAAAGTGATTGAGGCATCATACATATCCTTTTCCTTTATCTTCTTTGCAATGTGAGGTGTCAAATGGTCCTTCATTGAATCAAGGACGAGTCACATCAGTTTGTCACTTTCTTGGTATGCTCAACAAATTGGTGGGGAATGTAACCTTCTTCTCAATTAGTTTCAATAGATCAACCCCCTCCAATAGAATTTGTAGCCTACAATTCCAAGGTGTAAAGTTGGAAGCACTCTTTATCCTATCACGCACTTGGAAACTGAGATTAATCATCATTGCAAATCCTAAAATCACACTTATGCAAATAGATCAACATAAAATAAATAAGATATACAACCTACCTAAGGTCAGATCACCTATCACAAGCCAAACATAACCTTCCAATCATTGAAAGATCTTAGGCATCTATCTAAACAACCTATCATAGGTCTCAGTGCCTCTCATAGCCATATATTAGCATCAATAACTAAAGTTAGGGCATCACACCCATTGAAATCCTATGAAAAATACCCCTCATATGGAGTAGTGTTCTATAGACATGGATACCTGGAAAAAATTAGATCTTCCTATTTGATACGATGTTATAATTCTCAGATCACAATAAGCAAATTCCACACTCCAATAAACCCTTGGTAGCTTAAAATTGTTTAACCTATCAAAACTACAAGTAATAATGCTAGATCTACAAACACATGAATAACTAAAAACATTGAGCAATAAGCTAATAATTTCCAACACTCAATCACACTTTGTCTATTAACTCCAAACAAGAAAATTGAATACCACACTTTGTAATCACTAGCAAACTATAAAATTGAATGTTTCACATACTCATCTTTCCATTCTTTTATAGACTAAGAATGACTATAATATACAAAAATAGAATGGATACTAACCCTATGATGTGCTTATTAGCTAAAATTGAAATAAATTGAAACACCTCTAGCTCATGTACTTTTGTCCAAAATTAGAAAATGTGTTAGCATTGAGAAACCTCTTTCTAGATATAACTAAATAAATCCATTTCTAAATTGGTATTGCATCTAAACTTAGAAATAAATTGCACTCTCTAATTCTAGAAAAACAACCTAAATTTGAAAGTCATTTCTAATTAAATGAATCTAAATCTAGTGTTCTTTAAGGTTGGCATATGCATGTTGAAGGCAAGCATGTGCCCTCTACCTCTACATAATTGTTGTGTGCCTCCCTAAACACATTGATGTTGTGCAGTTCTAAATGATCTCCATGTTGTGCACATGAACCAAGGCAAGGAAGAACAAGGTTGTTTCATGAATATGACATCATTGTTTTACGGATTGCATGATGACATATTGAAGACTCTGCAATTGAATATGCAACTATAGGAGAACACCTCAAGAAGCACATAAACCTAACAAAAAGCACATGTTTGTCCTTATGTATTGCAACTTTTAATTGTGTAAGAATGTCCTACCCATATAGAAGCCTATATATAGGTTATTTGTATTAATTACTAATAATTGCTTAAGTGTGAAATGATTTGTTGGTTGAGTGATCACTAGGCTCTAAAGTTCAACCTGGTAGCAATAAAGACATCTAAAGTAAGATATTGAATTTGAAATATTGTGTTTCTAGACTCTTTTTGAAGATTCTTTGTTATGGTACCTTAGAATATGTATTTTTTCTAGCTTTTAAAAGAAACGCCATTATCATGCTCAACAATGAAGAAATTAAAACCAAATAGATAGTTTTTGTGTTAGACGCTTTATTCATAAATTTGAGGCAATTTATAGGTTACATAGAAACCTTATGATGTATTAGCAACTTTAAACATCATAACATGGAATACACATTAGTTAGATAAAGAGATGAGCACACGGAAAGTAAGATAGTAATATAGCCACAAGGAAAATGATGTTGTGCCTAGTGAGGAGAAAGTTGAGCACATCAAAAAGGTGTTGAGGTCAAAGTTGGTTTACAGTGCAAAAGGGAGATTGAAGGTTAGAGGAAGACAAATCATTGTGACTATGGAATATAAAAATATGAAGAAAAAAGTAATTTGGATTGGCTTCTAAGGATTGGAAAGTTGGCTTCGAGAGATTAGTAGTAAACGATTGTTGTAGGGAGTTGGAGTGATTCTTAGATTATGGCTCATGAGATATTAGCTCAAGAGGAGGAAAAATACCATAGAGTAAGGGTGAGATTTTTTATTTGAAAGAAAGGTTTTATAAGGACCATCTACCTTCTAGAATGGACTGGAGCCTTCTCTTTGAAGTATTATAGTGATAGGAATCTCTCTTCTTTCATATTCTAGAAGATAAATTGCATCTACTTGTCTCTATAAATTCAATATATTTCTATATCAATTCTTCATTATCAATATGAGAAGGTTGTCCAATTTTCTTATTTACAATTACAAATATGCCTTAATTTTGAATCATGTTGATCCTTAACCACCACCAGCGCAGGCATGGTTGGATAGAGAGGAAGCAACAAGAGGAAAGGCAAAAGTAAGGTGTGGACATAGAGTTGCAAGACTATAGAGCCGAGCACAAGGTTGTATTCAACTTATGTGATGTAAATACCATGAACATACAATGAGAATGAGTATATCCCCTTATATGATTCTTTGAATTATTTTGTGTTCTGCCTTGAATTATATTTACTTACCAATTCTTTTTTTTTCCTCACATTTATATTTTTGCACATATTTGTGGGTAAATTATAAGTAAAGAACTTGAGTCCATTGTGTGACCCTATTTTGTTATTTTTTGTATCATAGTGCGAAAATAAACTATAGGTGAAGTCAAAGTGAGTGGAGAACTAAGAGATGAACTACACAATATTATAAATTGCAAAGATGGCGATAAGAGGAGACATAACAATAATAAACCAAGAATTGCAAGTGTTGATAAGAGGATTTGAGGAATTGGACACAAGACAATAGAGTGGGGAAGTCAAATCCAATTGTTCCAAACCTAAAAATGAAAAAGTGAAACAAGAAGGAGATGTCACAACATAATTGATTGAAGAGCAACATAAGATGCAAAGTTGAATTTTCTACTTATGATGGAACCTTGAGAGTTGAGGCATTAATAGATTGGATCAATGGAATGGAAAGATATTTGAGTATGAGAAATTGGAAAGCCCAAATGATATGAAGTTCACAAGTAGCAAGTTGAAAGTCCATGCTACTATTTGGTGGGATTAGGTGTAGAGAGAGTGAGTTCATCAGGGGAGGGAGAAAACAGAGAGTTGGAATAATATGGTCTTAAAAATCAAGTAGAAATTTATATCAATTGATTATAAACAAGAGGTTTTCAAGCAAATGTAGGATTTGATATAGAGAGAGTAATGTGTGCAAGACTATACAAAGGGATTTTACAAGAGTTTAGTATGTGCAAGCCATGATGGGAATGAGAATCAAATAGTTTCTAGGCATGTGATTGGATTTAATTTTGCAATGTGAGATGAAATAATTCTTCATAAGATATGTTCTATAGAGGAATCCAATCATTTAGCGCTCAAGGAAAAGGGAAAACTCGTGTGATGATGAGATGTAGTCCATGTGATGAAACATAACTATTGTACTAGTTTATTTTACATTCTCACATATTGCACATATCTCTATGTACTTTCATAAAAGCTTCTTTTATGTATCAGACACTTGGTCAAATTTTGTCACTCTCCCACATTTGTAATACAGATATATTTAGTAATACAAATGAATTTACATTACAACAATCTCCTATCTTCTCATAATTGCATACTTGATCTTTTGTGTTTTCTTGTGTGTGAGTATTAGAATTGCCTTTGTTTGCATATGAATTGTATCAGAGCTTAATGGTTGTGGCCTTTAAATCTCATGTGATTTGGATTCATAAGGGTCTTCCACCTTTACCCTTACTATATCTCATGCCATTAGGATTGGTAAGGTTTTTTATCTTTTACCCTTACTAGATTTTAGGTTATACACCTTTGTAAGTGCTTCCATCTCCTATGTTTACTAGATCTCATACCCATGGTCAAGCCTCTTTAGATTTTGATGTCAGTTCTTCCATTTTCTCTATATCCCACCTAAAATCAAGTCACTCTTTGGTTCATTCTGAGGTTTTAACCTTCATCCAAAGATTCTCAATCGTGGCCTCATGATCTAGTCACCTCAAGGGTTTTCATTTCTTAACCTTACTAGATCCCACACCATTAGGTTCAAGGCACAATATCTAGTCTCATTGAGGGTTTCTAGCTCATACCATCTACTAGATCTAATTTCTTCACTGGGATTTAACTTTGTGGATTTTTTCATTTGGAGAAATTGACATCATATCTAGATGATTCCATGGATTTTTTATTGTGTTCTAAAGGGTCATGATAGTTGGATTGTTTTTTGAAACTTTCCCACCAAAATTTTCAACAACGAATTATAGATTTGGAATCTACATGGAAAAATACACAATTTCAAAAAAAAACATTCAAAAGCCTGGATGACCGAGATATTTTTAGTGTATTTTTGGTACTATCGTGACTATAATTTTTGGAATATCTTTTGACTATTATGGGCCATCATAAGAAAAACAATGCTATTAGAAGCAACTTTTGATGCCATTTTTAGATTGGGGTCATAACAAATATTTTGAACAACATTCCAAAAGTTATGACCATTTTAAAGTTGTGTTTTTGTTCAACATCAAATCCCTAGTGGAAAAGGGAGATCCATTCATTGCAAGCTTCTCTTATTTATGTTTTAACTATATCTGAATTCTTTGCTTCACGACTTTGAAAAAATCTTTTAGAGATTTTCAAAACCCCTTGACTATTAGTTTTACTCAAGTCTAAGGAAATTAACAACAACATAATTATTTTCTCCACATATATGAACATTTTCAAATCAAAACGATGGAAAACATGAGGACCATGTTCTAGATCATGCTTTAGGATCTGATAAAACACAATCAATTTTTTTATAGGCATTTGGGTGGAAACAATAATGGTTTTAGATCCACCTAAGGACATCACAATGGCCATGTTCATGATCATGCAATTGGTTCTCCACAATCATTGGTCTCCAATCAAGAAATTTTTCCACCTATGATGTTTTTCACAATGCCCACAACTATTTACTCCATTCATGATCGTCATCATGCTTCGACATCTTCCACCTATGTTGATTCTCACCTTGCAGATACCACCACATCTAACACATCACATGATCTATAATAACACAACTTTAGAATGTTCCTTCACCCTCTCTTTCCCATGAACATACTTCCTTGCTAGTTCTTCACATTTCCAACACCTATACATGCATCAAACTTTACCACTTCACTACAAGGCAAGCGCATGGTGTTGGAGACACATTCATAATTCATCTTTGCATCATCCACTAAGACCTTCCTACCATTAATGGACAACTTATTTTCAGCCATTTTGTTGGTGTGAATGGTCCACTTTTGTAGTTAATCATGTATGAATGGACATCTTTTGATATTGTACCTAACCTTATGTTGTCCTCTCAGTGAGGGAATTAGTAGGTTGGTGGTTCTTAATAACAAGGTGGATAGCGACATTAATAAGTTGGTTATGTGTAATCCCAATAAACTAGAATCTAGAATCATCTACCATTTCATTGTGTGGTGCACACTAGAGAATACATATTAGCTTTGTAGTGGAGTTTTTCCCTTCAAGGTTTTCTGTAATCTATATTGTGTTGGTACCTCCCTTTTATGTGATCTTGCATCTTGATTATGTTTTGTATGATATATATGTTCTTGGTTAGTTTTTAAACCATGTATTCTTTATGATGTTCATTACCTATTATGCAAAATCTTACATGGTATCAAAGCTCCATGGTTGTGTATGGAGTAAAATGTTTCCTATGAAGTCTTGGTTCAATGTGTTGGGTATGTGTTATATTCTTTGCAGATGGATGTGAAGACAACATTCCTACATTGGGATCTGGAAGAATAAATCTACATGAAGCAACCAGAAGGATTTGTTGTGAAGGGAAAGAAGGAGCTGGTATGGAAGCTGGAAAAGTCCTTGTATGGTTTAAAATAATCGCCAAGGATGTGGTATCAAAAATTTGATACTTATATGTTGGGACTTGGCTTCACAAGAAGCAAAGAGGATCATTGTGTGTAATTCAAATTAATTGGTGATCATTTGATTTATTTGGTCTTATATGTGGATGACATGTTGTTGATAGGAAACAACAAGGAGATTATCCAGAATGTGAAAACTCAGTTGTCCTCTAAATTTGACATGAAGGATATTGGTGCTGCAAATTTCATTTTGGGCATGGAAATTAAAAGAGATAAGGAAAATAGGAAAATCTGGTTAAATCAAAGAAATATGTCGAGACCATATTGCATAGGTTTAATATACAAGAATGTAAATTGGTCAGGGTCCCTATTCTGTAGGTGTAAAGTTGTTTGTGGATTAGTGTCCCAAGACACAGTAAGAGGAGGAGGACATGTCTCATGTTCCATATGCAAGTGCAGTTGGCAGTTTGATGTATGCAATGGTCTGTACTAGACCGGACATTGAACATGCAGTGGGATTTTTGAGCAGGTATATGTCAAAATCAAGGAAGTAGAATTGGACAACAATAAAGAGATTTTTCAAGTATTTCCGTGTCACTACTAGTTATGGATTGTGCTACCAAGGAACACCATGTTTGGACAAAGTGTTGAACATACATGGATTTATGGATTCAGAATGGGATATAGATTTGGATCATAAAAGATATATAAGCGGGTATGTTTTTAACCTGTTTGGAGGAGCAATCAGTTGGATGAGCAAAAGACAGTATGTAGCGACACTTTCAACTATAGAAGTTGAATACATGGTAGTCACTCATGCAAGCAAGGAAGTAGTATAGGTACAAAGATTGTGTTCAGGCATTAGGTTGGTACAACAAGTTGTAAGGATAAATTGTGACTGTCAGAGTGCAATTGTTTTGGTGAAGAACCCAACTTATCATTCAAAGACAAAGCATATTGATGTTCAATATCACTTTGTGAGAGACATGATTGAAGAAAAGAAGGTGTTGTTGATGAAGGTGGACACTTTGAAGAATGTTGCAGATTCATTAAAAAAATATATGAGCATTGAGAAGTTCTCTTGATGTAGAGGATCTATGGGCATTGTTGCCCTGGATTGTTGATTATGTAACCTTGTAACCCCTTGTATGCAAAGAAAACAACAAGTGGGAGAATATTAGGTATGTGTTATATTCTTTGCATGGTTAGAACTAGTGTCTACATTGCACCAGGTGTGCAGAGGGGTAAGAGGGGGCAGAGCACCCCCTTTCCCGGGGGGTCACATGGGGGCAGGAGCCCTACAGTGCGAGGGTTCGAGGGAAGCGCCCCCGAAAAAAAATTGGCGGTTTTTTGCATTCATTTTTGGGCGGTTTTTCAACACATGGTTTTCGTTGATGGTTTTCTATTTCCGATTAAGGAATTAGGGTTGTTGATTAATCTGGGTTATTGGATTAGGGTTTTGGATGCTATGGGATCCTATATGTATATTGTATTGTAAACAATGTATGATGTGAATGAATATAGAATATGTCGGTTTTCCCGGATTGGGTTTCTAGGGGAAAAATCTCTATGTAATGTGTGTATTTTCCATTGTATCTTTTATGTTCTTTTATTGAAAATATGTTTGTAGTAAATAATTGTACAAGGTTAAAATGTACACAATGGAGTGAAGGCTAATGCATTTTTATCCCAATTATTTTTTGCAAGAGACAACTAATTTGCATTGTCTAGTGATTTTGATGCAAGAAAGATTTGGTGATGATGTTTGAATGTTTTTGGTTGCTTTGAGTGTAGCACAATGGTTATAGTGAAGTTCTATGCTACCACACAATTGACCCACTACAAGAAAGGATGAAAAGAGTGGAGTGGCCACCCATTTCTTGAGGGGGGTTGGCAATCAAAAGGGGGAAATGAGGGAAGAGGGTGAGCCACTAAGTTACTTATTAAAACATGATTTAATGTTCTCCTACAATTAGTTATTTTTAGGGTACTTTGATTAATCCTCAAGGGTTTATATAACAACTAGGAAAGGGATAGAAACTAGAAAGAAAAGCAATGGTTTACCTCCTAGTTCTACTATGTGATCTAGCTAGAAACATAAAGAAATGACATAAAATAAAATAAAGAGGAATGGTCGTAATTTACTTTGGAAAATTAGGGCTTGCTACAACGATTGAATATTTAACAATAGATGAGCCTCTCACCCCAATCCAAAGCACTAAGATCCTCCTTATGAAATATATTGGAAAACATATCTCCAAGATAATGTAATAAGTATACAAGAAAATGTATTACCAAACAGTGGAAGATTGAATGTGTTGGCATCATAAGTCACTGTTGGATTGCAGCAGGAGCAGAGCCCAACGCCCATCAGTTTAAATGTCACGATTTGTTGATAAAGGGTGATGAATGGAAGTAAACTCAGAACAATATCGTTCTAACTCAGAACACTGGGCTAGAACAACAAAGACAGGTGAGGTCTTGATCTAATTTAAGCCAACAATTTTGCATAGTAGTGAGTGAGTGTAGGGAAAAGCAGCCTTTAAAAAGGGGGGAAAAGTCACAAATATGAGATCGTCTCAGATCTGAGAAACTTCAAGAAAAATTAAGATGTTGCAAAACTAATATAATCAAACATACATTATATAGTCATTACAACACCCGACTGGATCATCCATGCCCGGGCTCTTAAGATTCAGAGGAAAAAAGGAGAAGAAGATGTTGGCTTCCATTAAACAAGAAGTCTCAAATATCAATCTATAACCAGGGAACTAGAGGCCTCGTTAAAGCTTTACAATTGGGAGCTTTTCTCTACCATCCATCCTTACAAAAATACAAAAACTGAGTCTATATACTCAGAGCAATTCGCCCCCTTAGCAGCAGGAGGGTATATGAGACATTAAAGTCTAACTTAGTGTGTGCAGGTTCTTCTGATCAGTCGAGGACATCAAATCGGCATGGCTCTTTTAGGAAAACTTGCACACAGGAAGATCTTGGGTAGACTGCTTGCCAGAACCTCCATGCCTTGCATTCATGGCTTGAGTTGAGGTCTCAACCACCTGCTCGATATTCATTAATTACTTTTTCCATGGAGGGGGGGCGAGACTGAAAACATAAAGAGAGACCCCGTGTCCTTTGAAGTCCCAGTAGCCGAAATGTCGAAATGGCTCCCAGGCGCTTTTTGCATTTCACGTTTCGGGGTTTCGAAATGCAGTGGAAGAGAGAGACCCCGTGTCCTTTGAAGTCTCGGTAGCCGAAATGCCGAAATGGCTCCTAGGCACTTTTCACATTTCGCATTTTGGGGTTTCAGAATGCAATGGAAGAGAGAGACCCTGTGTCCTTTGAAGTCCCGATAATCGAAATGTCGAAATGGCTCCCAGGCGCTTTTCACATTTCGTGTTTCGGGGTTTCAAAGTGCAGTGGAAGAGAGAGACCCCATGTCCTTTGAAGTCCCGGTAGCCGAAATGTCGAAATGGCTCCTAGGCGCTTTTCACATTTCGCGTTTCGGGGTTTTGAAATGCAGTGGAAGAGAGAGACCTCGTGTCCTTTGAAGTCTTGGTAGCCGAAATGCCGAAATGGCTCCTGGGCGCTTTTCACATTTCGTGTTTCGGGGTTTCGAAATGCAGTGGAAGAGAGAGACCCCGTGTCCTTTGAAGTCCAAGTAGCCGAAATGTTGAAATGGCTCCCAGGCGCTTTTCGCATTTCGTGTTTCGGGGTTTCGAAATGCAGTGGAAGAGAGAGACCCTGTTTCCTTTGAAGTCCCAGTAGCCGAAATCGCGAAACGACTAATCATCTCGCGACTTTGGCCATAAGAGATGAGCCCATGCGCTAAACCTCGTGCAATTCCACGACTCAAGCTTACCCGATGACCGTCGATCTGCTCCATTTGTGAATCCTCACCGTTGAAAACAAAATGCCTGCTCGCTTGATTTTAAGCCCGAAATGGACTTCTTCTGTGTGTTTCACTCGGTGCTCATGACTGTGGACTTTGAATAAAACGCATTTGATGGGTTTTAAACCCCATTTCTACGCATTTACACCAAGGGCCCGAAATCAGAGAGAAACACCCCCTTGCAAGAATTGGCGCTAACAGAATGTACCCTCAGTTGCGAGGTCCTCTCACATCAGTACAAATCTCACTGGTTCGTAGTGTTTCACTCTCATAGTGTCTGGATCACAAGGTACACTGATTTTCTCAATAGATTGTTCTTTCATACATCAATATCATAGGTTCTATAAACCTCGTGTATTCTCCCATCATTTCTAAGGTATTTAACACTCATAATAGTGAAGGTTCTCTCTCTCTCTCTCTCTCTCTCTCTCTCTCTCTCTCTCTCTCTCTCTCTCACACACACACACACACACACACACACACACAGGTTGATACTTTCGTGATCATAATTGAATAGGTTGTTGACCATCCTTCATATTGTTCATTAATCTTTGGATTTTGTGCTCGAGGACGTTTATGTGAGTTCTCTAAAATTAGATGATCAACTTTGAATTAGACAATAAACCTCAACTTCAATGATAAAACTTCTCCAATGGTTTGACCCATGTCAACATAATGTGCTTGACTTTCAATGTTATGCCATGTTGACATATGTTCTTTAGAGCCCCTGAATCTTGCTTTTACATGAAAGCTTTACATTTGATTGACTCACACATGCACCACACAAAATTATATGTGTGCACCTAATTGCACATTTATGTGTGTCTGACTTGTTTATGTGCACCTATATATTCATTCAGATTTAAGATTTCCAACATGTTGGACAACAATGTATCCATGAGTGCAACTTATAGTAATGGACATTTATTTTTCTTGTGCCATATGCAGATGGGAATTCCCACCTGACCATGCTTGTAGTGATTGGACTTCAAGGGAAACATGGAATGAGGAGGGAGGGCTAACCATAAAATTGGTCATTTACTCACCAACCTTGAATAATACAAAATAAAACGTGCAAGTGATTAAGAGTTAATCATCAAATGTAATCATTATCGTTATTTATG
>ML799087.1:352824-380886 GCA_009831015.1 Picea engelmannii | reverse complement strand
AGAAAGGGTAGAGAGAGAGAGTGAGAGGGAGACAAAGGGGAGGGTTAGAGAGAGAGAGAGAGAGTGAGAGGAACAAGGGGATAAAGAGGAAAGGAAGGTAGAGAGAGGTAAAGAGAGAAAGGGGGGGAGTAGGGAAGAGATAGGGAGGGGGATTCAAAGTGTGGGGGGGAGAGGAGTAGATGTAGAGGAGAGAGAGAGAGGGAAGGGGGAGTGGAAAAATAATAAATAGGATATAAGAATGTGTGCACGTTCCTAGAGCGTGTGCGCACTCTTAGGAATGTGTCTGATTTATTTTGAATTCAAATTGTTTTGGGAGGGATTGAAAACTCTACCATAAGTGTATGCTGACTTGGTTTCCTCATATTTAGGTTCGGGATCACAAACCTAGTGGTTTTGTCTGCAAATTGATAAAAAAGTTCATTTTTGTGAATACCTCTCTATAATTTTTTTGACATTATTTTCTATAGGCTACACAATTCAGTTGTTGACGAAACTACAAACATAGATAGAGTCACCTATGCAAATTTCAAATATATGGTTTTTATTTTAATTAATATTATTTACTATTTTTAATATATTTTTTTCTTTGCATATATAAAAATCCTAGAATACATATCTTTCTTATTTTTGCTTTAACTTTTTGTTGGCTTAACCATTTCTAAAATGAGTTATATGCCACACTAGAGGATATCGATATCTATTATTTAAAAAACAAAGAAATTATTTTGATCATGTTAAGACCCTCTTAGCCTACACAAACAAAAGACATTGTAATTTCAAGGATATATTGACTTTGATCATTTTAACAATATAAAAAATTAAAATTATAAATTTCCAAAAAATACACTGCACTAGAAAAATGGGTTCTCTACAATTATAGAAGTTTTTTGAATGAAATTTCATCGTTAAGGTACTTAACACCTATACAAACAAATACATATACCTTATATTTTGCTGGAATAATAACATACCACTGTTAGAAAAAATCAAATTTCACATAGTTATTCACATTTTCTATGAATAAAAGTTGTATATTCAGAAATCTAATTCAATTTCATGTGTTTCATCTTCTTATTCCATATTCAAATTCACTGTAAAAGTACCTTGAATAATCCCTCCAATTTAACATATTGGTGTTTTTCCATGTGCGCATTACCACTAACACGTCATGAAAAACCATCATTATCTTCCAACCACCCTACTGTCTAGCCATCTAATTTCCACATTTAAATGATTAGCAAGGAATGATATGTATACAAATTTAGATTTCCACATTTGGGTGATTAGTAGGGACTATCTCAACCTCATTTCCACATATCACGCATATCATATTGGGGGGAAGGCATTCATTTTTATGGGATGTGAACTGTGGCATGGCCTAATGCCACGTTTGGGCTACATTCAATTAAGGCAAGTGTTAGCAGGTGGATATTCATGGAGCGCTACCAAGTGAAGATCGATGGGGTTTCAATTTCAATTAACACATGTGTTACTAGGTGGAGAGTCGTGGAGCGATCTAGGTGGAGAGTGGTGGGGTTTTAATTATGATGCGCACATTTTCCTTCCTTCCTGTGTTGTTACATTTCAGTTGTTAGCATTTGGTGAGTTTGGCATGATGAATATTGTACAAAATATGCTTTACATTTGTTATCATTTTCAATCTCTATCCTTTACATGCTAATGTTTCTCTTCATTGAACTCATGTAGGTTGGAGTCCCAGGTTGTCGGAATAATGGTACACTATCTCAAATCTAGTGTTAGGGTTTAGATTTAGGGTTTTATTTGCAGCTTGAAGGATTTTACTATTTAGATAAATTTAGGATTTTATTTGCAATATACATGATGTTACTTTCAACTTCATCAACAACTGTCTATGCATATACTCCTGGGTCGGTCTTCTATGACACATATAATAAAGTCTAATTTTAAACTCTTTTGTTAATTGATTGTTGCAAGAGGCCTATGGAGATGTTACAACCCACGTTGGTATTCATAAAATATTATTCCATCTACTCCATATGACCCTTTGGTTTTAATACAAGCATTTAAGAAAGTACAACCCATTACCATACGTCCACTTCTTCCTCATGTCTATTCTACCCATGGCATGGTTTTATAAAAAATAAGTATAACGCCATTTTTCTCCTTCTAAAGTACTGATATGATTTGTTTGAATGATGCACACAGTAAAAAAAGGGTTGATGATCGATGTTCCATTTGGAGTACTTTTATCAAGTGGTCTCGAATCGTCCTTAGTTGTGGCTAATGCATCCCACCATTTGCTTGCTACTAAGGCTACAAAATAGTGGGGAGAGAAGCTACACTCATTCTATGTTGGAATATAGGTTTGTTCATTAATTTAAATTGGGGTGAAACCTTGTCTAGAAAAGGGATATGTGTTTCTATTTGAAGTAAATGGATTGATGCATGCTCATTGACGCTTAGTACTGTATCAATTTATATAAAAACTAGAATTAGAATAGGGTTTAGATTTAGATTTTTATATTAAATTTGTATAAATCACACACACATATTGATTCTCTCTCTCTCTCTCTCTCTCTCTCTCTCTCTCTCTCTCTCTCTATATATATATATATATATATATATATATATATAATCGAGAAAAAGGATGAAGATGAAAAATAAAATCAGAGATATACTTAATTTCTTAACATGATTAAGTAAATGTGAAAAAGTAAACAGGTTAACGAATGCATTCATAAATGCGAGGAAGTTATGAACATTAAATCTCATTCATTTATTTGGAACAACGACGAAGAATATGCCAACATCTTCTATTGATAGCCGTAATATTAGAATTTATAATTAAAAGATCATGAATTGTGCCCATTTCCAATAGGCGTATTCCTATTGACATAATCAATTGTGGTTGTATACGAATTCAAAAGTAAAAAGAGTTGGAGTACTTCCTAATTTTTGGGTAAGCCATGCTTTGGCTTAACATTATTTTCTTTTCTCTTTTTGTTATTTTGTGAAAATGTAATTATCTAAAATGTTATTCGTTGTGCAAAGGTGCATTGGGCTTTGGCACTTGGGTTGGGGTGGTGGGTCAATGCCAGCTTTGCACATTTTACGCCCAAGTGTATCTGTTAACAAACTGAAATTGACAGTTGTAATGTTGGTACCAAATATTTTTGGGACTCTTGTTGTAATATTTCTATCACGTTACTTTTATGCTCTTCGACCCTGCAAAAAACCTATCTTTGTTCAAACACCAAACCAAACTTCTAGAAAATCTAAGCTTCAATGGAGGTAATTTTTAGGTCTTTCTTGGTCTGGGATTCGACGACGTACCAAATGGAAACTAGGGTTATAGGCTTCTAAGGCTTGACACACAACATTTGGTTTTGTTTCTAAAATGTGAAAAGGTGCAAAGGGTTCCCTTTTTAAGACACGAATATATGTGGATGGTTCACTGGTGAAATACCTATAGTTATGTCTGGTTTTGTTTCTAAAATGTGGATTATTGCATCAAAGAAAGTATTTGAGAAAGTTTGAAAGATAATAGTGTGAGATTGGGTTGGCAAAGTCCCAATGGCAGCTCTATTTCATGTTGTTTTATATCTATATTAAGTAGATCGAGATTGAGTTGACCTAGTTTCAATGATAAAGGGAAAGCTAGCTAGAGCATAGGTTGTTTCACGAAGAAGCTACTTACATACAACCCATTGAAACATATAAACTAGTAGTTTTCCTAGCATCCTCACCAATCATGTCTTCCCTTCACTTGCATCCAAATTGAATTCCATAAGTAGTACTTGAGGAAAAGACAAGAGCAAAGGCATTATCTATGGTTGAAGATCCAATTTCAGATCATCAAATTCTAGATACTCTAGTTTTATATACTCAAGATGTAGATCCAAATCTAGTTAATGATCGAGTTTCAATTTGTACACAGTACTAGCTTGTTCTAACATTTTTCTCATTGGTATTGATAACTAGCACTACAACTAGTAGATCCAAAACTAGTTGTGGGTAAACTGCAAAAATAACTACCTGTCCATAAGGGCTTTATGGAACAAATATTCAAGGAGAATTAAGGTGTGTTGGATTAGGATATCAAACTAAAGGACATAGAAGGTATGTTAGGCAATGCACTGTTAGCTATAATACCATTGTCTCTATTGCAACTAGTAATCTAAAATGGGCTATCAATCTCACTTTTGCACTGAAATTAGTTATGTAACCTAAGAGGATGCTACTCTTTCCCTTGTTTTCAATTGTGTCTTTTACTTCACAACTGAAGAAGTATTTTCCTCTACTTTCCATAACATAGGTCACTATGATTTGTCCCTACCTACTATACATGGAACTCGCTACACATTTTCCTCCTCACAGACTAAGTTATTGGGAAATATACTTGTTAACACCCAAAGTAAGAAGATCTTTTTCCTAATATCCATTAGTTATACCATTCAGGAAATTGTGTTTATCTATCAGTCTACCATTTCCACTATTCACTTCTTTTACTTGAGTGGATATGGGTGATATGGGTATGGTTCTTATTTTGTAATATTTTTTTCTTGCCCTTGTCTTAGCTACTTTTTCTTGGTCTATTCAATATTCTTAGTCAACTGGTAGATCTCCTTTTAGCCTTGGATTTGGAATTCTTACTTGGATGCTTGAAATGTTATCTTTGTTTTCATCTCTATCTCTATTTCTGGTGCCTATGATGCTTCTTGCATTCCCACCTATGCTTCTAGTTCTTGTGTATTTGCTTACCTTGCTTGGTTATTGAGATGCATTGACATATTCATATTGCAAAAATGTTACAATTGCAATTGGATTTAATCCTTGAAGTTCAAAGAAAGAATTAAGAACTATCAAGGTAGTTAATGTGCTGGGTATTGTGGGAATATTCACAGAATTTAGACTTGTACTCCTAGTGGTGCTCAAAATACCCGAGGGAAAAAGACCAATGAAGCAGTCATGAAAACTAATTGAAAAAAAAATGTTCAACAATGTTTTCCTCACATCTTCTAGCTAATGCAAGTTGTTTCTCCTTTAGATTTCTCATCTTTGGCACTCTCCCTAAAAACATTATAAATGGATTAAAATGCAATATGTTTCTTACAATCATTGGGGAAATTTTGAAGTCAAAAGTAGGCCTCAACACAAAAAATGTACTATCAAAATCAACTTTAAAAGAACCAATAGGATTCAAGATGATGATTTCAACCATAAGGGTAAATAGTTTTAGAGGGAAAGGAAGAAAACTCATTTTTTTATCATATTTTCAATTTATCTCGTGAGGTACTATGAGCAGTGAAGGGGGTACAGTCCTTGGGTTGGTCAAGGGACAATGAGCAGTGAAGGGGATACCTTCCTTGGGTTGGGCAGGTAAGAGAGGAAGATAGTTGGAGGAATCAAGACAACTATAGGAAAAAAACCAGTGGATTTTGGAGAGATTGTCAGTTGGAATTTTTGTAAGAATGATGATTTGTAAAATCATTATGTATGGTTTGGGGGACAAGGTGCCTATGTATACATGTTTTTGGGTTGGAGTTCCTATGTATGTATGTATTGGGCTAGAATGCATGTGTGATGTTAGGCCAAAGAGCCTATATGTTGATTAAAGGATGAAAATCATGGCATTGTAAATGTATGCACATCATAGGGTGTTGTGCACCGAGGAAAATGCAAAAGATAAGGGGGAAGGGATGTAACATCCCCAGTTTTAATTCCCACAAATTATAATGTAATTGTGTAATTATTATTTAGACTGGTGAGTTGATATGTTTGGGGCAAAGATCATGTATTGATTAATATGGCAAAGGGCCAAAATATGTATTATGAACATTGAAATGATTAATAAAAATATTATTTGTTGGTTTTAATGCAAGAGGGACAATACCAATGGGGGGATATGATTCCAAAAGAGAGGGGTTTAAAGATGATTTTATTCACATGTTTTAAATTCCAAACCTTTTTCCCGACTTGATTGTTGAGTGAGCCTTCTATTTGTTGTTGAGTGTCCCCAAAGACAATCATTGAATTCATGTAAGATGTTGGGTGAGGAATTCATCTCACTCATTTATGACAGCATGGGTTCAGTGTAATCATTCTTTTGGGGAAGAGTAAGAGTCAAGCAAGAAAAGTAGAAGAGGGAAATTCATATGGAAAAATGAGATAGTTTTTACATGTGTTTTTTGGGAAACAAGAGAAGATGTGAGTGTTGGGAAGAGAACCATTCATGTTGTGCTTGAAGACAACCATTATTAGGATATGTTTATGATGGAAATATGACATGTGTGCTTATAAAAATGGGTTTTAATCCTGTAGTGTGTTTTCCTATTAAGGAAATGACTCAATAGCCTTGTCAAGGTTGATTTGAGCAGCCATGGAGAAACTGAGATTTCCCGGAGTCCCCAACTGAGAGATTCATGGCCAATCGAGTGGACTGGAAGCCCTGATAAATGAATTGTACATTGCATAGAAGGGGGTACATTTTGTCAACACACAAGAATAAATGAAGTAGTAATGATGAAACCATCTAGAAGATAACATGAATTGGATATATATCCCATTAAGAATGTCACAAGTATGATATTTAACACTAAACACTTTTTACTGCAGAGTTCACCCAAACATTGCCAATGCATATCTTTAACGATATTACAAATCCATCAAAATTTGAAACCTCTTGATCCATCCTGTGCACCTCTTTGGAGGAGTCCAAATATATGGAACAGAAAGAGTGCACCAGAAAACTCAAAATGAACTCAATAGGTTGTTTAAAAATAACTGCAGGGACTCCGAAGTGTTTTTTAAGATGAGAGTGTATTTCATGACAATGTTTAGAATGATTTCCATCATCAGATTTTGATGATCTGAAACTAAATTTGCACGCCACTATATTTGATCGAACATATCCATGGGGTACTTTGAACTTACCAGAGCATATTTCACAAGAAATTTAATTAACAGAAGTGCAGTGCAAGATAGCTAGTTAGATGGAGATTACACAATGTGCACCAAAGAAGATCCTTTGAGACCTTGTGGGCGCCATGTCGATTTTAAGACGTGGAATACATTAACTGATCCTGGTGGATATCGGTGGCCAACCACCGTTTCCATATGGCTCAAAATAGTTTTATGTCAATTTTTGGCAATTTACTATTTTTAGCAGTTTTAACTTCTGGGGCCATTTTGAGGGCCTAAATGAAGGTTTTTCAGGATCGAGCTTCTAAATGATATCCAAAGGCATGATTGAGCCCCAAAAATGAATCTCCTCGATGATACCTTTCCAACGGGCTATCATACGCCTAAAACGGAGATCATATTCAAAAATTACAACCCCGGGAAGTTAATGTATTAACTTACCCAAACGGGGCCCACATGACTTTTGGCGCTTCATCTCCTAGGGTTAGGTTTTTTGATGTCTAGGGTTTTGGGCATTCCTGTTTATTGTAAAACGACCTTCAGAGCCTCATCTTCTTTTGAATGAGTGCATCCATCATATCTCTTCTCAGAGATAAGCCGCCAACATTCCAACAAGCTTGTTACCGTTGCATTTTATAGTTTCAGCTTATTTCCTTATTGAATAGAAAACTAGTTTTACTGTATCTCTGTTATTTTGTGTTAAGTACCTATTAATAATCTATATTCATTTCGTTCTGCTCATAAAATTTGGATCAGTGCTATCAGAGCGGTCTGCGCCTTGTCATCTTAATGCATGTCCCCAATGAGGTCAGAGTGCAAATAGTTGGGTCTCGAGCTTGTTTCTCTTGAGGAAAAAAGCTCTCGCATGCCCATGCAACCTCTCATGGCAGGAGAAAATAAAGATGATGGGACAGGATATCCTTTCGAACTATTGATTGAGGAAGCCCTCACTCAACAAAGGAATGAGATGATGGATAGTTTCACGCAAATCCTTTGGCGGCTACCAACATGCGATGCATCTTCTTCGAGTGGAGGCACTGCCCCCTTCAAGGTAGAAATAAACTTCGATATTCCTATATTTGAAGATCAGATAGATGTAGATTTTGTAGACAAGTGGTTGAATCTAATAGAAGGGTATTTTTCTGTCCATAACTTTTCGAATAGAAAAACGATTACTTTTGCACTCCTCAAAGTCATTCCCCATGTCAAAGATTGGTGGGAAACCTTCTGTGAGCAAAAGGAAACAGAGGAACCCTCATTATTTACAGTCATGACCACCGGGGAATCATTTATAGATGCTATTAAGGAACAATACTACCCTGTCAGAACTTATGAAAACTTGTATACCAAATGGACCACACTGTGGCAACAAAGAGACCAAGCAGTGCCAGATTTCATAAATTTTTTCCATACCTTGCACACCAAGCTGGGTATCAAATATTCAGAGCGAAATCTAGTGCTCAAGTATCGCGGTGCTCTGCATAGATACATCTAGAATGAAATGGAATTTCTAGACATCTCATCCTTAGGCGCGGCCTACAGATATGCCGTCAAAATCGAGTAGAAGCTCAAACAAAAGACGCGGAAATTTGGGCCTGGGAACCCCTCACAACAAAATTCAAGAAAGGGTGGCCCCAACCCATAGAAAAAAGGACAGAGAAAAGATGGATAGTATCAGGACAAACAGTCCAAGCCGCAAGCAAAGAAGGACACTGAAAAGACAAATAAATATATCGGGAAGTGGTGCGACTTCCATAAGAGCCCTGGGCATAACATTGTTGAATGCCACTCAAAGAAGTTGTTGGTGGCCGAAGTGAAATCCTTTGAATCAGATGTGGGTTATGACTCTGAGCCAGAACCAGAAAGGGGAAGACGAATCATTGACGTGGAACCCAGTGCCACCATTTCTACTACCAAGCTCCAGCCTGGTGAACTAGACGAGCTAGAAGAAGGAGAGTGCCTCTTCCATTCATAGATGTGGGTGAAAGGCACCCCGCTGCACTTCATCATTGATAGTGGTAGCTAGAAGAGTCTCATCTCAGCAAAGGTCGTCAAGTGGCTAACCCTATCGACAACACCACACCCACAACCCTACACCATTGGATGACTCTACTAAGGAAGCGATCTCTGTGTCAGCCAACAGTTTCGACTGTCGTACGGAATCAAGCCCTTCAAAGACGAGGTATTGTGTGATGTTACTCCTCTCGAAGTTTGCGATGTTATTTTGGGACAACCTTATTTATGGAAACATCATGTTGTATATGAGTCTAGGCCTCGTAGTGTTATTATTACTTTGAACATGAAATTGTACAGGATACCCGAGGCAGTCCCACCTAGTGTTATTTCATTGATCTCTGCTAAGCAATGCAAGAAAGGCATCTCTCAGACAGGGAACTTTGTCTTCTTCATGATTATCTCTCAGAATAAGTGAAATATCACAACCACATCTAGGGTCTCTGTGGCCGACCCCTCCACATAGCATAAGCAAGTAGAAAAGGTCGTGGAAGAATACTCAGATATCTTCTCCTCACCTACCAGGGTACCTCTGCACTGCCAAGTCAAGCACCCCATTGATCTGACCCCCGACGCATCGTTGCCCAATGTGTCAATCTATTGCTGCTCTCTGTTAGAGAATGAGGAGACAAAGAGACAAATCCAAGAACTTCTCCACAAGGGGCATATCCATCCTAGCTCATCACCTTGCGGCAACCCAATCATGCTGGTACATAAGAAAAATGGAACCTGGCGACTCTGCATTGATTACCGGGCTTTGAATAAAATCGCAGTCAGAAACCGGTACCTGATTCTCCGGATCGTCGACCTCCTTGATCAACTCACGGGGGCCAAATAATTCAGTAAGATTGATCTGAAGTCTGGCTACCACCAGGTCCCGATAGAACAAACATATGTATGGAAGACTACCTTCAAGTCAAAGGAAGGCCTTTTTGAATAGTTGGTCATGCCCTTTGTTTTGAAAAATGTGCCAGCCACTTTCATGAGGTTGATGGATGATATCCTGCAACCATTCACAAATAATTTTGTAGTGGTATATCTAGATGACATTCTCATTTACAACAGGACTTGGGCCAAATACTTGCAGGATATTCAGCAGGTTCTGCACACCTTGCGACAGCACAAGCTATACGCCAACTTGGAAAAATGCTCCTAAGGCATGGACAGGGTCCATTACTTGGGTACATCGTTGATCAGTATGGTGTACATGTGGATCCAACCAAGATCCAAGTCATCCGTGATAGGCCAGCCCCAACCACACTCATTGAGCTTCAGAGCTTCTTGGGCCTTGCCAATTTTTACCGCAGGTTCGTGTTGGGATTATCCCATATTGCATGGGCCCTTAGCCAAATAACCAGGGGTGGTGGTAAGGAAAAAATTGCATGGGGCCAATCCCAACAATAAGCATTTGATGATTTCAAGCAGTGCTTGTGCCCAACCCCAATACTTTCACTCCCATACCTGCAACAACCCTTTGAGATCGAGACAGGTGCTTCAGACTATGTTGTGGGCGTCGTTCTCACTCAGCATGGCCACCCCGTGGCTTATCATAGTGAGACACTATCATATGTTTTCCGTAAGTACCCTACTTACGACAAGGAAATGTACTCCATTATGCAAGCCTGGCGCTAGTGGAGACACTACATTCTTAGGAAGGAGACAGTCATACACACTGATCATAAGCCACTGCAGTTCATGCAGACACAAGGAAAATTGTAGAATGACCACCATCAAAAGTGGTCCACATACTTGCAGCAATTCCACCTCAACATCAAGTATAAAACAGGAAGCACCAATCACATCACTGATTGCCTCAGTAGACTGCCAGTCGCGGAACTCACCACGGTGCTAGACTCTTGCGGCCATGAGACCTCTAGATGGCCCCAACTCTATGAGACAGACCCGAACTTCGCCACCACCTACCAAATGTTGGGGAAAATGCGGTTGTCGATAATTTCCATCTTCAGGATGGGTTGTTATGTCGTTTGGGCCATATCTGTGTTCCATCAAGCGAGCGAGCGAAGTTGATCTGGGAATCCCACTATAATTGGGTGGCAGGACACTAAGGCGTTGAAAAGATAGTGGCTATGCTACGGAAACATTTCTACTTGCCGAAATTTTGACAGGAGGTTAGCAAGTATATCAGGTCATGCACTGCCTGCACGATTGCCAAACCAACCACTAAGAAACAGGGTTTGTACACCGCTCTTCCTACTCCTGACAGACCATGGGAATCCATCTCAATGGACTACATGTTGGGCCTCCCGTCCACCAAGCAGGGAAACGACTGTGTTTTTATGGTCATTGATCGATTTTCTAAGATGGCGATTTTGGTTGCCTGGAAGAAGAACATCACAGCAGAGGCCACTGCCAAGCTCTTCTTTAAACGAGTCTGGTACATTTTGGAATCCCAAAAACCATTGTCTCAGATCGGTATAGTCGATTTCTTAGAACATTCTGGTCAAGCCTCTGGTCACTACTGGACACCAAGCTCACCAAATCCACGACCTTCCATCCTCAGACAGATGGCCAAACTGAGGTCGTAAATCGAATGATTGTGCATATCCTTCACATCTATAATTCATAGCACCCTCGCACATGGGATGAAAGCCTTCCCTATGTCCAACATAGCTACAATTGATCCCTACATAACTCAACCGACCACAGGCCCTTTCAGGTGGCGTTGAGATTCCAACCATTGGGTCCCATCGATGTTGCACTTCCCCCTACGGTCACTTCGATTGACTCATCTCCTGGTCCAACTGAAGCTGACAAAACCACCCGGTTCATTGAGCGGATGTAGTACATCCACCAACAGGTCCAAGATATCCTACAGAAGTCCAATGACAAGTACAAACAACTCCATGATCAACATCAGGTGCCACATAAGTTTCAGGTGGGCGACAAAGTTTGGTTGCACTTGTAGAAAGAACACCTTACAGGACCCTATCGTAAACTTCACCCACTCTATTATGGGTTGTACACCATCAGCAAGGTCATGGGGGAATAATGATTTTCAACTCAACATTCCTCCTTTCCTTGGCCTGCACCCAATGTTCAACATGGCTCTCCTTCGCCCTTATTTCCCACCATTATTGGACACCTCAGAAGTAGCAGAACATCTAACACCAACAAAGCTCAACCCTGATTGCATACAACAGGAATCCAATGATCAGATTATGGACACACAGATCAAGGGAACTTGACAGCAAAGGATCCAACTTTATCGAGTTGTCAAAGCAGGGCAGCTCCTACACCAAGGCAAGTGGCTCACCCGGGGCTAAATTCAGCAGAAATTTCCTCATCTGATGGGGAACCTCAACGAAACGGAGACCATTGCTTCCTAAGAAGGGAGAATTGATCTAGGTGGATATTGGTGGCCACCCACCTTTTCCAACTGAAATTTCTAGCAATTTTGACAATTTACTATTTTTAGCAGTTTTAACTTTCGGGGCCATTTTGAGGGCCTAAATGAAGGTTTTTCGGGATCGATCTTCTCAATAATAATCAAAGTCATGATTGAGCCCCCAAAATGAATCTCCTCAACGATACCTTTCCAACGGGCTATCATACACCTAAAACGAAGATCGTATGCAAAAGTTACGACCCCGGGAAGTTAATGTACTAACTTATCCAAACGGGGCCCACATGAATTTTGGCGCTTCATCTCCTATGGTTAGGTTTTTGGATGTCTAGGATTTTTGGAATTCCTTTTTATTGTAAAAAGGCCTTCAGAGCCTCATTGTAATCATCTTCTTATGAATGAGCGCAGCTATCACATCTCTTCTTAGAGATAAGCCACCACCATTCCAACAAGCTTGTTTCCACTGCATTTTACAGTTTCAACTTATTTCCTTATTGAATAGAAAACTAGTTTTACGGTATCTATGTTATTTTGTGTAAAGTACCTGTTAATAATATGTATTCATTTCGTTTCGCTCATAAAATCTGGATCATTAACTTACCAAACTATGGCCAAAGTTGACCAACATATTTTAATGAAACTATTGGAAGAAAATTTTAATATTCAATAAATAAAACATGGATTCCTCTCCATTCTCAAGTGAATACGCTAAACTCGTGGAAAATAAACAAATTGAGTCTCATGCCAAGATAAATTTCCTTTTTTTCTAGTGAAAATTTCCAGTCCTTTCGAGCAATGCTTTTCTTGGCCATGGGTTTCTCTTGTGTAATTCCTACTATCCACACAATCACCTCAAATTGGCATGAGCCTCATTGATTTGTCACCATGGCGGATGAGCTTGTTATGGCATTTTTCTATGCTTTGGGGACCTTCTTCTATGTCAGTAGGATACCAGAGAGATGGAAAGTAGGATGGTTTGATATTGCAGGGCACAACCATAAGATTTTCCATTTATTTGTAATTTCAGGGGCACTGACTCATTATGGTGCTACTCTAGTATTCTTGGAGTGGCATGATAGAAAGAGTTGTGATATGCTCGGATAAAATCTTAAGATATCTGAGATGTATCACAACCTATTGTACCCAATAAATAAAACATGGATTCCTCTCCATTCTCAAGTGAATAAGCTAAACGTGTGGCAAAGAAACAAATCGAATCTCATGCCAAGATAAATTTGACTTCAATCTTTGGAAAATCTCATGACAATGTTTAGAATGATTTCCATCAACATATTTTGGTGATCTGAAACTAGACTGTCGGCATTAATATATCCTAGATGTAACTTGCATTTGCATCGAAAACTAGACTATCTCATCTGTACTAATCATGAGAAATATAGTTGCTATGCTATAGCCAGTTTACAGTCCTATCTAACCATCAATAGTAGAGAAAGCCTTGTACAAATCCGTCAATGTGTGACTGTGGAATTTTTGTGATTAGGTTTTTTGGAGTTTGCTCGAGTGTTTGAGAAAATAGGAAACCATATTTTCATCAACTATTTGCCAATGTGTGAATCTTTTTCTGAAAAATAGGTTGTACCTTTCCTGTAATAGCCTCCTGGTCACCTCCCTCCACCACACTACTTCACAAATGTTGGTAACTACTCCACTGATATGGATAATATAGGTTCAATATTTTTTTATTATTTAAAATTATTGTTGTGGTCATCTCGCAGTTGGATGATTTTGAGAAAATTTAAGGTAACTAACCAGGTTGCCAACTAAATTTACCGTTCAGGAGGATGGGCCAGGATCGACTTAGCGAAATCCTGTCCAAAATATCCCAGAATCCGTCAAAATTGACATTGCCAATAACACTAAGGTGTGAAGAACACTGACCACATTAAATAGAATCTTGAAAAGTGAATTACATTTGAATTACATTGGATAACCAACCTGAGAATCGAACCTCCTTGCACCGAGCACCAAATCATGTAACACCAAAGCACTAGAGCGGAAGGGAGCAGAAGGAACATAGTGTAGACAGGGGATTTCGAGCTCGGCGCGCGGGAGAAGGAAGTTCAAAGGTAGCGTGAGGAAGTGTGGTGGTGCATTAAGTGAACCTCACTAAACTCCCTGCAGCCAACAGAGGAAGACGACGTCGCGACTGACGGGGGAGGACGGGAACGTAGCGTGCTCAACTATCCAACAGAGACGTGTTTTTCTGGAGATGGGACGGGAACGTAGCGTGCTCAACTATCCAACAGAGACGTGTTTATTGAGGGACGTTCAATGATGGTCAAAAACCCAAAACGTAGAACATTTCGCTTACTCCATTTCCAATACCCTAACATATTTGTTTTAAAATGCTTAATTTAAAGTCAAGTGGCACACTGAATTAAAGATGGGTAGATGGAGTTCAAAGGGGATTTTATCCTTTGTATTCATATTTATCTTAAAGAATAGGAAAGTTGAAAAATATTATTAATTCTTAAAATTTCAACCATAAAAATGTTTGACAATATAATTGTAGAAGTATTAAAAAATTTAAGAATTTTATATTGTTTCTAGATTTTTTTGGCAATTTTTAGAGTAAAATACTTCTATCCTATAAAAATTGGGTAAATAAAATGGAAATCGGTTAAACAGTTTTTTAGGAAAAAACATGTAAAACTAACTCATGGACGAATTTTATCCCCTAAATTTGTTTTCTACTCTATACCATCAAATACTTCAACCATTATGGAGGAGTAGCTCTATCAATCTTATTTTCTTGTGACCCTAGGTGAAGGTGGGATAATGGTGTCTATTCCGGGTATGGGTGGTTGGTGGACACCCTTAGGTCATTGTTGATGTCAATGTGGTAATCCTGGAAGCGTCTTCAAATCTACAATAAATGATTTCTTGGAAGGGTTTTAGAGCTCCATTAACTTGAAGAGTGAGTAGCTATGGAAATTTCATATTATCATCCCACTTCTCAATGTTCACACTAGTTTCAAATTGTAGGTTATAATCATAGAAGCATCCCCAATTTATGTTTATCAAATTCTTGAAAGGTTTCATAGCTTGGTTGGCTGGAAAGGTGAGTAGTTCTATCAATTTCACATTCCACCTAGCACCTCTGTCAATTTGGTTGTGGAATTATGGTTTAGAATTGTAGAATTAGTAATGGATAGTTTAAAGGACTGGAATTGGGGGATTTTGGATAGATTTCATTGGAGTCTAGATTGTATGGAAAGCCATAACCATCTGGGGTGATTCCCCCTCTATGAGGTTTCTAGAATTCCACATGCCATATAAAGATAAGAGGCCCTTATTCTAGACAACATGACCTCTATTTTTATTGTAATAGGGAAAATTCACACTCAGGAGAAGAATAATAATAGTGGGATGGAAATTATTATGGAAAACTTACTTCAACAAAAGAGACAAATTGAAAACTTAGAAGCCAAGTGTTGTGTTCTACTTCAATAGGTTTCCAATTTGACCAAGAGCCCACAGTCAACCTCTCTTCCAACTCTTCCAATTATATTATGTTTATTGGATTAAGTTTAAATGAAAAATATAAGGAAAAACATGTTCTACAAATTCCCAAATAAGCGGATGGAATGGACTAAGATCCTTATCCTTCTCCCATTGAAAAAGATGAATCTTACATTAGGAATGCCCTTAATTTATTCTAGGTCATATTATGTTTTGTAAATTTAGTCTTCTTTTAGGTGTATTTTTTAGACTTTATAGCAGCATAAACTTTTGGAAATCCTCTATGAAAAATAATATCACAATTTTTTATAATTATTTCACATTTTTTTTTTTGACAAATCATGAATTACAAACTATTGGACAATCCTCTTTTTTGTATCACTTTGTTATCTTGTTAGGTTTAGATGCCCTTATTAATGCTTAAATCAAATATATTTGTGTTACATACAACAATTCAATCGAAGTGAATACAATTTTTATTATCTATCTTCACAAAACAACCATCACTCAATGAAAGATTCACATCTCAATTAAATTCAATATAAAACCCTATTTTAAGCACTCCTTTGGAATCTTGTCCTTACAAATTGAAATATGAACACACGAAGACAATTGGAAATTTGTTTCAAATAAAGAAATATAGTGTAGTGAAACCTTACCATCTTCATTTACAAAGACCATAAGATGCACATTAGCAATAGTGTGTATTCCTTCATTGCATGAATCATTTTTTATTCTTCCTACATCGATCACAATAAATGACTATTTTATTAATGATTGGCTCTTAGATTTCTTTATATATTTTGGATTGAATTTACTTCTTTTCTTATGTATAAATGTGATCTTAAGGAGCCTGTGGTTTGTTATATTGACTTGTTATAGCCTAGGTCCATTTCATTTTGTGTTAAACCTTAGAAATGAGTGCAGATGATCTTTAAGGAATGATGACGCAGTGATTTTAAAAGGTTTACCATGGATATCTACAGATCAACGTACCTATGGACAAACACTTGGTATTGTAGCATCACAGTGACTCAGTTACAGGTTGAGGAAGGAATCAAGAAGTTAATGCCTGAGCCAATGTGGAACTGAGCATAACGGTCTAACCCGCTTCTCACAAGAATATTGGACGGTGCCATGGGAATCTACACGTTCGGTTTCATCCTCAACATTTTGATCATCTAATTGTGAACCTCCCGGGCACAATTTCAGCTCTTGGTTTGAGCATCCATAATCGATATAACAATATGAAACCTCCATTACAGAGATGAAAGCCCCCGGCATCCAATCTAAAGATCCTCTCTCACTGAGGGTGATGGAGACATGGGATAAATGTTGTTGTATCTTACTAAAATTGTTGTGTTTTAAAAACTGTTAACATTTTTGCTTTTTTTTTTTTTAATTGGCACTGAGCCCAGCGATTATATCGTTTGGAGAATAGAAACTCTGTAGAAAGGTAGTAATGAGCGAGCAAATGAGAAAAACACTGATATAAGGGTTGAAAAACATCTTGTTAAAATTGTTGTGTTTTAAAAACTGTTAACATTTTTTTTAAAATAGGCACTGAGCCCAGCGATTATATAGTTTGGAGAATAGAAACTCTGTAGAAGGGTAGTAATGAGCGAGCAAGTGAGAAAAACACTGATATAAGGGTTGAAAAAACACTTTCATTATTTTTAATGCAAAGGTTGAGTCTGTGATACCAAGGGTTGAAAAAACACTTTCATTATTTTTAATGCAAAGGTTGAGTCTGTGATGCCAATTGTGAGTGTTGTAGAATCATAAGTATAGTATTTTAAGGCACTTGGAACCCATGAGCAAGGGCCCACTCGGAGTTGCCAAAATACCCAATTTTTTTTCTGTTTTTGTACATTAATGGGCAATACTAGATTTTACTTTGTTATCACAGTTCTTTGTTAATTTGAATTATGAATGACAAGCTCTTCTTTTGAGTATAGCTTTTAGAGAAGAGAACAACCTATAGAATGTAGATATTTCATGTCTATGTATTAGCCCTAATGAGGTAGCCATGAGCTAGACTCTGATTGGACTTGTCAATTTTCATTTTGTAGTAGTTTAATTGATTATAAAATAGTCGCACTGTCACATAAACTTTAACAAATTTTCGAGTATGGAACTTATTACGGTGCATTCTAGTTGATCCTATCACACCATGCATGGTGCCATGAAAAACATAGTGGGTGCACCACAACACAATGTTACATTTCTTGGCAATACATTTGGTAAACATGAACGCCCCGGTGCGCACATTTACTAATGCACTATGTAAAAATATACCCGATAGGGGCGGTGCGCTATGTACTTTAATGCCTCAGTGCATTATATGTACTTTGATGCACTGCCCCACCACTTATATGATTTTCTTCGGTGCGTCGTTAAATGGATGCACCGGTGTGTTTATGTTTATCAACGCACCGTCGAGAAATGTAACAAGGTACGCAGTTCGCCCTGTAAATTTACAGGTCACACCATATGCGGTGCAAGCCAAGAGCCTCGAATGCACCACACAGTGTTTTTGTTTTATTTATTTTACACTTAGAATTTCACTCAATTTTAAATTTTAATATGGTGAAAACTTAATTTATGAAGAAATAAGGATATTACTTGGACATTTTTTTGTTGGGGAGGCATGGTTGCGACGTACTCAAAAAAACTAAATTTGTCCATCGTTTGGCAAAGCTCGAAATTCACACACCGAGCAAYAGATGAAAGGAACACAACCAAGGAAAACACTTATGGAAGGGCACTTCAGATAGGCAAAGATTGCACTAGTGCTTTTGAGCTCTACAACACTAAAAATGATTTTTACCATTGGTAATTTTTTTTTAATAAAACCTTGTTCTAGTGCACTCGATGCACAACTGCATCGGTCCATCCATGTTTAATGAGCGCATCATTTATATTAAAAAAAAAACCAGCCCTAGCATAGTGCGTGTGTTTTTTGGTGTGCATCGATGCGTATACTACTCCATAGTGCACCGCCATACATTTTTTGGAAAACTACAATAGTGCAAATTTTTTTGTTTAAGCATGACACGGTGCAGTGTAATAATAGATGTCCCGATGTGCTTAGGTTTATAGAGTGCATCGCCTAAATTTGAAAATTAACCCTAACACGATGCTCCATATTGGAGCAATTGTGCGCATGATACAATGGAGTGCACATATATATATTTTTTGACACAATCTTACATTGATGTGTAAATGTTTTTTATTTAACCATATGACAGTGCCCTCTACTGATAGCGCCCCCATGCTTCCAGTGTTACGTTGTGCACCGTATATTTTTAAAAGAACGCTATTACGGTGCATCATTATTTCCTAGTGTGTCCTTATTTCCGTAGTGCACCCTATAATATTGTTCTTTATTTGAAATAACCCTGTTATGGTGTACTATTTTTGAAGGCACCAATGCCCCTATTGTAGAAAACGCACCAGTGCTTTAGGTACTTATAAAAACACTGGTGTAAAAACATCCGCTAAAACCTCCACCTGCTCACCTCCACTAGTATCATTTGGGATATTTTTATAAGGGCGTCTGCAAAAACCAACCTTAGCTAGAGGGTTTTTTCCTTGTAATGGTAATAAATCACCGTAGAGCAATGAGCTTGATGCTTTGAGTTTTTACTGTTGCAATTAACATTCTTGGAGTCCTCAACAAGAGATATTTGATAGCCAACCTATGGAGTCACTGCAATTATCAACCAATGAAAGAGGTGGATGGTGGGCAGGCCGCCTTGTTTGAAACGTGTTACGTATTGTCATTATTATATGCAAATATTGGGGGGAGGCAAGAAATGAGGACCACATGGTTACAATTTTTTCTTCGTGTTCAATCCATCCTCACAAATGACGACAAATGTGTTATATATGGAAAGATTCCTCGCAGACTTTTATTTTTATTTTTAAGTGAATAATAATGGAGTGGTTTGGTTGTGATGGCTTGGCTTTACCGCATACCCGTAGGATGCCCCGACCTGAGTTAAGTTCGGATCTTCTGTACTATAAGTAGCCCTCGCTACGCCTTGCTTCTCAACCAACATTTACTGTAATTGCATATCCTTCCTGCGTCATCTGATTACCCAATTCTCCTTCCGAACATGTCTCACGAAGAGGTTGATGAATTCGCTGCCTGTGTTGGCAGTCTCAACATCCATTTATCACAGCGACGGTAATCACACTAGCAGAATCTCTCGAGACTTCTCTAAAGTTGTGATCTGTCTTTTACAATAGTCTGAGAATGTAAATGTTTTTGTTCTGGTCTATGTTTTAGACTGTAAAACCCTGACCAATGATCTTTGAATGCAGATTGAACGGCAAGGTCGCAATAATAACGGGCGGAGCATCTGGCATCGGAGAAGCCATTGTTCGGCTCTTCACAAAACACGGAGCCAAAGTCATAATCGCAGACATTGCAGACGAAGCTGGGAGAAAGCTCGCCGAATCCCTTTCTCCTCCGGCAATTTACTTGCACTGCGATGTCAGCAAAGAGCAAGACATGAGCGCAGTGGTGGAGTTGGCCATGGAGAAATACGGTCAACTCGATATAATGTATAACAACGCAGGAATAGGCATTGCAGACAAAAGCGTAGCGGAGTATGACATGGAGCAATTCGATCGAGTGATGAAGGTAAACGTGAGAGGAGTGATGCTGGGCATTAAGCACGCTGCCCGCGTTATGATCCCGCAGAAGAAGGGCTGCATAATCTCTACTGCTAGCGTTGCAAGTATTGTAGGAGGACTTACTCCCTACTCATACACGGCCTCCAAGCATGCAGTGATAGGGCTGACTAAGAACGGCGCAGCAGAGCTTGGGAAATACGGGATCCGAGTCAACGCTGTCTCTCCTTATGGATTGGCCACGGCTCTTACAGTTGAGTACTTCAAGGAAGGCGGTGCCTCCTCATCTGCTTCAGAAATGGATCTCAAGGCGGCTGTGGACGCCTTCTGCAGCAGTGTTGCCAACTTAGAGGGAACGATTCTTAAAGTGGAGGATGTTGCGGAGGCAGGTCTTTACTTGGCCAGCGATGAGGCTAAGTATGTTAGCGGGCATAACCTTGTAGTCGATGGCGGAGTCACTGTTGTTAATCACTCCTGGAGGACCTACCGATGACACTTTAATGCTATTTGTCAATGAAGTTAGCAGAGAGTCCTCGTCCTACCATATAAATAATGTTGGTTCACATTATGCACCACTGCTTCATCTGCTGGTTTAAGTTTCCCTATGAAATGGATTCTTTTTGCTTCCGTACTTATGGCGAGTTATGAGATCAATCACACTTTCTGTATTCTTTTTGCTTCCGTATTTATGGCGAGTTATGAGATCAATCACACTTTTAATGTGATATAACTAGAGTGTCACCTTGAGACGGTGGAAGTCATAAGTTCGAATCTGATTATCCCTAAACCTTGAGTCATTCCATCAAACAAAATTTTGTTCCTTATTTTATAGCTCTCTTCACTCGAGAGGCTGTGTCATTTAGACTAGTTATTTTTTTATGGTATTTAATGATATTTCTTTTCTTATTTGACATCGGTATTTTTGGGCAATTCCATTAATTCGTCTAGATAGCATATCCACACTACTAGTTTGTTGATTTTTGGTATTTGTGATGGACTAAAATTATTTTATTTTATTTCCAATTTAAATTATTATATTATATAAGTGACATGTATGCTCATACTCACTTCTTTCATGTAAAAACTCTAAACACAACGTAAAACAGAGGGCTCATTGGAGTCCAGAAAAGAAGAACCAATGGAACTATTCTAAGTAACTCCTACGGACCATTCATAATTCCAATTTCCAAATAAGCCATAAGACTTGATGAGGCTTAAGGATTCAAAGTCATTATTTTTTTCCATGTTCAATCACATTCACATTTTAGTAGTCGTGACAATGAATGAGATATATATTGTTATTATATATGGAAAGATTCTTCTTACAGTACAAGGCTATGTAAATGTAAGGATCCAATTGAGGAAATTCACATGGTTATAGATTTTTTTTTACATGGTTGGGTTTTGATAGACTTGTTAATGCAATAATAATGGTTGGGTTTTGATAGACTTGTCAATGCAATAATAATGGAGTAGGAGAATCATATGGTTATATATTTTTTTTACATAATTAGATTTTGATAAACTTGTCATTGCAATTATAATAATGAAGTGGTTTAGCTGTGATAGCTTAAATTTTCAGCATACATTTAGGATGTCTCACCTAAATTAAGTTTAAATCTTCTATAGTAAAAGTACACTTGACTAGGCCTTGCTTTTACACCAACATCTACAACTACTTCTTCCTATAGTTTCATGTGAGGCTTCTTGCCTCATCTAATTAACTTCATTCCCAACTATGTCTAATGAAGAGGTTGATGCATTTTCGAGGTTGATGCATTTTCTATCTATGTTGGCAATCTCAACATCTATTCATTAAAAAAAACGACAATCACACAAGAAGAATCGATAAATCTTTTGCAATCTCTTTGTTTGAAAGTTCTCTAAAATTATGATGTGTATTTTACAGATGTATAAAATATAAATGTTTTTGTTATGTTCTATGTTTTAGATAAGAACCAAAACTAAAAATGACATCGGAGTAGTGAATGATTTCGAGGTGCCCTTCTCATAAAGATTATTGAAAGTTTTTTTCAATGATTTGTCTCTGTTTTCAAATGTTTTATTTTGAATTGAAATTGAACGTGATACGATAAGTATTGAATCGTTGACTTTTCTCATATGAAAGGAGGAATGTTTTTATGAAGATAATTACACTTATACCTATACCATACAACATGTTGTATAGTTTTGAAGGCAAATCCTATCTACTATCGAGTCGAGTTTGTATGTGAGAGATATTTTTTTTTGTTGAACTCCACTTCATTCTTAGTATTAGAAATGATTCATTTTCTTCAATAGAAGAAGAAGAATTTTTTTTTTATCTTACAAGCTTTATCGTGAAAAACAACACCCACTTACTAAAATAGGGTGAAAAAAATTATTTTCATTTAAGAGAAACAAATGAGGTTAGAGGTTTTGATCCCCATTCCCCTTAGGGTCTTTAAGATTCATAAGGTGGCTAATACATATGGCTCATATTTTGTTCAAATGGATGAAAAAGACAAGGGGATGGAAATTTACTCACGCAACTAACAATTTAATAAAAATCATCAATGCATTCATACTCAAGAAACATAACGTTATTCAAATAATATTTATTTACATAGTGAAATAATTATAGTAAAAACAACATAAAATTATTTGTTTGTAAATTAATCAATTGGAAAGAGTGTTCCTCCCAATCATATGTTTGTTGTTCATTTTCTCTCAACACCAAGCCACCCCCAAGCTCAGGCTATGAGTCCACAAGGAGGTATGAATCACTTGGTTGTCCACTCTCCACACTCAACCCCATGTTTTATTGTTTTGTACTGGGTTGAACACTTGGTATTGAGTTATTTTCCACAACGGTATTGTTATATGAAGTGACCATAGTTTATTCATATTATCAAATATATACTATATGTCGGCATTAATATATCCTACTAACTTGCATTTGCATCGAAAACTAGACTATCGCATCTGTACTAATCATGAGAAATGCAGTTGCTATGCTATAGCTGGTTTACATTCCTATCTAACCATCATATCAACCACACTTTGCATGTATATTTATTTTTTATTTATTTGTGTATTCGTGTGAGATACGTTGTAAAACAAAAACTAGTGTATATATTTGAAAAACCATGCAGAATTGGATTGTATCGAGTAGTATGTTTGCAACTTTATTTGACACCATACATTGAGTTTTGTTAATTTCAACATTATAATTGTTCTACATATGCTTATGCAAAAGGATTAGAGATCATTTAAGTCTAGTGGTTGCCACTTAGAGAGACATAATGTTAAAAGTTTATTTTTAAATGCCTAATCAAAATTAACACATAACTTTTTCAATGTTAAAATTTTATAATCAGCATAGAGGGGTCTTCTAAGAAACGATCCACATGTTTCCACATGAAAATCAATTGAATACTTGAAGTGTTTATTGTTTCTGATTGTATTAGGAGGTTTAAAATGAAAATATTGTGAATGGATAAAAAAAATTCTTAATGTGTTTATACAATGCTTGTAGGAATTGATACAAAATGAGTAATCAAGGGAAAAAAATGGAAAACTATAATGGGCCTTGAAGTGCAAGACTCTAAAGACAAGATCACATTTTCTAGTAAAGATTTAATTTGGTCTGAAGTATATCGAACAAACATGGGCATTGCTTGGGTTGCAAAAATCTCTTCAAAAAGAGTTCCTGACTTTATTAGAGGGGATGAAATGAAAAAGCTCCATGTACTTTCATCCCCCCACAAAACAAACCCCCAAAATCAAGGGCTAGTGCTACCTTACAATATGAGTTGTAAGTACCTTAGAAATGCATTGTTTACATGTTGGTAATACAAGTGTGTTCTCATTTGTTGTATGTATTAATGTTTCAAACATTGTTATGCAGTTATGCTTGCTCATATGGCCCAGAGGAAAACATACAAAGAAATGAAGAACATCCTTTTTTCAGAAGAGGGGTTGTTAGTGCCACTTCATCGTAAAGGTTATGGTTCAAAACCACGACGTAGCAATTTTGACATATAATGTGTATGGACATGAATATGGGTATGGATGGACTTTACATGGCTAGCATGATACTTCGGGTGAGGCTAGGTCCATGCATAAAACAAGGATTTCGAGAGACATGATCTCTTATGTAGAAAGTTGTTATTTTTTGGAAGTGCCAGTTGATTTAGCTTGTAAAATGCATATAATAAAGCATGTTGATATGGATGCCACAACTCAGGAAAGAGATTTTTTCTTGAGAAGGAAAGATGTTGTCAACATCTACATTCGTTTGATGAAGGGAAACTACCAATTTCACAAAAAGGATGAAATGAGCATGAACCTTTGGTATAAAAAACACCAAGATGATTTTTTGTTTTACCAAAAGCCCAATGGTGGAGATGTCCCTTTCATAATTGGAATTAAAACACCATGGAGGTTGGAGACCATGGTTAAGCTATATCGCAATAGCTTAATAGCCATGGATTCAACATTCAATACAAATAAATATGGAGTAACTATGTTTCCAATGATTGATTTCGTATGATCATTTGATTTGTATTAAATGATGAAATATGATTGATTTCGTATGATCATTTGATTTGTATTAAATGATGAAATGATTGTGAACCTTTGGTATAAAAAACAAAAAGGATGAAATGAGCGTGAACCTTTTGTATCAAAAAAACCAAGATGATTTTTTCTTTTACCAAAATCCCAATGGTGCAGATGTCCTTTTCATAGCTAGAATTCAAATGCCATGGATATTGGAGACCATGGTTAAGCTATCTCACAATAGCTTAATAGCCATGGATTCAACATTTAATACAAATAAATATGGTGTAATTATGTTTCCAATAATTGATTTAGTATAATCATTTGATTTGTAGTGATTAATGATTATTGATGACTTAAACTTGACTACATATGTTCTTTTGAATATGACACTATCAATTGTACACATTAGTAGTGTTTTATGAACAAAAAAGCGGGGTTCCAGTTGCATGGGTGGTGGCATCACGAAATATGTCACATGATATTGCACTATGGTTAGAGCACCTCATGCATATGTGTTACCAATTTCGTCCTTATTGAAAATTTAATGCTTTCATGGTTGATGATGCATTGGATGAAATTGTTACATTAAGGTAACTTCAATCTTGTTATTGTATATTTTAACTTGTATTTTTTCTATAAATATCACACTAAAGATGAATTGAATTTGGCAGGAGAATCACAAGGTGTGAAGTGATCTTATGTATTTGGCATGTATGATGAGCATGGCTAAAAAATGTGAACTGGTTGGCTAGTAGTCTAAAAATAACAAGCAATATGTTCAATGAGTTAGGCATCATCATGAAAAATTGTTCCAATGACGAAGTGATAGATGCAATCGATGGAGTTTTCATCAAATTCACAAATGAGGAGAATTTATTGGACTATTTCTACAAGGATTGGGTTGTTAATGATAAGATCCGTAAGTGAAAGAAATTTTATTTGTATTTTTATTTTTGTGTTTTGTAAAGATGATATATTCACTAATTCATTTTTTATATGTAGGGATGTGGGTAAAAGGCTGCAGAGATTTTCTTCATGCAAATCATGAGACAAATAATGCTATCGAGTCATATCATTGTTACTTTAAGACCAAATTTCTATCAGATTGAAGAAAAAAGTGTGCTCATAGGATGGATTGGTTATTGCATATCCTCATGATAAATGTTGAACCCTATTAATGATTCAAAGAAATTTTGAAAAAAAATGGATATTGGAATAACTACATGAAAGAGAAACAACTTGAATCATCAATGGAAAATGAAAGAATAATTCCAAATAGTAATTGTTGACTTAATGAGAAAACATCTTATGCCTATTGGGTGAAGAGTCAAACAAAGTGTGATAAGAAATATCATGTCACCCAGTATCACAAAATTTTTATAGCTTGTTATTGTCCATGGTCTATTCATGGAAACATTTGCAATCATGCCATAAAGGTGAATTAGTTGTATTACTCATTAGGTGATTCAAATTCATTACTAGATCATGATGCAATACCCAATTCATTTAATGATCCTCATGAGATAAACATACATGAACCAAATCTTGATGTAGATGCAAACAAATCTATTATGGCCAGTGAGATTGTTGATCTAGATGTTGAGGGACTTCGATTAGCTAGAGAGGAGTTGTTTGGATACTTAAAGATGTTTTAAAAAAAACATCCCTCTTCTTTGAACAAGACCGAACAATTGGTTGGTCTAGTTAAAAAAATGTTGGAAGAAGCTAACGACCTTCATATTATGGATTATGACTTCACTCTTGGGTTGGGTGCTTTTGAGTCATCTCTAAAGAGGAACAAGAGTTTTCTTAGCCCTAAAAAGAAGAAAAAAAGAAGAAAACAAAGTGACATCTTAGAAATTTATTTGAATGTCTTTGCATGTGAATATGAACCATTTCAGTTTCAGTACCTCAACAAGCGAGGGCGTCCTCTCTCCAACAATGCAATGTCTATGGTCCCAGGTGAGTTTAATAGAGAAATGATATGAATATGTTTAGATTAGTGTATATAGACATCACCATTTTTTAACAAAGTAATGTGTGAATTGTTTGCATAGGTGCAACAATCCACTACGGTGGATTCATTCCAAGAACATAGACAGATACTATGTCATTCTATTTTTCCTACCATTCCAAGTACTTTTGGTTGGACTCGCAATTGATATAATTCATATTTTCATATGTGTATTACTTTACATGTCAATGTGAGTTTTATTATAGATATAGGAGATTCTTCTGGATATTTTCCTCCATTGGAACATGCTCGGTTGGTTGGCAACTCTCTAGTTGGTGATTTTACATGTTTGTTGTGATATACTTTCTCTTAATTTGTTTTAATTGGTGTATTGAGTGCTATTGATGTATTATTGTGTTAACTATGATTATGACAGGAAACTATAGTATGAGGGGAGAAGCATCCTCTTCTACCATACAAATCCAACCACACGAGGGTTGCAGCTCCAGTATTGCCCAATTTTCCAGAGACATACCTCATCATATCGAGTAAACCATTATGGTGAAGGTGAACCCTCATATTTGGTATTTTTTAAATTTCCACAATATCCAAGTGTTTAACATGAATACAAAATGCTTCAAGTATCAAACCCATTTGAAAATGAGCCCAATTTATAAGAGTAGGATATTTATGAGAAATTGTTATCAACCCAAAATTTTGTAAAGAAAAAGATCAAGTAAGAAGGTATTACCTTAGAGATTAGATTTTGAGTGAATTTTCACAAATTCTGTACTAGTGATGCCATCCCCCTTTTTCCATGCCTAGCTAAGGTGAAGTCTATATTATAGGGAAGTGGCTCCTAATTTAGGGGAAAATGTGGTAATTTAGTTTGAGAGGGATAGTCACACAACATGTTTTTCTTTCATTATTAAATTTATTTGTGATTACTAGAGGTTTAATTAAGTAGCACTTCATTCTTTAAGATAAAGCATAGATTTCATTTCATTTATTTGTGCATAAATTGCAGGGAGGATGAAAACTGTGTTCTCTATACAATGAACTATCCAATGCCTCCAATTGATGCAATGCAAAAGATAGTTGAAAGATGTACATGGAAGATATTTGACGGAAATTGAGCATCAATGTAGTGAAAAAAATT
>ML799087.1:331665-347978 GCA_009831015.1 Picea engelmannii | reverse complement strand
AAATATCTCAAGGATATATCGCCATCATTCAATCGCTATCAACACATGTGTAAATTAGTATACATAATTCACATATATAAATTCACATCTATATAAATTTACTGTAGTAGAAATTCACATGTATAAAATGATGTTGTCTAGCATGTAAAACGCTATCAATATTAGTGAATTTGCCATCAACTGTATTAAAAATGCAGAGTAGATTCTCCATCAAAAGTATAAAAATGCAGAGTAAATTTGCTAGGAAATGTATTAAAAACACAGAGTTAATTCACTAGGAAATGTATTAAAAACGTAGAGTTAATTTGCCAGGAAATGTATTAAAAACACATAGTTAATTCGCTAGGAAATATTGATGCAAAATCCGTGCAAAGTGTCACGATTGCGTAGGAAGAAGGCTGTGGAGGTTTCCAAGAAAATGGTGGTGGGTAAGCTGGGTAAAACACCCAAAGGGGTTGTGAAATCCTTGTGTAACTAAGATGACATTGTGTAAACAATGATATTACAAATCATTTTCATCCCAAGCCAAGAAGAAAAATTGCCCATAAATAAATTGATTTCCATCACACTTGCTAGGTCTAAATCGATTCGAGTTCAAGAGGGGATTCAAAATAGGCACAAACGCTATATAATTACACATGCCAGGGTTTTCCAATTAAAGATTCAAATGTAGTCCCAAATAAACATTCAATTCGTTGTCAACAATATTCAATCGCTGTCACAACACAAATAAGTGCAGACATTAACATAATAAAACGATGATATTTATCGATCAAGGCGTTGGGATTCATCAATCAAAAAACATATTTTTACCATCCAACGCAGAAGAAATCGATCAAAAGAAGGTGCAAGACCAATCATTCAGCCATGAATCAATCAACGCGGAGATAAGTAAGGTAGATGGCTGGGAAAACATCATCCTTTACTCATCATCCACGCATAGAAAAGCAAGGCATTATAATATATAGGTCTATTAACACCGAAGTGACAATAGTCGATTCGGCTCCTATCCCACTACTCAGGCATGGACTGATGATCTAGGGATAAGGATGGAAAATAGAGCACAATATCTTCATAATAATCAATAAAAAAAAACAGAACAGTCATAGCAATTAGGGATTGGGTTGCCAAGGAAATCAATTCAAAAGAAATGATCATAAGGCTATGATGACTTTAAGTTCTTGATTAAAACGCTAAGTAAAGCACATTTCTTTACACAATATAAGTACAGAAATGAAAGCGCAAGAAAAATATTAATCTACCATTCAAATAAACACATGTGTACCGTAGCCCAAGGTGACAGCTCTGAGTTGTTGTCATGTGCGCGTTGTGTCCAGCTCCCACTTTCCGACCGATGTTACTTCACCAATTCCCCCTAAGCCCCCCGAGCTGCAAATGTGCCACGCACGCTAAACCAAAGAACAACTAGCACCCAGCTCACCTCGCAAGGTTGAGCTACCACTCGTTACCCGACTTGGTTTCCCAACTCCCACACAATAAGTCAGTCAAGAATAAAATTGAGCAGCGTAACATTACGCATAAATGATCAGATCGATACTCCTACTCCTCCATCCTTTTTATAGAGTTTCTAAGTGATTTATTTCCCAAATTCCCATTCAATTTATTTTTCATTAATTTAATTCAGAAAAACCTCCCCCGTACACATGTCACCCATCCCCCTAGATGCACTAGAATTTAATTTGATTAATTATTTAATTATTCTTATTTCCCTCAGCCACCTAAAAACATTCCTAAAAATGATCCTTGGTGTCCCAATATTCCCTTACACAATTTAAATGACTTACACCTTTACTAAATTCCTAGTTGAGTTCATAGTTAGAAGGTTCTTAAAGGGAAGATTCCTTACTAAGTTAATCATTCATATTTTTCCTTACGTTTCCCTTTTTCTTTATGTTTCCCCTTTTTCCCTTAGTTTCCTATTTCTTTTTAAGTTTCCCTCTTTTCCCTTTATAACTAAAACTCAAATTAGCAAGTGTAGAAAAATCAACTTTTACCCCTTTTTCTTTTTAATTAATAAAATTTAATTAGCATTTGTAGAAAAACAATCATTTCCTTTTAAAAAAAATCTAATCCCCCAAAGTAATTTGATTTTAATAAATTAATTGAATCTCTTACCCCCTTCTTGTCACATGTTTAATTATGATTATTATTATTTTTTTTACCAAAAGTGTCACTTAGACCTAGATTTTAATTTCCTAGGTTGGGCGACATTTCTATTAAGGTTTTTTTTTCTAAATCTTACTTATCACATCATTCATTTTAAGGCCGACTAGGTTTATTCACTTACTCGTTGAAATTGTGACGTTCCCTTCAAGACGCACTAAGTGCTCCAAGGGTGCCACTCACCTTTTTTTGTTTTCCTTGTGTGACGTGTCCTTTAGGACGCACTATGTGCTCCAAGGGTGCCACTTGCCTCTTTCCATTTTCCTTGTGCAAAGTTCCCTTCAAGACGCACTACGTGCTTCAAGGGTGCCACTTGCCTCTTTCCATTTTCCTTGTGTGACGTGCCCTTCAGGACACACTACGTGCTCCAAGGGTGCCACTCGCCTCTTGACTGACTTCGTAGACATCAAAAACCCCTGGAGTCAATACTCCGCCAGGTGATCTTGTGGGAGACTAAGGGCCTCTAAGGAATAACGCCCCTGCCTTATTGTGCACCCCTTAGAATCATTGCGAGCGACTGTCACAGTCTACCCTCACAACATCGTGTGTCTTCTCAAACTAGACAATCATTAACCTATAGTTTGAGCCATGACAGGAGTGCTAGTAGGTTGTGGCAGGGTTGTTGTCCACACCTCTCCCTCAAGGTCTCTGGTTTTCGTGCATGACCCCTCTACTCCACATGTGAGTCTGGTCAGTAAGCTATTGTCATCTTGCATCATCAACAAATCATTTTAGCAATAATAATCAATCATCATAGCATCTAATCATATGTACATAAGTCATATTAACAACAATCAAACCTCAATAGTCCACTCCCTGACTCGATCCAGAGTCTAAGGGGTTTCATCGATGCCTCTGCATCCTCGAGGTCCAAAATCCTGCACACTTAGGATAACCTATTCAATAGCACATGTCTATGTCAATACAACAAAATAACATATCATCATATCCGTAATGCCTCATAATCATAATCAAATGACCAACAGTATAATAATTTGGATCACTTGCAAGCAAGTGTCCTCAAAGAATAAGTACGTTCAGTGTGCGCAAGAGCGGGATGTTACATACACCCCCTCTTGGTCTAAATTTCATCTCGAAGTTTCATAGTATATAAGTGCCAAAATAATGTGTATCACAATATCATAAGTCTATCTATCAAACAAAAATGGAAACAATTGGTGCATATCATATGTGTCCTCCTAGGTCACCGAGTGCAGACAATAGTTTTCCCACTGGACCTTGAACTGATCTACTATTCGATGTCGTAGTTGTCAAATGCAATGAACTAGGATGTGGGTCGGCTCAGCCTTGAGCGCACCCTCATCCGATACCTACAAGATACTCAAGTCAAAACATGTGTAGGATCACTAACATAATGTCTCAAACAGAGATGTGAAAGACATCGTGCATATGCCTCAAGGATTAAGCAAGGCTAGTCAATAGGCCACGACTCTCTCCTTTCCACCTTCTCACATCATCCCACGAACCTAGGAGAGATTTTAACACTCTTTCCAAAATTGATCGAAATCTTATGCGGTTTCACCCATAAGAAGATTTGATCACCAACTTCGTAACTATGGTCGACATGGTGCGCATCGACATAACTCTTCTACCGATCCTGCACTTCCTTGATCCTTTGTCTTAAAGTTTGAATTTGTTCTTCCATTTCTTGGATCACTTCCGGTCCCACCAGGACCCTATCCTAAATTCGATCCCAAATCAAGGCATCTGACACGATCGCCTGCAAAGAAACTCGAAGGGCACCATCTTAATGGTGTTTTGGTAACTGTTCTTATATGCAAATTCTACCAGTGGCAAGAATTCTTCCCAGCATTTTTGTTGGTTCATCACGTACATGCGCAACATGTCTTCCAGGATTTGGTTTTTTCATTCAGTCCGCCCATCTGTCTCCGGGTGATACGCAATACTAAAGTTAAGTTGGGTTCCCAAGGCCTCCTTGAAACTAGTCCAAAATTGTCTAGTAAACATCGATCCTCGATCGAATATAATCGTCTTAGGCATGCCATGCAACCTCACAATCTCATTGATGAAAACTATAGCCATGTCAGGTTCCTGATACATCGTAAGCACGGGAATAAAATGAGCACTCTTCGTCAGAGTGTCGACTACCACAAAATTGAGTCGTGTCTCCTTCTCGTCAGTGGCAATCCAACAATGAAATCCATCGAAATGACCTCCCATTTCGATTCCGGAATAACGTGTGGCTGTAGTAGTCCTTCCAGATATCTATGTTCAACCTTCTCCTACTGACATCCTAGACATCTAGCCATGTAGTTGACTATGTCTTCCTTCAATCCTTTCCAGAAGAATAAGGGTTTTAAGGTCCACCCTCATCTTCGTGACTCCAGGATGAGCCATATACACTGCTCTATGAGCCTCCTTTAGGATCAAAATCCTCAACTCGTCGTTGGGAGGTACGCAAATTCGACTTATAAATCTCAATTATCCATTGTTGTCCATACTAATTCTCCAAATTTTGGGTACCATCATTGTGTTTTTTTCGATAAAATCCTTGACCTCTTGTACCAGCCATCGTTTCACTATAAAGCTAGAATCTTTTCACGTAGATTTATCTGAAGAGGAATCACCAAAAATATGTGTGGTATCTGGCTAAACACATGACCAAATTTGTTCATTGTTTCCTCTATGTAAGTGATCTCGAAATCATACTTGCTAATCAATTCCGACCAACGTCATTGTCGCGCATTCAGGTCTCTTTTCATAAATATGTGTTGTAGTCCACATTGGTCCATTTTTAGTTCGAATTTATGTCCAATAAGGTAGTGTCTCCAAACTCTCAAGGAATAAATAATGGATAACAACTCCAAATCATGTGTTTCATAGTTCTCCTCATGCCTTCTCAATTTCCTCGAGATGTAAGCGATCACTCGACCGTCTTGCATCAAGACTCCGCCTAACCCTTCCTTGTATGCGTCAGTGCATACCAAGAAATTTGTGTCCATGTTAGGGACCTTTAGTATCGGGGTTGTTGTCAACAACTCCTTGAGCCTTTGAAATGCCTCCGCGCATTTCTCGGTCCAAACAAACTTCTTGTTCTTCTTCTGAAATTATGTGATCAGATTTGCTATCTTCAAAAATCAGCCGACGAACCATCGATAGTATCCTGTTAAACCCATGAAACTACGCACTTCTGGGACATTCATCGGTGCAAGCCATTCCATAATAGTCTTGACCTCTACTGGATCCATGATGATACCTTTTCCAGAAATGGAATTCCCTAAGCAGTGAATCTTCGATTGATAAAAAGAGCATTTAGACAATTTCCCTTACAATTTTTTTTTCTCGCAGACACTATAGTACCAAGCGCAAGTGTTAGTCATGTTCCTCCATCGTCCGAGAGTAAATTAAAATATCATCAAGGAATACCTGGATGAACTTTTCCATGTAGTCATGGAGCACCATGTTCATCACACTCATAAATACCCCAGGGGCGTTTATCAGTCCAAAAGGTAAAACAATAGACTCGTAATTTCAAAACCTCGTCTTAAAGGCGGTCTTAGGGACGTCATCCTCCTTGATCCATAACTGGTGATACCCTGATCTCAAGTCGATATTTGAAGACACCGCCACGCCTTTTATCTAATCGAACAGATCATCAATCCTTGGCAATGGATACTGATTCTTCATCATTTCCTTGTTCAATTGACAGTAGTCAATGCAGAGTCTCCACGACCCATCCTTCTTTCATATGAAAATAACAGGCACACCCCACGGTGACACACTTGGACGTATAAGTCCCAGGTCCAACAACTCCTTCAGTTTCATTCTCAACTCCTGTAACTCCAGGGTTGACATTCGATAAGGCGTTCTCGATATTGGTTCAGTCCCCGGTTTGAGGTCTATGGTAAATTTCAATTCCCTCTCTAGCGACATCCCAGGTAACTCCTCAGGGAAGATGTCCGCAAATCTCTCACCATCGGAAGGTGTTCTAGACCTTGTGCTACTCCCTTCTCGTTTAACGCAAGGATCACAAAAAAAAATTACATCCCATGTGCATGCTCTTTCGTAGATGCAAGGAAGAGATGACCCTCAGGGAAACTCCCTAGATCCATCCTACAATCACGTGTCTCGGTCCCTCTTCATCGACTAAGATCAACTGTTTCGTCTTACAGTTGAGTATCGCCTCATGGGATTCCAACCAGTCCATACCGATCACGACGTCATAATATCCTAAGCTTGTGACATATAGGTATTCAAGTGCAGAGCATACAGAAGAAGATCCATAAAATGGGCCTTGTACTCAGGCATCGTACAACCACCCTGTCGCAAGGTGTTGAAATCATTGAGTTGATGCTCAATGAATTCCTCATACAGATACCTCTCTCAGAATTGTTCCTCGAACAGTTCCCATGACATGTCTTCGATTGTCATGTTCAGAAGTGGCAGGAGCATCTTCCACCATTCAAGAGCGCTCCCCTTTTAGTCGAAATACTGCCACATGATCCTTCATGTTGGAGGTATAGTCACGAAGTGAAAAGAACGTCGCCATATTCTCCATCCATGCCTCAATAGTGGGGCCTTCTGGGGCACCATAGAACTCAAGAAATTGACCTTCTCGAGTTCGCAGTGAATACTAACGGTACTGGCTCAGTGCATTGTGGGCCCTCAGGGGTACAGGTGCCCCAACCTCATCTCAGTACAGATGGTGAGTCAAGGCCTTTGACAAACTCTGGAAGGACCTTGTCAAACCATCAACATCGCTTACACCAATTGAATATAGTCCAAGTACTTGTTCTTCCCCTTGGGGTTAGACTCCGAGGGTGTGGGGCATCTCTAGAGGCGTCGCACCTCCTTCCACGGTACCACATCATGAACCTCTGTGGCATCCTCTAAATGAGATCACTGCATGGATACGTTAAAGTTTTAATAGTGATAGGTTAATACTCAAGGTTTTACTGCAGTGGAAAGCCTGGCGATCCACAGTCGCATGGTTCAACCCGCTCTGATACCATTTGTAACAGCCCCATTATTACGACTACATGCGATGCAAAGCAAGTGAATTTTTTTTTTGTTTTAAAAATAGTAAGGTAGTCGACGACAACAATGATCAAGCCAACACAACAACTTCGACGACTAGTAACTAGAACCTTCCCAGCATGTGAGAGACAGTCCCAACAAGGTCCCAACAAGTACCACCATAAACACAACAGTCATCAACCACCTCGGTAGGTGCACGATCCTAGGCTGGTTGTCATATGCGCTTATCGATCAATGCACGCAGTGACCCAATCATAACGAATCACGTCGCCACATTGCGACCGGTGCGCCAGGAACTCATGAACAACCAAATACTTCTAAATCTTCTGCCCAACATAAAATTCAAAGTTCCTTAAATCCATTTGACATTGATATACCAAATGCGACGTCGTACGACAAAGTCGCTCTAAAAATCAAGCAATAAGAGATGCAGGGTGACCATTCATTACAAGTTATATTGAGCAACCACCAGATGTATTTCAATAACAAGTTATCACCATAAGGACTAGGTCAATCATGTCGTAACCAACTCAACGATGTTACGACATAATACATCTCTTCCTATAAACACCCCTTCAACGGTACAATGGAGAACCTCATAATTAAACCATTTATTATTTTCATTAATAATGATTGTACCATGTGACCAGACCTCCCTTTAAACATGACTCCCCAAATATCATACAGAAGGAAGCAAATTAAGATTAAAGAAAATAATTTACAAGCAGCGTAGTGGAACACCCTGACCATAAATTCATGTTCCAAACTATACTAACGGGTTTTACTCATCAAGCATCAAAAGGGGACCCTCTAGAAAAACAAAAATATAAGTTCCTTGGGGTTAAATCCAAACTCAAATTTAAGTTCATAAGGGTTCCAATCCACCTAAAAAGGGTAGGTGCCACATGTAACTTTAGAGTTTAAGTAAGTAGTTATTCTCTTAAAATCGCCATGTTATAATTTCTGAACAAGGTTTCCAAAAGAGATGTGAATCTGTTTTCTTTCACTAGGTGGCATAGGTGCCTAAATTTTGGGCAATGACTCCCTAAACTCAGCAAGGTTTTGTATTAGAATATATAAAAATACTTCAGAGAAGTGACAACTAAAACTTGTGTGAGAATTTACTTAATCATAACATTACAATCAAAACCACATCTAACAATACAAAAGGGTTTCGGCTGAGATATCAGATTGGTATTTGCTTGATTTAAAAACTTTACTGTGCCGGTAGGAAAATGGGTGTAATTTTCTACTTTCTAAGGTGAATTTGGGGTAAATAAAATACTCAGACAATGCTACCCACGACTAGCTCTTCCCTTGGATTAATTAAGTCATAAAAATAATTTAGTAAACTCGCTCTATGCTAAGGTTCGGATGGCAGCAAGACACAGTCATACAATACTAAGCTGCTATTCAATTGCAATCAAATTTTGTGGTAAATAACAATTACGGTGTGGGTGAGGATCGCTGCGTGGATAACCTTTGTTGTGGGAAATAGATATTGTTGTCATCCATAGCATAAAATGCACTAAAAAACATCCCTAAAATGCCATGACCACATGGTCACAGTGCAACCATCGTTGCTATATGAAATCACTGTCCTTCAATGTATAAATTGGTTGTATTTTCTCTATCATTCGAAGGTATAGTTCACAGTCAATCATGAATAAAATCGTTGTCCATAAACATTGTCTATAATTAGAATTATTGTCCATTAAAGGATTTAACCAATATAAAATATATATCGCTTCCTTTTCATCCAGGAATTAACCCATTCGTTGTCTAAATACATAACTGTCTTGTAATCAAGAAATCAACAAAATCGCTATAAAAATGAAAATCGCTATCATAAATCAATACAGGGATATAATTCCATCATTGAATTGGTATCATTAAAATTATTGCAAGGATATATTGCCATAATTCAATCTCTATCAACACATGTGTAAATTAGCATACATAATTCACATATATATAAATTCACATCTAAAAAAATGTACTATAGTAGAAATTCACCTGTATAAAATGATGTTTTCTAGCAAGTAAAACGTTGTCAATATTAATGAATTCGCCATCAACTATATTAAAATTGTAGAGTAGATTCGCCATCAAAACGTAGAGTAGATTTGTCGAGAGTCATTGGATCAAGAAGATATGCGAGGAGGATAAATCCAAGATTCATTCACCTTTGAAGGCTCAGGAGAGATAGGGTCGTCGATCTGACACCCAAGAGTTTCAAGGTTTCATCCATCGGGAAAATAGAGGTGAAGACTTTCTCAAAGTCATCGGATCAAGAAGATATGTGAGGAGGATAAAGCCAAGATTCATTCACCTTTGAAGGCTCGGGAGAGATAGGGCCGTCAATCTGACACCCAAGAGTTTCAAGGTTTTAGCCATCGAGAAAACAGAGGTGAAGACTTTCTCAAAGTCGCGAAAGGTGAATTTCCGATTTAATTGGAGCCGTTGGTTAGCAGAGGATCTAGACCGTAGATATAGAGTGATCGGATCTTCAGGGATAGGAGGTTTGGAGGTGAAGGCATAGATTTTCGTTGATTCTCCGAATCGTGAAGTCACAAAATATTTGGGATTTGGGACCCAGTCCCTAGTGGAAGGTCACGACGTGTGCATAAGAAAAAATGCTAGCACTTGCTAGGCCCTTAGTCGGATTTTGGGTTTTTGAAAGTTGGAGTGTTGGGTTTGTATCATATCAATATCCCTGAGGTCGTGAGTCAAAAAACTCCTTTTGGTGTAGGTCATGGTCATAGTGTCATGGTTGAGTGGGAGAAGAGCTTGCACCTAGTGCTAGTTCGCGCAGGTGGAGTTTGCACAAGGACCTGTGGATTTAGTTGAAGGTTCTAGTGGGGACTAAAGAGCCATTTTGGATCAGTAAATAGAAATATCCAAAGACCGGGAGGTCACACAGACCCTGCTGAGGTAGGGGTGCTGCATCAGGTGGTATCAAAGCTAACAACTTTTGTTTCTGTAGAAGGAAGACATAAGGCAAGTTGTGATTTGAATTCTGTGTGGAACAGATTGAAACAATGTTGTCGAGGAGACGTCAAGAGAGACCCATGCCCAATCCATCCGTGGAAAGGGAAATGAGAGAAATTCATGCTCGATTGGATGCTATGGAGACAACATAGAGATGAACAACTGATAGTGGAGATATTAGTGAGGCCGAAAGTGAAAATGAAGCCGTAGCTGAAGAAGAAGTTGTCGCTAAAGATGTTGAAGAAGAACATCTATTCAAAGTTGTTGCAAGAATAGGGGCTAGAGCAAAATGGACATCTCAATGTATGAAGGAAACTTAGACGTTGAGGAGATGCTATATTGATTTAGAGCTTTGGATAAATACTTCGACTATGAGGATATCGAAGAAGATAAGAAAGTAAAGCACGTAGTCACTAGACTGAAAGGGCATGCAACATTGTGGTGGGATGAACTGCAGGCTGATTGGGGTTGCAAAGGAAAACAAACAATCAAAATCTAGGATAGGATGGTAGCAAAGATGAAATCCAAATTTATACCCAGAGATTGCCAAATTAACATGTTTCGAAGAATGCATAATTTGACACAGAAAGGGATGATAGTGAAGGAATACACTGAAGAATTTTACAGTCTCAACATCAGAGCTAGTCATTGCAAGAGTGATGATGAAAATATCGCCATATACATGAATGGCTTGAGATATGAAATTCAAGATGAGATGAGCATGGTGACAATCAGGAATGTGGAAGAGTCTTATCAAATTGATTCAAAGGAAGAAGTAAAATTGGCCCAAAAGCAAGGTCAAAGTGGAAGAGGTAGAATTCTGAGCAGAGGCAAAGCAATTTCCCAGGACAGAGTACAAAAGCCCAAGGATGAAGAAAAGAAACCTCATAACCACCCAGAAAGGGGAGGAATATCACAAGGAGTATAGTATGTCGATAAGAACACTTTTCCTCGAGCCAGAGGAAGAGGAAGAGGCAAAGGTGGTGAGATAAAGTGTTTTGTCTGTGGAAAGATTAGACACAAATATTTTGAATGTTTCGATAGAAAAAGAGATGGAGGAGGAGAAGCTCACATTTCAGAAGCACAAAGGCAGAATGTTGAGGCAGAAAATGCTAAAGGCAGAAGATCCTTAATGATGAGGAAAGTTCTCTTAAAGCCAGAGAAAGAGATGGAGAATCCAGTCCAAAGGAACAGTTTGTTCAGAACTTCTTGCAAGACCAAGGATAGGGTATGAAAGGTAATTGTTGACAGTGGAAGAATAGATAATGTAGTATCCATAGAAATTGTGGAGAATATGGAATTGGAAAAAATTGCACATCCGATCCCATACAAGGTTTCATGATTGAAAAAAGGACACCAGGTAACAGTCACTAAACAGTGTTTAGTTGAATTTAAGATAAGGGGATATAGAGATGAGATCTTATGTGATGTTATTCCCATGGATGTCTGTCATGTTTTGTTGGGGAGACCATGGCAATATGACAACAATGTTATTCATGACAGAAGAAATAACACATACACCTTGGAGAAGAATGGTAGGACACATATTTTGCTACCAATTGAGGACAAGAAGGCGAAAGAAGAAACAAACAATACTATACTTCTCATGAGTGGGAAGGAACTTCTGGATGATTTCAAGAAATTTGAATAAATGCAGTTTGTTTTGGTTAGAGAACCTAGAGTCATATTGAACAGTACCTTAATAGATGATCTACCTGAGGAAATTCAGGAAATGCTGGAGAATTTCGCTGATATAGTGGTGAGCGATTTACCTTGTTCGTTTTCGCCCATCAAAAGTATACGCCATCACATTGACCTTATACCAAGAGCGAGTTTACCAAACAAAGCAGTGTACAGATTGATGCCACAAGAGAATGAAGAAGTTAAGAAGAAAGTCCAAGATTTGATGGACAAAGGGTTGATTAGAGAAAGCTTGAGTCCATGCGTTGTGCCAACGTTGTTAAGTCTGAAAAAGGATGGTGGATGGAGAATGTGTACAAACTCGAGGGATATAAACAAAATCACCATCCTGTATAGATTTCCTTTACCCAGGATGGATGACTTGATGGATTGCTTGAGTGGAGCAAATTTTTTTCCAAAAATTGACTTGAAAAGTGGATATCATCATATTAGAGTGAGGGAAGGTGATGAATGGAAGATAACATTCAAGATGAATGAAGGACTATATGAATGGCTTGTCATGCCATTTGGTTTGACGAATGCGCTAAGTACTTTCATGCGATTGATGAGTGAAGTCTTGAAAGATTTCATTGGGAAGTTTGTGATTGTGTATCTTGACGATATACTGATCTTTAGTAAGACTGAGGAAGAACATTTGAGACATTTAACTCTAGTGATGAGGAGTTTATAACAAAAAAAGTTGTTGATAAATATGAAGAAGTCGTATTTCATGAAGATGAAACTCATTTATTTGGGGTTCATGATCTCTTCGAATGAGTTGAAGTAGATCCTAAAAAGGTAAAAGAAATCAAATAATGGTCGTCACCAAGGAATATCTTTGAAGTCAAAAGCTTCCATGGATTAACCAGTTTTTATAGGAATTTCATCATAAATTTTAGTGGAATTTGTGCATCAATGTTGGACACAGTCAAGAAAAGACATAAACATTTTCATTAGATAGAGGAAGAAGAGAAAAGTTTCAAGTTGTTGAAAGAGAAGATAATTGGACAACCAGTTTTGGTTATGCCAGATTTCAGTAAGACATTTCAAGTGAGATGTGACGCAAGTGGATTTGTGATTGGAGCAGTCTTAAGTCAAGACAATAGACCAGTTGCATACTTCAGTGAGAAGCTGAACGATGCCAAAAGGAATTATTCAAAGTATGATAAAGAGTTTTATGCAATCATACAAGCATTGAAGAAATGGAGGCACTACCTGGTTCCGAAAGAGTTCGTTTTGTATAGCAACAACCAGGTCGTATAGTTTATAAATAGACAGGAAAAACTGAACCAAAAGAACGCAAAATGGGTTCAATTTATGGAAAACTTTACTTTTTTTATAAAGCACATTTCTGTAAATGCTAACAAGGTTGTTGATGCATTGAGCAGGAAATGTTTGATTCTGCAGGAGTTTTGTGTGAAAACCTTAGGTTTTGATAGCCTTAAGGACATGTACAGAGATGGTTCATATTTCAAGGACACTTATGAAGCATGTGAGAATCATGTTCTAAGAGACAAACGCCAATGGATTGAATACTTGACCCCGAATGGATTTTTATTCAAGGGAAATCAGTTGTGTATCCCGAAGAGTTCTATGAGAGAAAACATTTTAAAGGAAAATCATAGTGGGGGATTGGCTGGACACTTTGGCCATGATAAAACATTTGTGCAACTGAAAATTTTGTATTATTGGCCAAGAATGAGGACAAATGTCAAGAAATTTGTCAACATACATAGAATTTTCCAGCATGCAAAGGGGAAAATACATAATATAGGATTGTATCAACCATTGCCAATACCAGAGAGGCCGTGGGACGCGGTAAGCATGGATTTTGTGTCAGGACTTCCGAGGACACAAAGAGGTTGTGATTCCATATTCATGATAGTCGACCGATTTCCAAAAATGGCACATTTCATTCAATGTCAGAAAACCAGTGATGCAACACACATTGCAAACATGTTTTTCAAAGAAGTTGTTCGACTTCATGGCTTACCCAAGAGTATTGTTTCAGATCGAGATACCAAATTTGTTGGTCATTTATGGAGGACACTATGGAAGAAGTTGGGGACGAATTTATCTTTTATCTCAACATATCACCCTCAGATGGATGGAAAGACTGAGGTAGTAAATCGAAGTTTGGTAGACTTGTTGAGGAGTTTGGTAGATTAACATCATAGTCAGTGGGATTAGATTCTGTCGCATGAAAAATTTTCATATAATGACTCACCTAACAGAAGCGCAGGACAGATCCCATTTCAGATAATGTATGGAATGAAAACCAAACAAGAGGAGTATCTAAGTTGAGAGACTTAGAGTAGAATGAGTTCAAAAGTGTTGGAGTGGAATATTTTGCAGCAGAGATGCATGAGCTCCATAGTAAGATTAAAGAGCGGTTGTAGAGTTCCAACTAAGAGTACAAGCATAGAGCAGATCAAAACCGAAGAGAACTTCAGTTCGAAGTGGGAGATTTGGTATTAACACATATCAGAAAGGAAAGGTGCCCAAGGGGAACATATAATAAGTTGAAAATGAAAAAGAAAGGGTCGTGTAAGATTTTGAGAAAGTTTGAGGCAAACTCTTATGAGATAGAATTGCCAGATGATGTGGGTATATCACCCATATTCAATGTAGCAGATATATATCCTTACAGAGAATATGAAACATATGGGGAAGAGAATCAACAGGAATTTCAGTGGATCAAATAGATGCGTGTAGCTGAAAAGTCGCAGATGGAAAAGATCATTGATCAGAGAGTTGGTAAGAAGACCTGGAGAAAGACATATTTTGAATATTTGATAAAGTGGAAGGGACACCCGATTGAGGATGACAGTTGGGAAAGAAAAGTAGATATCCAGAAACATGGGCAGACAGTTCAAGAGCTTATGGACAGGAGCCCATGAATTTTTCAGCAAGAAGAGTATGATGCAGGAGCATCGCAAGCATGCGCAAAGAGGAAAACAGTTGAATATGCACCAGTGCACTTAATGTAATATATGGAGAGACATAAGTTCTCTTAAATGTTTTGGGGATTGTAGCTTAGATCTTGAGCATTGCTCTCATCTGTCAGCTGTAGACAATTAATGTCATGAATGTGAAGTAGATTTCGTCTTTAATTCGATTAGAAAGCTTGACGTTGTAGGAGGGAAAACGCAAGAAATTTCCCTCGTATGTATTGTATTATATTGTGTCATTATTCTCGTTGAAAGAGTAGAGCTATAGAGAGCCAGAGAATAATAGAGCATAGAAGAACAAAGATTGTACATGTTGTATAAGAAGATAGTTGTTTCTATAGAACCCATGTATAGAAGCACTTGAGTTAATATAAGAATGCTTTGACTAAATTTCATGGTGTTGTTATGAATACTATTTGCATCTATTGAATGGTATGTTTACAATTTTCTTATATACTCTGTTATGCATTTGTTTCAATGCTTTTTGTGTATGATTTCATGTTGAATGTGTGAAGTTTGTGAGAGGGTGAGTATGAGTTTCAACTATTTCTCTTCCTGAGAATTCCTGCAAGTGCAGTGAAGGTCCGCAAGGAGTGCATTGACCAGTTCTGAGTTTTATCTCAGAAAGCTCAGGATGGATATCGTTGTCCTCATACCAACAGAAGTGAAGTTATAGAACAATGTCTTGCAAGATGTGTGAAAGCAGGTTGAAGTCGTATAATTTTTCCAACCCAGTGAGCGGTTGGAGAATTTTTGTCACAAGGAGTGCACAGAGTTGGAATCGCTGGATAACCAGAGGTTATTGTGGAAGTCGTGCAAGATATGTGCCTAGGATTATTTAGAGTCCAGAAGTTTAAAGGAAGAACAAGCTCAGGATGGATAGCCTTGTTCGAAGATTTCAGAGGGAGGATGAAAGTTTCAGTTGCCCGAAGGAAATCAAGTTTAGATGCTTGTCTCTAAGTCATTTGGCTAGGAGTCATTGAGAACCCGGACGGACGGTGGAAATCCTAGAGGGAGAAGCGTCGATTTTCCGAGAGTCATCGAATCAAGCAAAGCTGTGAGGAGGTTAAAGCCGATATTCATTCACCTCTGAAGGCTCAGGAGAGGTAGGGGTCATCAATCTGACACCCAAGAGTTTTGGGGTTTTAGCCATCGGGAAAACAGAGGTGAAGATTTTCCCAAAGTCGCGAAAGGCAAATTAACAACTTAATCGGAGCCGTTGTTTAGCGGAGGATCTGGACCGTATATCTGGAGTGATCGAATATTCAGGGGTAGGATTTTTGGAGGTGAAGGCATAGTTGTTCGTTGATTCTATGAATCACGAAGTCTTGAACTATTTGGGAGTTGGGACCCAGTCCCTAGTGGAAGGTCACAATGTGTACATAAGAGAAAAGGCTAGCATTTGCTAGGACCTTCATCGGATTTCAGGGTTTTGAAAGTTGGAGTGTTGGGTTTTTATCACATCAATATCCCCGAGGTCACAATTCG
>ML799087.1:277524-294481 GCA_009831015.1 Picea engelmannii | reverse complement strand
CTTCGTCAAATTGACTCTGTCCATATCTCTGACCCTATTCATGAGTGGAGATGATGATGAAGGATGAACAAGGTAATCATTCCTAACATATTATTGGCAGAATGGTTTACTAAATCACTTTTATCCCCAATCTCTCGCGATGTCACTATGGGTGGCACGGTCACCAAGGAAGAAACCATTGCTTGGGCTCAGTACTTAGATTTGGTTTATTCACAATATAGTACTTTGTATGATTTTCTTCTGAATGTTTCTCGATCTAATACCGATCCATCTATGTCATCATCCTCATCTCATGTGGATGGTGTTATTGTTTCTGTCAAAGCTCAATCTACATCCCAGTCGACTGGAGCTGCACCTTTATCTACTTACACGTCTACTCCTAGTTCTACCACACCCTCTACCTCTTCTCATACCCAAGTCTTCGAGGTAAATGCAGTTCAGTCTACATCCTCGCAGTAGACTAGAGGTAAGAAAAAGACAAAGAATAAAAACAAAAAGACTAACAATAATGAACAATCGAAAGCTCAAAACCCACCACCTGCTAATGAAAAGAAACCACAGTGGAAACTAAAGTTCCCATGTCTTATTTGTGGTGACGATCACTACACTCGAGAATATCCACATCGGGATGAAGTGGCCAAACTCTTTAAAGGAAATTCCCAACCCGCAATGCTTACTCAACCTTTTCCTTAGCAACAATCCATGGTTGCTCAAACCCCCTCTCCTGGGGGTAGTTCTAGCTATTCTCATGATGAGGCCTCGACGAGTGCACATATGAACCACTCGCTCTAAGACATACGACACACCAGGTAACCCTTACAAAGGAAAAGACACTAACGGTACCGGTATTTTACCATATCCATCACTGTCCTTCGTTAGTCCTCCATCAGTTAATCCTCCGTATGGACCACTTCAAATTGAGAAACCTATGTTCAACTCTATATTAATCCCTCATAAGATAACTATCCACAAAGCTACCTTTAGTCCTAGTTCACGTACCGCCCAGAACTACAACATTGTTGAAGATTTGGCTCAAGCACTGTGTGCTATGTCTACGTTAGAAGTTCTACAACACTGCCCAAGTCAACATACAACGCTCTTGGATGCTATTGGCATTGTTGATCCTGAGTCGTCCAACTATATCATGTCTAACCTGGACAATTATGCATCTCGACTCTCCCACCAACTTGCTTTTCAAGTTGATGTTGTTGTGTTGTTGTTCACAATCAACAAATCCAACAAAATATTATGGATGAGGGAGCCTCAACTTGTGTCATGTCTTTAGCGTGGTGTAAAGGTTTGAAATCACCTGCACTTAACAAATCCCCAATGATGTTACATGCCTTCGATGGATGAGGTTTCCATCCCCATGGGATTTTGCAGTCCTTGTCAGTCCAATTAGGCGAAAAAACCATCTCTGTTGACGTCGAGGTGGTCGATGATCCCCTCGATTACAATTTGTTGCTCGGAAGAAGTTGGTTCTATGTTATGATCATTGTCGCTTCGTCAGTTTTTCAATGTGTGCAATTTCCTCATCAAGGCAAAATTGTCACCATCGATCAGTTGGATTTCTGCACACCTGACGCTCGCACTCCTGCTACTAACAATATTCCATTCTTGGGAGATCACAAAATCACATATGAAAGAACTGATGTTGGCTTGTTGAAAGATTCTAGCCTCATGGGTACTTTCCCTACACCACTTCCACCCACTGCACATCATATTGCCACAATCAATTTGATTTCGACTATGGTTTATCGATCCTTGGAATCATCTAACCCTTGGATTGTACCCAATCCATTGGAATTCGATGAAATAGGTGACACCATTCCACTTAGTCCAACCAAAACCTCATACATTGCTATCCAATCTACCTCTCCCTCTTCAGATGACCAACATCTCTTGGCGATACCATCATGGTTAAATTCCTTTTCATCTACAATCGACTACATTTCTCAAATGTTTCCTTCCAATGAATCCATAATGGAAATGCTTAGCCTCGCCGATGTACCTTGGGATGATAGCCATCATTGGTCCTCTTTTCTTCCAACTCTCATAGAAATTCAAGAAGACATACACTCTGTCTTCCCTCTTGATGTTGTCAATTTTCCGCAATCTCGCATCCTCACACAAGATACTCTTTCTGAGGGGAATTTGGGAAACATATCATCTATGATCGTTATTGATATTTTGATCAAGGAAGGTGTCGTGGAAAACATTAACCTCAGAGCTAATTGCTCACCCAAGGAAGTGGTCTCTTATACTTCTTTATTTAAAGAATTTCGCGATGTCTTCGCCTGGAGCTACGAAGAGATTCCCGGGATCGACTCGTCGATCATAGTACATGAGATTAAAACCTACCCCAATGTCAAACATGTTTGACAGAAACTCCGCCCAGTCCACCCTAAAAAGACCGCGACTATTTAGATAGAGGTTGAAAAGTTATTGAAATCTGGCTTCATTTATCCTGTCCCCTTGACAACATGGGTTTCTAATATCGTTTTGGTTACTAAGAAACAAGGGAGAATTCACGTCTGTATTGATTATAGGGATCTTAAAAAGTCTTGTCCAAGAGACAACTACCCAACACCCTTTATCAACCAGATTATTGATAATTGCACTAGTAGCGTAATTTTCTCTTTTATGGATGGTTTCTCAGGGTTTAACCAGATTGACATCTTACTGGCTAATCAACATAAGACAAACTTCATCTGCTCGTGGGGAACTTTCGCATATCAAAAGCTACCATTTGGCCTTAAAAATGTTGGGGCTACGTTCCAGTGAGCCATATCCTACGCTTTCCACGATATCAAACATATTGTGGAACCTTACCTCGAGGACTTACCTGCCCACTCATCCAATCGATCTGACCATCTCATTCATCTATGAGCTATCTTTCTTCGATGTGGGTTCTATCGCATTTGTCTGAACCCACATAAGTCTATTTTTGTTGTCGAATCCGATTGGCTTCTCGGTTTTGTTTTCTCCAAGGATGGGATTCAGGTGGATCCCTTAAAAATTCGAGCTATTATAGCTTTACCCCCACCTACCAATCTACGACAAATCCAAAGTTTGCAGGGAAAAGAAAACTTTCTTCGTCGATTTATTCATAACTACGCTGAGATCACTAAAGGCTTCATGTGATTGTTGCAAAAAGACACCCCTTTCATCTGGGATGACAGTACTCAACGATCGTTCAATTCTGTCAAGCACGCACTAACTAACACTCCTTTGTTACATCCTCTGAACTATACAAAGGATTATATCCTTTACTTAGTGGCCTCTACTTCCACTATTTCCATGGTGTTAGTTCAAGAGGACTCTTCCGGTGAAGAACATGTGATTTATTACATGAGTAAAAGTCTATCTAGACCTGAACTTCGTTACTCACATGTTGAGAAGTTGGCTCTGGCAGCCGTCATCGTCGTCCAGAGATTTCGTCACTACATTCTGTTACGCACCACCATGGTTATTGCAGATTCAAGCCCCATGTATCACATCCTAACACGTCAAGTTCTTGGGGGAAAATACTCTAAATGGATCATAATCCTTCAATAATTTGATCTTGAATTTGCCAAGTCCAAATCTAAAAAGTCCCTGGTGTTTGCAGAACTCATTTGTGATTTCCCCGTGCTAATGAAGAAACTGAGCCTAGATATTCTCTTCCTGACGAATATTTATTCCTCATTAGAATTTCTAATCCATGGTATGGAGACATCATTCTCTATCTCCAGACACAACGTTTTCAGCATGATATCTCTCGCGAAGAACACCGCCATATTCACCACCACTCTCATCGTTATCTTATTCTTGACAACACTTTATATTGTTGTGGCATCGATACCGTCCTGCGACGATGTCTCACTCATGAAGAGGTTGAACGCATCCTCAATGACTGTCACCTTGGAGCCTGTGGTGGTCACCTTTCTGGGATGGCTACTACCCAGAAAATTTTACGTGCCATATACTTTTGGCCCTCCATCTTTAAGGATTGTATGGAGGTTGTCAAAAAGTGCCCACCCTGCCAAGTTTTTCAAAACAAAGCACGCACCCATCCTGATCCGCTGCATCCCATTATTTCCATCGGCCCCTTTTCCAAATGGGGCATTGATTTCATGCAATGTAATCCTACCTCAATCAGGGGGCACGATTATATAATCGTCGTCGTCGATTACTTTACAAAATGGGCTGAGGCTATGCCTACCTTTCTGAACGATGGTCGTACTGCAACACTTTTCTTTTTTAATCACATCATCACTCGCTTTGGTGTTCCACAAGCCATTGTCACTGATCATGGTTCCCATTTTCAAAACCAGATGATGAATGAGTTGCATACCAAGTTGGGTTTTCGCCATGAGAACTCATCTCCCTACTACCCTCAAGCTAATGGACAAGTTGAAGCTATCGACAAGGTCCTCAAAATGATGATCCAATGGATGGTAGGGGTAAACAAGACATCTTGGCAGGGATGATTTTAAGGATGGAAAATTATTTTAAAATGTAGAAACCTTGGCAGATCTTACTAATCCTTCGTATTCCAACTATAAATGTTTGCCGATATTTTTGTAAAAGTATTCAAATTTCAAAGGATTTTATATAGTTTGTATAAAATTTTGGTGATTTTTAATGTAAAATAATTGTATCCTATAGAATTTGGGCGAATAATATTTAGAATAGGGAATCTTTTTTGGGGAAAAACCATGGAAAATTAGCCCATGAGCGAAATTTAGCCCCTAAAATCATGCATGCATCTTGGCATTTACAATCTTTTTCCTCTCTCTGGGCTTATCGGACCTCAGTAAAAACTACTACGGGATTCACTCCCTTCCAGTTAGTATATGGCGTTGAGGTTGTCTTACCAATCAAGTGCGAAATTCCTTCACTAAAACTTAAAGTAGAACTCCTTTCCCACACTTCTGCTGAAGAAGAACGTTTCCTACACTTGACTAGACTGGATGAAACACGTCGTGATGATGCTCTCATTAATGAGACATATCAAAAGTGAATCAAACATCAATACAACAAATCCGTCCATCCTCGCACTTTTGCAGAAGGAGACTTAGTCCTCGTATATGACCAGGCTAACGATAAGTTAAGGACAGGGAAGTTAGAACCTCTATGGCATGGTCCCTACATTGTGAAACATGTTCTACATAGAGGTGCCTACGAACTAATCGATTACGATGGAGTTTCCGTGGGCGAGCCCCGGAACGGGCTTTACCTGAAGAAGTACTATGCCTAGGACATCTAGCGTATGTGCTTTGTACACTATTGTATTTTTATTTTTTTGGTGTGTCTTTTCTCTTGCGTGCTCGAGTTTTTTTCCTTGGCCACTTATACTATGTCTTGTGTTTTTCATGCACAGATGACATCTTCCTTTCCTATATTTGTCGGGTTTGCGGATGCTTCTAGTCGACACACCCAGAACATTGCCTCCGCAACTTGGGTCACTTACCACTATGATGGGTTGGTTAGTTCATGAGGTATTTGTTTAAGATCGACAACTAATAACATGGAAAAATATTATAGTGTCATTGGGATTTTAACCGAAGCATCCTCCCTAGGGATTTCTCGCATAATTGTTCATTTGGACTCTCAACTCATGGTATATCAACTCAATCATATCTACACTATTCACAACCCTATCCTTCTACATCTTCATCTACGAGTGCGTCATCTTGAAAGAATGTTTGATTTTATCGAATATCGACACATACCAAGAGAACTTAATACCATTTCAGATTCGCTAGCAAATTACATTATGGATAGATATCTCGCACATAAATACGATTTCATAAAGGAAATGAATCACATCACATATCATCATGTAAATTAAAACACATCACATAAAAACAACATTTGAAAATTTTTTGGCACTGTAAAAACTCGAAAATGTATATAAATACAGTGTGACTGAAAATGTTTGATTACATAAAAATTGGTACATATATAGGCAAAATTTGGGTTCTCACACCCATAAACATCGTCCTACAGACTATACAATCATTAGGAAGATCCTAATCTCCCTACATCACATTATGCTACGAGTAATATATCACTTCATGAGCTATTTTCCTCAGTAGAGAGTTAAGAATCTCGGACACCCCCACAGCGTGTCTATGTAGATGTAGCGGTATTTTCCGCCTCTTGAGAGGAGGGATACATGTCATGAGGCCTTGGAGGTTTCTTTCAAACTCCTGGAGTTCTTCTGCTGCTACCCCTGATCAGCTAGAACCTAAGCATCTCTTTGATGCCCTAATGATGGCATATCTGTTGGACGTACTACTCCTCTATATGCAGGATGAAATGATATTTTTGTTAACGATTCTTATATGTACTCCCCCCAAAAAATATAATATAACTATTGGGCACTTTAATTGTCTAATTGAATGGAAAATCAAAGTGTTCAATATGAATTGTCAACCCAAGAAAGTCTGTTATTTCAAGATAATTCTGCACAGTCTATGCTAGATTATGAAAGCATCTCTAATCTAATTGCAATAGGGAAGTTCTTTTAACAAAAACAAACAAACAATATTTCTAACACAATTGTGCTAATACAACTAGAGTGCTACAAAATTAAAATCATAATTGCAGTCTAAACTGATGAATCTACAAAAACCATGAATTGCCTACCTTAATCTAACTTTCTAATTTACTTTTGCAGGAAGAAATTCTATACTAATTGCTGAAGGGAAATATACTTATTGCAAGAAGCTACTTCACACTCTTAATTCTCCAAAACAAGATTTTAACCTAATGCAGAAAAAGGAAAAGCAGTTCTCCAGCCATGTTCAACAACTGACTTCTAATTCTCATGATACAAGTCTATGTGCATTTACCAAGGAGGAACTAAACTGTAACAAAAGTTATATTCAAAAATATATAACAGTTAAACCATTAATAATGAAAACAACTAAATCTAGAATTCGAAACAGAAGGGAATCAGTGAGGAAGGTGGGCCCTTTCCTTCTCACTGAATCCTCTCAAAAGATAGGTTACAGTCTGCTAAAGAAATTCAATCCACTTCTTCATTCAATTGCCAAAAAAAAGATGCTTGTGCACAATAATCATTCCTTTCTTTAGTTCAAGCAAAATACTAACAACCTTTACATTACAAAAGCTCTGCTATTTAAAGTCAGAGACAATCAGTGTTCAGAAACAGAGTAGTCTTGAGAATCCCTGATTCCCAGGCTATTCATTAGATAGCATTAATACCAAATCTTGAATTCTCCTTCATCAACATCGTGAGCCAGCATTCTAATCAATAGGTGTTGCAAAAGTCTTATCACAACAATACTGGTGGTGTCTGTTGTAATAGCTTCTGAGATTAACGGGCTTCTATCGTAGCAGTTGTGTAACAGCTTCCAGGATTGATGGGCATCTGTTGCAGAAGTCCTGTAACAACTTCCAGGGATTGCGCATAGCTGTGACAACAACGAGGTTCTCGAAATGGGTTGTTCTAACACTTTGATCATTAGTTAAATTATTTCATGGGTAAAATATGTGAACGTTTATCAATCAAACATGTTATGTAAATGAAAACATAAAAGCAAGATGAATAGTTCGTACCTTAGGAAAAAGCGTCTTGGTGCTCATTATAATAGTCATTTAGCTTAAGAATGAGAAGGATGAATGATAGTGAAAAAGGGACATTTCAGGGCCCTAACATACCCCCCAACTAAAGACATTGCATGTCCTCATGCAAAACACTTTGAAACCTTATTTTGTAGCTGACGTAGATCAGTATCTCCTCCAGTGAAAAATTTTGAAGAGAAATTTCTAAGTGTTGGTAATGTAGAATGCTGTGTCAAAAAGAAAATCTGTTGAGTCAACAATCTATTTGGGTTTCTTTTTGCTTGAGAACAGGATCAGTTTGAGTTGCTTTTGTAACAACTCATGAAGAAAACAAAGGTTTTTGTTTGCAAGCTTTTGGTATACCAGGAGTTGATTTATGACGACGAGACTTCCTTTGTTTTACTGATTTTTGTGTAGCAGGAAGTCCATGTTCAATCTTGATTGATACATTTGTTGGTCCTGTAGCAACTGGAACTTTGACTACCTCTTATCCTGCCTCATAGTAAATGTTGCCACACTCAAAACACATTAGTTCTTTGTTTCTGCCCAAAATAGCTTTTGTCGGTGCTAGGATGTCCATGGTTATTCCCTCTGGATTCTTCTGTCGGGCATCTGCCACCTCTTTTTTTAGGGTTTTTAATTTGTCCTTGAGGTTAGCATTCTTTGTTTCCAGTGCAACAATCCTAGAATTTTCTGTATTTTTGATCTTATGCTCTATTTGGGCAAACAATTGTGCAAGTGGTACATCCTTAACATGCTGTGGGGTTGATTCTTGTGTAACAGCTATGTCCGTCGGGACTGGTTCTTGTGGATCAGTATTGACATGGACAGTTGGTGCTTGGGGAACATCTGTGTCTTTCAAGACTGGTTCTTATGGAGTAGTCTCAACATTGTCGGTTGGTTCCAATATTACTAGCTCTGGTAGGAAAATCTTCTGTGGAGCAGTTGGTTCTGGTGTAACAGTTGTATATGTCAAGACTGGTTCTTGTGGATCAGTCTTGACATGAACAATTGATTCTTGTGGAAATATCTCTGCAACAACCATAGGGAATAGTGGACGAAGAATAGGAACGGACTGCTCCATATCTTGTCTTCCAATTGCAGCTTCGAAAGACCTGGTGGACCTGGATTTTCTCCTGGGTAAAGTAGAAATGAAAGTAGTGGTTTGCTTCTTCATTGTTGGAGGATGAACATGTTGTTCTTCCTCAAGCACAAAAGGGGGATATTCTGGTATATTGGGGTCGATGATGATCTAGATATCGTCAATAGACATGGGATGCATAGAATCATCAGGAAACATCAATGATTCTGCTGCAAATTGAGTACATTCATTTTGAAAGGAGAAGATAGTTTCCTGCAGTTCTGGGCATAAGGTAAAACCTGGTATTTGTACCCCTGGAGAATTCTCTGTTGCAATAGCCAAAGGGTTCTGATTTGATGTTGATCCAATTTGATCAATGGATCTCTGAGGTTTTCCTTTGAATGGATGTTTCCTTTTCTACGAAGATGCACAGGTAATGATAGTAGGTGCTTGATCGACTGTAGCAGTAATAGGAGAATCCTGTGTGATTGCAGCAGCAATAGGAAGGTTTTGTGTGATAGTTGGTGCCTCAACAGAGGGGGCAAGCGGTCTTGATGTTATAGTGGACTGTGTTATCCTTGCTCTCCTTTTAGGTAATGGAGAGGTAGGAGCAGGGTGTTTCTTATCAGAGGCAAGGGGTTGAATTTCAATAATCGGTGTATCAGCCAAGTGTTGTGATTGTGGTCGAGCGGTTGGCTCTTCATCTATTTGTTTGTCCACAACTATAGGCTGTTGTAATGCAAAGTCATCGAGGCTTGTCTGTTTGGTGCCAGGATGGCTTCGGGTTACATGGTTGCTTTTCTAAGTCGTTCTGTGGATAGTGACAGTAGGTGTTTGGACTATTGTTGTAGCTGAGGGTAGAGGCTCTGGAAGAGGTCCATGGGTTGCAGTTTCAAGTACTGGTGCAATCCTTTCTGGATTTACAGACTGTGGTTGGGTTACTGCAGCAGGTAATGGGTTATTGGAAATGCCCATACCTCTGCGAATTAATAGGCCGATGAGTCTATGATTAGAAACACAGTTCTTGGGGCTCTTGGATTTTTTTACAAAACGGGCCATGTTATGTAGTGATTGTAGGAGATAATAAGGAATGTTTATCAATTTTTGATGTCCTAGATGTGATAATAAGATGAAATCAGAAAAATAAACAACTTGGTATCGGCCTTCGCAGGTGATGTATCTTTTAAGAAATTCTGCAACTTTCCCCCATGGCTCTGGTAAGGAATTGATGTCTACACCTTTGCCCTTGGTCTAAACTCGCTCAGTGTTGATGAGGAACCCCTTCTATGCATTCAGGAGATGTTTTTTTCTGTTAAACCATCGGTCTCCTGTCCTTGGAAACCTTGTTATAGAAACAATGCTTGCTTCTGTTACTAGAATCCGTACCCCATTCACCATTGAATACCCTTCAGTAAGATTTTGACTAAACTCCAATACCTCGTCCTCACTAAACTCTTTCAATTTCTTAAAATACAATATCTAGCCTGCCTGAAGAAATAATTGGTAGGCCTCTGGGTGTAGCATTAAACTGTCCAGAGTTGCGGGTTCATGTCTCACAGCTGATCCTCCCATGATGTTTCTTGAGAGTTACAGGCATGTAGGAGGAGAAACTATCACCTAAATCAGAGATGCAATAAGCTCGAACGTGATTTGCAGAGAGAATACAATGTCTTAGTTAAAAGAAGTGTGGGTGGAAAGGTGGTGGAGGTGTGTATAAACTTCAGAATGAATGGCTAGATTTACGTTCCCCCCCCCAACTAAGCGGATTAGCTCCAGGTGTAACCAGTTAGTTAATAGGAAATTGTGCTTTTATATCTTCATTACTTTAACACGTAGGATTAATCACGTACCTCAAATATTACCGCACATAATGACCTGTCAGAGTAACCGTACAATCCAACCACCATCAGAATGGCACATAATAGTTGGCATGATGAAGGATCATGAGAGAAATTTCAGCTTGTGCAGAGTCATAGTCCTTACTGTAGTGAGACAACTGGATATCGCCCAATGTGAAGTCATGTCATAATGAAGCAACACTTTCAGATAGAAAGCATCAGTATTGTCTAATCAGTGGTGCTGCTGCATGAAAGATTGGGGGGTTGGTGCCGCAACATCGGCAAAAAGAAAGAGTGAAGTGGCAAGAAATAACAACAGTAATTAGTGTATCAACAGGTTCTTTTTCAAAAATGTCGAAGGTAGGTGTAACAGCATTGAAAGCGGTCAATTCATTGGAAAAAGGTGTAGCAGCATTGAAAGCGGTCAATTCATCAGAAAAAGGTGTAGCAGCATTGAAAGCAGTCAATTCATCGGAAAAAGGTGTAGCAGCATTGAAAGTGGTCAATTCATCAAAAAAAGGTGTAGCAGCATTGAAATCGGCCAATTTATCGGGAAAGGGTCTAACAACATTGAAATCGACCAATTTATCGGGAAAAGGTGTAACAACATTGAAATCGGCCAATTTATTGGGAAAAGGTGTAACAACATTGAAATCGGCCAATTTATCGATAAAAGGTGTAATAGCATTGAAATTGGCCAATTTATCGGGAAAAGGTGTAACAACATTGAAATTGGCCAATGCTACCTTACTTCGATTCTAGGAAGTTTTTCAACTTCCATGAACTCATCGTTTCCTTATGTTCATCGATCTACCTGCACACACAGAATTGCCTGATACCTTCCAAGGATTTGTTAGCATAGTAATGAAAATAGAAAAATTTCAACTAAAAACAGAGAAATGCAAATTTTGCTGAGATTATTTATATACAAACTCTGAGCAAAAGAAGTCCTAAAGTTCAGAAGGGGAAGGAGCAAGCTCCTTTCCATTTAAGATTTGATAATTTGTATCAGTTGTATAGCTAGTTTTGAATTCTGCCTTGGATAGTGGACGTTGATACAGACGCAGGCGGTGACCATTTGCATATAAGTGTGTATTGGATCCATCAATAGTAATCAACCAGACTGTCCCATTGGGAAAAATTGTGTCTACCTTGTAAGGCCCTAGCCATCATGTATGCAGCTTACCTTGAAATTCCTTAAAGCGTGAATCATACAACAGAGCCCGATCTCCTTTCTGGAATAATTTCTTCTTAATGATTCGGTCATGCCATTTTGTTCTTTGTTGTTGAATCATTATGGTTTGATGGATGGTGTCCCAACACTTTTCATCAAGCTCATTGAGTTGCTATAGTCTGGATTTATGTGCCATAGTCAAGTCGAGGTTGACTGCTGATGCAGTTCTTAGGGTTTTGATTTCAAATTCAATGGGGAAAATAAGGCTTTTTCCATATACCAGCTTGTAAGGAGAAAAATCATTTGTGCTCCTCCAAGTAGTTCGGTAATCCCATAGAGCTTCATGCAGTCTGTCAGACCAGTCCTTACGATTTTCTCTCACTGTTTTAGTAAGAATGGCTTTGATAACTTTGTTGGTGCTTTCCACTTGGCCATTGCTTTGTGGATGGTATGGAGAAGCTATTCTATGTAAAACATGATATTTACTGAGTAGAGCCTCAAATTTATGTGATGTGAAAGGGGGTCCTCCATCAGTGACCAGTTCTTTGGGAATGCCAAACCTAACAAATATATTTTCAAACAAGAATGCTAAGACAACCTCTTCTGACACTCTAATAAGTACTTTTGCCTCCACCCACTTGGTCATGTAATCTGTACAGACCAATATATAAACTTTTTATTGGAAGGTGGGTGAATGGGTCCTACAAAATCCATGGCCCATCTCTCAAAAGGATCTAACACTACTTGAGGCTAGAGTAGCATCTCATCCCTGTGAGTTGGCTGACCCATACGTTGGCAACTATCACAAGCTTGGACATAATTCTTGGCATCTTGAAATATGTTGGGCCAATAGTAGCGCATCCTTAAAATTTTGTGTCTAGTCCTTTTTGCAGCAAAATTACCCCCACAAGGGCCATCATGGCAAGCTTTCAGCATATTATAAACCTCATCATCCCTTACACATCTCCTGATTTCTTGGTCCAGGCCTGTGTAGAAGAGGTATCCTCCTATCCAATTGTACCTGGCACTCTTTTGAATAATTTTCCTTCTTTCCCTAGGAGATAGTTGGGGAGGTACCTTCCCTGCAACCAGATAATTAGCAATGTCTGCATACCAAGGTGAGTGAGCAGATACTACAAACAAATGTTCATCAAAAAAGGAATCGTCTACAGGTGAATTATCATCATTTATATGTAATCTCGAGAGAAAATCAACAACCACATTTTCTTTTCCTGGTCTATCCACTATAGTGATGTCAAATTCTTGCAGTAGTAACAACCATCTTGTCACTCGGGCATTAGTAATAGGTTTATTCATTATATATTTTATGGCTATATGATCAGTATGAATAAAAGTTGGGTAACCAGTTACATAATGCCTAAATTTATTGATTGCATATACTATTGCCCGAGTAATTTAACTCAGCAGGAGCCATGTTCTTGCTGATATAGTAGATAGCGTAGGGTTCTTTTTCCTCCTATTTCCCTAGTACTGCACCAATTGCAGTGTCTGAGGTATCTGAAGAAATGTGAAAAGGAAGAGCCCAATTGGGCCCTCTCAAGATGGGAGCTGTAGACAATCTCTGTTTAAGATCTGCAAAAGACAATTCATAGTCGTCAGTCCAACGAAAGTTAACATCTTTTGTTAGTAAGAAAAATAATGCAGAGGCAAGTTTAGAGAATTTTTTTATGAATCTCCTGTAATACCCAGCATGTCCTAAAAAACTTCTTACCTCTTTCTGAGTTGATGGAGTTAGAATGTCAAAAATTACCTGGATTTTGGCTGGATCTACTTGAATTCTTGCATAAGAGATGAAGTGTCCCAGCACTACCCCTTCACGCATCATCATATGGCACTTTTTTGTACTTAAAGAAAGATGAGACTATTTACATATTTTGAGCACTTTTTCCAGAGTAGACAAAGCGTCTTCGAAATCAGTCCCATAAGGTGTAAAGTCATCCATGAATATTTCCATACAATCATTCACCATATCAGAGAAAATACCAATCACAGGTCTCTGGAAAGTGGCTGGTGCATTACACAAGACAAATGGGAGAACCTTGTAGGCAAATGTTCCCCAAGGGCTGGTAAAGGTGGTCTTATCTTGGTCCTATGGGGCAATTTGTATCTGGTTATAGCCACTGAATCCATCTAGGAAAGAAAATTATTTTTTTTCCGGCTAAGTTATCTAAAACCTGATCAATAAATGGCAGAGGGAAATGATCCTTCTGCATTGCCTTATTCAAGGCTCGGTAGTCCACACACACTCTCCACTTACCATTCTTTTTAGGAACAGTAACCAATGGTGATACCCACTCACTGTCTAATATAGGATAGATGAATCTGGCGTTGAGAAGTTTTTGAAGTTCTTCTTTAACAATTTCTTTAAGGTTTGGGTTCATCCTCCTTTACAGTTGGAAAATGGGTCAGCATTCTTCTTTTATGTATATATGGTGGGTGCATAGCTGAGAGGGGATGCCTTTCATATCCATGTAATACCATGGAAATTCTTCTTTATGTTCAATCAGCAAATTCATCAGTCGACAAGTTTCAGCGCTGGAGAGATCGGGGTTGATGTTCAAGGTTTTTCCATGTTCGATTTCCACAACGACGCTCTTCGAACTGATTTTAGGAAATAATTCAGCTGTTACTATTTCATCATCTGTTGTTACAACATTTGTTGTTATTGTTAGAATATAGAATATGGTGTGCTCTTTTTACCATTGACGATACCCTCGTCACCCAACCACAGGCCGAAGCCTCCCTCCGAGCACCTTAACCTTGACCTGAGAATTCCTCCGGAAGCAAACCCTAGGATAGATAGCCAAAAAAAGAGTAGCACATCAATCCCCAAGGATAGCGCATCACAAAAAAAGCTGATCAGATGTTCCAAAACCTAGCCAAGAGATATCCAAGCCAATACTGAAACTAGTTGCTGCTGCAGCTGCACCTGCAACCCTCCTCCAAACCTGCGCACCAGACTGCAATTGCAGTGTGCACCAATTGGGAAACTGTAATTCTGAGATACTGTCAAATGAGAAATGGCACCCTATATTTATAGTAATCCTGCTAGTTTGCTGGGGCTGACTTCTCCTTCTGGGTATGTGTCTGTTCAGTATATTATTATTAATTATGGCTGACTTCTTCTCTTGGAGGCTAATAGCCTAATATAAATTATCTTCTTGAGCCGACAAGGATTCTAGGGTTATTAGCCAACTCATTAGGGTTTCTCTTGCTTCACGGAGTCTTCTATTCTCGTGAGGTTCACACGTGGGGGTAAATACCTCCCGCAGCTACCATAATATTAACACTCCCTCCTAGCTAGAGAGGTATTTACAGGTAATGGAATTGAGCACAAAACACACCATTTACTCGGTAGCATCAATATAGTCATCTAGACTATTTCATGACTAGATCATGAGCATCACCATCACCATCAACTGCATCATCTCTAAAATCCATACTTCATTTGAGTAGTTGGATATGATGCTGGATAAGTCAATCTCACCATAGAGTGATACAAGAGGAGTAAAAGCTCTGAATTGTTTTCCATCTGGAAAATATCTGTTCATCATTCATCTGAATGATCATTGTCTCCAATAAACTGTTGATAGTCTTCAAGGCAATTAGAACAAGGATAGAACACACCTGTGTCTATTCATAGTAGTACATAACTACAATCCAGTGGTTAACTACCACATCAAGTAACACACAAGTACTTGATCARCAACGTATGGTTGCGAACGGTGAAACATATTCACCACAGTAGTCCTCATCTACTGTCATATAGTCTTCATAACAAACATCTGAGAGCATCCTGCATAGAAACAATGTTATGATAAAAACTGTATCATCTGGGCCAATCTTTCACTCACGTCTGTGAGATCTAAAAGAATGTCTACCACCATAGTAGTCTTCATCTGCATAGAAACAATTTTATGACAAAAACTGAATCAACTGGGCCAATCTTTCACTCATGTCTGTGAGATCTGAAAGAGTGTCTGCCCTCAGTATAGAATATCAACAATAATCATCTAGGCTAATCTTTCACTCACGTCTGTGAGATCTGAAAGAATGTTTGCCCTCAATATAGAACATCAATAATAATCATCTGGGCCAATCTTTCACTCACATCTATGAGGTCTGAAAGAATGTCTGCCCTCAACATAGAATATCAATAATGGGCTATCTTCCCCATTCTTCTCAACCAAGGAAGAAGTATTGTTTTTTATTTCTGAACCTGGACCATTTCCCACCCTAGGCCATTCTTCCGACACTAAACAAAGTGTAACCTGGAAAGAATGAGTCTGCCCTCGAGAAATGTTTGGACCATTCCTTACCCTGGGCCATTCCTTCGACACTAAACAAAGTGTAACCTGGAGGGAATGAGTTTTCCCTAAGGAATGACTATCCTGGACTATTCCCCACCCTGGGCCATTCTTCCGACACTAAACAAAGTGTAATCTGGAGAGAATGAGTCTGCTCTCGAGGAATAACTATCCCTGATTGCTGAGCCTGGACTACTCCCCACCCTGGGCCATTCCTCTGACACTAAACAAAGTGTAACCTGGAGAGAATGAGCCTACCCTCGAGGAATAATTGTCCAGACCATTCCCCACCCTAGGCCATTCCTCCGACACTAAAGTGTAACCTAGAGATAATGTATAACCCTCGAGGAATGTTTGTCCTACATCAACCTCCAAAACGGATGATTCTTTGAAACTGCTCACAAATGTGAACTTCAAAATAATGACTGCCTGGCGAGGCAGACCATTCTACTTGACCACTACTCAGAGTGACTGCCAAGAAGAATGACTATCCTAGACCACTCCCCATAATTGGAAGTCACTGTCTATGATACATCAACAATCAGTCTACCTCCCATGTTAACTACAATGGGAAGTCATTGTCCGTCAGAAATCTCAATCCACTTTCCGAACAGGAAAGCATCTGTCCAATTTGGACTATTTTTCAATTACAAAGATAGATAATATTTTCAATGCTCCCTCCTAACTGGAGAGTTATTTCAATCACAAAAATAAATGTTTGCGTACCTTCTTCTAATTTGGAGAGTCTTCCCTTCCATCTACGAGAGTTATTTCCACGAGCTCTAGCTTGAGTATGCAAGTTCTTTCATCTTGAATATAAGCTTTACCAAAATGTATGCTTATCTGCTCATCTGTGGAGATATGTATTGGAGAAATCATTTTCTCCCCTCTCGACTTTATCATGGATAATGTAATGCTTGTACTGTATTCTGGAACACTATGAAGGCTTCATGTAGAT
>ML799087.1:238451-265231 GCA_009831015.1 Picea engelmannii | reverse complement strand
TTTTTGGCAATTGAATGAAGAAGTGGATTGAATTTCTTTAGCAGACTGTAACCTATCTTTTGAGAGGATTCAGTGAGAAGGAAAGGGCCCACCTTCCTCACTGATTCCCTTCTGTTTCGAATTCTAGATTTAGTTGTTTTCATTACTAATGGTTTAACTGTTATATATTTTTGAATATAACTGTTGTTACAGTTTAGTTCCTCCTTGGTAAATGCGCATAGACTTGTCTCATGAGAATTAGAAGTAAGTTGTTGAACATGGCTGGAGAACTGCTTTTCCTTTTTCTGCATTAGGTTAAAATCTTGTTTTGGAGAATGAAGAGTGTGAAGTAGCTTCTTGCAATAAGTATATTTCCCTTCAGCAATTAGTATAGAATTTCTTCCTGCAAAAGTAAATTAGAAAGTTAGATTAAGGTAGGCAATTCATGGTTTTTGTAGATTCATCGGTTTAGACTGCAATTATGATTTTAATTTTGTAGCACTCTAGTTGTATCAGCACAATTGTGTTAGAAATATTGTTTGTTTGTTTTTGTTAAAAGAACTTGCCTACTGCAATTATATTAGAGATGCTTTCATAATCTAGCATAGACTGTGCAGAATTATCTTGAAATAACAGACTTTCCTGGGTTGACAATTCATATTGAACACTTTGATTTTCCATTCAATTAGACAATTAAAGTGCCCAACAGTTATATTATATTTTTTTGGGGGAGTACATATAAGAATCGTTAACAGAAATATCATTTCATCCTGCATATAGAGGAGTAGTACGTCCAACAGATATGCCATCATTAGGGCATCACAGAGATGCTTAGGTTCTAGCTGATCAGGGGGTAGCAGCAGAAGAACTCCAGGAGTTTGAAAGAAACCTCCAAGGCCTCACGACATGTATCCCTCCTCTCAAGAGGCGGAAAATACCGCTACATCTACATAGACACACTGTGGGGGTGTCCGAGAGTCTTAACTCTCTACTGAGGAAAATAGCTCATGCAGTGATATATTACTCGCAGCATAATGTGATGTAGGGAGATTAGGATCTTCCTAATGATTGTATAGTCTGTAGGACGATGTTTATGGGTGTGAGAACCCAAATTTTGCCTATATATGTACCAATTTTTATGTAATCAAACATTTTCAGTCACACTGTATTTATATACATTTTCGAGTTTTTACAGTGCCAAAAAATTTTCAAATGTTGTTTTTATGTGATGTGTTTTAATTTACATGATGATATGTGATGTGATTCATTTCCTTTATGAAATCGTATTTATGTGCGAGATATCTATCCATAATGTAATTTGCTAGCGAATCTGAAATGGTATTAAGTTCTCTTGGTATGTGTCGATATTCGATAAAATCAAACATTCTTTCAAGATGACGCACTCGTAGATGAAGATGTAGAAGGATAGGGTTGTGAATAGTGTAGATATGATTGAGTTGATATACCATGAGTTGAGAGTCCAAATGAACAATTATGCGAGAAATCCCTAGGGAGGATGCTTCGGTTAAAATCCCAATGACACTATAATATTTTTCCATGTTATTAGTTGTCGATCTTAAACAAATACCTCATGAACTAACCAACCCATCATAGTGGTAAGTGACCCAAGTTGCGGAGGCAATGTTCTGGGTGTGTCGACTAGAAGCATCCGCAAACCCGACAAATATAGGAAAGGAAGATGTCATCTGTGCATGAAAAACACAAGACATAGTATAAGTGGCCAAGGAAAAAAACTCGAGCACGCAAGAGAAAAGACACACCAAAAAAATAAAAATACAATAGTGTACAAAGCACATACGCTAGATGTCCTAGGCATAGTACTTCTTCAGGTAAAGCCCGTTCCGGGGCTCGCCCACGGAAACTCCATCGTAATCGATTAGTTCGTAGGCACCTCTATGTAGAACATGTTTCACAATGTAGGGACCATGCCATAGAGGTTCTAACTTCCCTGTCCTTAACTTATCGTTAGCCTGGTCATATACGAGGACTAAGTCTCCTTCTGCAAAAGTGCGAGGATGGACGGATTTGTTGTATTGATGTTTGATTCACTTTTGATATGTCTCATTAATGAGAGCATCATCACGACGTGTTTCATCCAGTCTAGTCAAGTGTAGGAAACGTTCTTCTTCAGCAGAAGTGTGGGAAAGGAGTTCTACTTTAAGTTTTAGTGAAGGAATTTCGCACTTGATTGGTAAGACAACCTCAACGCCATATACTAACTGGAAGGGAGTGAATCCCGTAGTAGTTTTTACTGAGGTCCGATAAGCCCAGAGAGAGGAAAAAGATTGTAAATGCCAAGATGCATGCATGATTTTAGGGGCTAAATTTCGCTCATGGGCTAATTTTCCATGGTTTTTCCCCAAAAAAGATTCCCTATTCTAAATATTATTCGCCCAAATTCTATAGGATACAATTATTTTACATTAAAAATCACCAAAATTTTATACAAACTATATAAAATCCTTTGAAATTTGAATACTTTTACAAAAATATCGGCAAACATTTATAGTTGGAATACGAAGGATTAGTAAGATCTGCCAAGGTTTCTACATTTTAAAATAATTTTCCATCCTTAAAATCATCCCTGCCAAGATGTCTTGTTTACCCCTACCATCCATTGGATCATCATTTTGAGGACCTTGTCGATAGCTTCAACTTGTCCATTAGCTTGAGGGTAGTAGGGAGATGAGTTCTCATGGCGAAAACCCAACTTGGTATGCAACTCATTCATCATCTGGTTTTGAAAATGGGAACCATGATCAGTGACAATGGCTTGTGGAACACCAAAGCGAGTGATGATGTGATTAAAAAAGAAAAGTGTTGCAGTACGACCATCGTTCAGAAAGGTAGGCATAGCCTCAGCCCATTTTGTAAAGTAATCGACGACGACGATTATATAATCGTGCCCCCTGATTGAGGTAGGATTACATTGCATGAAATCAATGCCCCATTTGGAAAAGGGGCCGATGGAAATAATGGGATGCAGCGGATCAGGATGGGTGCGTGCTTTGTTTTGAAAAACTTGGCAGGGTGGGCACTTTTTGACAACCTCCATACAATCCTTAAAGATGGAGGGCCAAAAGTATATGGCACGTAAAATTTTCTGGGTAGTAGCCATCCCAGAAAGGTGACCACCACAGGCTCCAAGGTGACAGTCATTGAGGATGCGTTCAACCTCTTCATGAGTGAGACATCGTCGCAGGACGGTATCGATGCCACAACAATATAAAGTGTTGTCAAGAATAAGATAACGATGAGAGTGGTGGTGAATATGGCGGTGTTCTTCGCGAGAGATATCATGCTGAAAACGTTGTGTCTGGAGATAGAGAATGATGTCTCCATACCATGGATTAGAAATTCTAATGAGGAATAAATATTCGTCAGGAAGAGAATATCTAGGCTCAGTTTCTTCATTAGCACGGGGAAATCACAAATGAGTTCTGCAAACACCAGGGACTTTTTAGATTTGGACTTGGCAAATTCAAGATCAAATTATTGAAGGATTATGATCCATTTAGAGTATTTTCCCCCAAGAACTTGACGTGTTAGGATGTGATACATGGGGCTTGAATCTGCAATAACCATGGTGGTGCGTAACAGAATGTAGTGACGAAATCTCTGGACGACGATGACGGCTGCCAGAGCCAACTTCTCAACATGTGAGTAACGAAGTTCAGGTCTAGATAGACTTTTACTCATGTAATAAATCACATGTTCTTCACCGGAAGAGTCCTCTTGAACTAACACCATGGAAATAGTGGAAGTAGAGGCCACTAAGTAAAGGATATAATCCTTTGTATAGTTCAGAGGATGTAACAAAGGAGTGTTAGTTAGTGCGTGCTTGACAGAATTGAACGATCGTTGAGTACTGTCATCCCAGATGAAAGGGGTGTCTTTTTGCAACAATCACATGAAGCCTTTAGTGATCTCAGCGTAGTTATGAATAAATCGACGAAGAAAGTTTTCTTTTCCCTGCAAACTTTGGATTTGTCGTAGATTGGTAGGTGGGGGTAAAGCTATAATAGCTCGAATTTTTAAGGGATCCACCTGAATCCCATCCTTGGAGAAAACAAAACCGAGAAGCCAATCGGATTCGACAACAAAAATAGACTTATGTGGGTTCAGACAAATGCGATAGAACCCACATCGAAGAAAGATAGCTCATAGATGAATGAGATGGTCAGATCGATTGGATGAGTGGGCAGGTAAGTCCTCGAGGTAAGGTTCCACAATATGTTTGATATCGTGGAAAGCGTAGGATATGGCTCACTGGAACGTAGCCCCAACATTTTTAAGGCCAAATGGTAGCTTTTGATATGCGAAAGTTCCCCACGAGCAGATGAAGTTTGTCTTATGTTGATTAGCCAGTAAGATGTCAATCTGGTTAAACCCTGAGAAACCATCCATAAAAGAGAAAATTACGCTACTAGTGCAATTATCAATAATCTGGTTGATAAAGGGTGTTGGGTAGTTGTCTCTTGGACAAGACTTTTTAAGATCCCTATAATCAATACAGACGTGAATTCTCCCTTGTTTCTTAGTAACCAAAACGATATTAGAAACCCATGTTGTCAAGGGGACAGGATAAATGAAGCCAGATTTCAATAACTTTTCAACCTCTATCTAAATAGTCGCGGTCTTTTTAGGGTGGACTGGGCGGAGTTTCTGTCAAACATGTTTGACATTGGGGTAGGTTTTAATCTCATGTACTATGATCGACGAGTCGATCCCGGGAATCTCTTCGTAGCTCCAGGCGAAGACATCGCGAAATTCTTTAAATAAAGAAGTATAAGAGACCACTTCCTTGGGTGAGCAATTAGCTCTGAGGTTAATGTTTTCCACGACACCTTCCTTGATCAAAATATCAATAACGATCATAGATGATATGTTTCCCAAATTCCCCTCAGAAAGAGTATCTTGTGTGAGGATGCGAGATTGCGGAAAATTGACAACATCAAGAGGGAAGACAGAGTGTATGTCTTCTTGAATTTCTATGAGAGTTGGAAGAAAAGAGGACCAATGATGGCTATCATCCCAAGGTACATCGGCGAGGCTAAGCATTTCCATTATGGATTCATTGGAAGGAAACATTTGAGAAATGTAGTCGATTGTAGATGAAAAGGAATTTAACCATGATGGTATCGCCAAGAGATGTTGGTCATCTGAAGAGGGAGAGGTAGATTGGATAGCAATGTATGAGGTTTTGGTTGGACTAAGTGGAATGGTGTCACCTATTTCATCGAATTCCAATGGATTGGGTACAATCCAAGGGTTAGATGATTCCAAGGATCGATAAACCATAGTCGAAATCAAATTGATTGTGGCAATATGATGTGCAGTGGGTGGAAGTGGTGTAGGGAAAGTACCCATGAGGCTAGAATCTTTCAACAAGCCAACATCAGTTCTTTCATATGTGATTTTGTGATCTCCCAAGAATGGAATATTGTTAGTAGCAGGAGTGCGAGCGTCAGGTGTGCAGAAATCCAACTGATCGATGGTGACAATTTTGCCTTGATGAGGAAATTGCACACATTGAAAAACTGACGAAGCGACAATGATCATAACATAGAACCAACTTCTTCCGAGCAACAAATTGTAATCGAGGGGATCATCGACCACCTCGACGTCAACAGAGATGGTTTTTTCGCCTAATTGGACTGACAAGGACTGCAAAATCCCATGGGGATGGAAACCTCATCCATCGAAGGCATGTAACATCATTGGGGATTTGTTAAGTGCAGGTGATTTCAAACCTTTACACCACGCTAAAGACATGACACAAGTTGAGGCTCCCTCATCCATAATATTTTGTTGGATTTGTTGATTGTGAACAACAACACAACAACATCAACTTGAAAAGCAAGTTGGTGGGAGAGTCGAGATGCATAATTGTCCAGGTTAGACATGATATAGTTGGACGACTCAGGATCAACAATGCCAATAGCATCCAAGAGCGTTGTATGTTGACTTGGGCAGTGTTGTAGAACTTCTAACGTAGACATAGCACACAGTGCTTGAGCCAAATCTTCAACAATGTTGTAGTTCTGGGCGGTACGTGAACTAGGACTAAAGGTAGCTTTGTGGATAGTTATCTTATGAGGGATTAATATAGAGTTGAACATAGGTTTCTCAATTTGAAGTGGTCCATACGGAGGATTAACTGATGGAGGACTAACGAAGGACAGTGATGGATATGGTAAAATACCGGTACCGTTAGTGTCTTTTCCTTTGTAAGGGTTACCTGGTGTGTCGTATGTCTTAGAGCGAGTGGTTCATATGTGCACTCGTCGAGGCCTCATCATGAGAATAGCTAGAACTACCCCCAGGAGAGGGGGTTTGAGCAACCATGGATTGTTGCTAAGGAAAAGGTTGAGTAAGCATTGCGGGTTGGGAATTTCCTTTAAAGAGTTTGGCCACTTCATCCCGATGTGGATATTCTCGAGTGTAGTGATCGTCACCACAAATAAGACATGGGAACTTTAGTTTCCACTGTGGTTTCTTTTCATTAGCAGGTGGTGGGTTTTGAGCTTTCGATTGTTCATTATTGTTAGTCTTTTTGTTTTTATTCTTTGTCTTTTTCTTACCTCTAGTCTACTGCGAGGATGTAGACTGAACTGCATTTACCTCGAAGACTTGGGTATGAGAAGAGGTAGAGGGTGTGGTAGAACTAGGAGTAGACGTGTAAGTAGATAAAGGTGCAGCTCCAGTCGACTGGGATGTAGATTGAGCTTTGACAGAAACAATAACACCATCCACATGAGATGAGGATGATGACATAGATGGATCGGTATTAGATCGAGAAACATTCAGAAGAAAATCATACAAAGTACTATATTGTGAATAAACCAAATCTAAGTACTGAGCCCAAGCAATGGTTTCTTCCTTGGTGACCGTGCCACCCATAGTGACATCGCGAGAGATTGGGGATAAAAGTGATTTAGTAAACCATTCTGCCAATAATATGTTAGGAATGATTACCTTGTTCATCCTTCATCATCATCTCCACTCATGAATAGGGTCAGAGATATGGACAGAGTCAATTTGACGAAGGGAGGTCAAGAGTTTAGTACCTGTCTCGTAGAAAATAGGTAGTTGAAAGTGCGTGAGGAAAGACATGGCAAGGGAGTTGAAATCATGAAAATAAGCACATGGTAGTTAAATATACCACTTTGTTGCAGAGCCAGTAAGTGTTCGCTGGAAAAGACGCAAACGTATAGAATCATCCATGAGGGAGTTTGATGAACACCACAAATGGAAAGTCATCACATGGTTATTTGGATCTTCACCAGATTTTTCGTCAATTTTTAGAATATCAGAAGGAAGTTTAGCTGGAATAACTGGCCAAACTGGTGAATGAAAAATAGGATCATTAGTTAACCGAGACAAGTCTGGGAGATCCAAAGTCGCAAGGAAAGGTAGATGTCAATTAATTTGCGGATGATACTGGTGTGGCATAGGAACATCAGTAGGACCATAAACTGGGTTAGGTGGATAGTTGTAACTAGTAGGTCCTCCTACATATAGTTGTTGCTGGCAAGGATAAGAAGGATTTGATGATTGCTGAGAAACATTTGCATAACCCGGTGTGTTCTCAGCATTATAAGCCAGGTGATTTGCTTTCCCATAGGGAGGATACACATTTTTCCCTTGAGGCTGGTAAGGAGTAGATCTCGGAGGAGGATACACATTAGACCCATGGGAAGGATAAGGTTGTTGTCCTTGAGGACTCCAGGTGGTGTTTGGGATACCGCCCGGATAAGGTTGTCCATAAGACGGTCCGGAAGGAACAGGATTTGATACTTCTCCTTGTGGGTTATGATATAAGTTCCCCCCAACATGGGGTTGGGTAAATGTGCCTCCGGAAGATACTCCCCAGGATTGTGAAGGGTTTCTATCAAATGAAGTTTGCCCCCCTGCCAGCGGTGGATTAATGACCGGGGTATGAGTGGCAAAGGGAGGTTTCCCTCTGGGAAGAACATGAAAAGGGGGTTGTCCTCTGGGAGGGGTAGCCTTGCCATAGGATGGTAGTATTCTAGGAGGGATAGGTCCTCTGGATGGTGGTTTCCTCCAGTGGGTTGTATTTGGTTGGAAAGGGTCTGCATTCTCGAGTGAAAAGATGTCCCAGCAAGATCGTGCGGAACATGTGGAGCTATAGAGTGAAAGTTTGTAAAAGAGGGGGTAGGGATTGAAGTGCCTTGGGAATGAGTAGAGGTGATGAGTCCAACATTAGGATAGACTTGTGCTGACGCAACAGTAGGGTTAATGACCTGATCGATGGGGTGATTGATATTTTGATCGAATGGTCCTGTTTCACCAGGAGGTTCATGAGGATGAAAGGGTTGTCGAATAGATTCAAAATGCTCATAAAGATCGCATCCTGATGAAGTCCTCCATACAGAATGAGAAGGTGTGGGATTTGTATCTATTGCAGTGGTAGGAAGAACAAGAGTCCTATACTCATCACCAAAGGCTGGTTCTGTGGATCCCATATATGTTTTGGTAAAATCTCTCTCTGGTAATTGTGGGACCTCTTCATCTATGGCATTCCCAAGGGAGTCTAAACGAAGTAAAAGTAGTTCGAGAGGGGTTACCGACACAGATGTAGTGCGAGGAGTGGGATTCTTAACCATAACCAAAGCACCTTCTTGATTGTATAATTGAGGAGTAACAACACTCCCAGCGTCAGATTGATTTTCTACCTCTCCACGGTAGTTGTCTTCTGGAGGGTTAGGAAGTAAGGGTTGGTAGCCTTCCGGAGGCTGCCCTTGCATCCTACATGATCGATGAAGACCTTTGTCGTCTGCAGGCTCAATTTTGGAGAATAACAGTACATGCTAAAAATCTAGGGCCAGCTAACAAAAAGAAACAACATACGCTAATAAAATCTAGGAATCAAAACCAAGCAAACAAGACTTCTCTCGATGATCGTACTAGTTGGTGATGAAATCCAACGTCGTGTGACCAATTCAAGAAGGAGCTAGGATATGGTGGAACAATTACAATGGAAACCTACTTAACGGACTTTCACCTTGGTGCAAGATTCCATGCAGTAATTGTGGATTTACCCTCCAAGGAGCCCGAGTGAGTTTGACCAATTTTTGTTCTAGGTACGGTGAGACTTCCCTTCACCGTCACCTCATGTAAGTACCTAAGTATTATGGCAACTAAGGACACCAACTCACAATCAGCCCCTGGGAGGGTACAGTCGACAGTCTAATCCGAACGTATGGGCAGGCTAACAAGTCCAAAATCAACTTGAGAGGCTCCCACACATAATTGTGGGTATACCTTCAAGTGACCCCCAATATACGATCCGACCACTACAAACAATTGAACCACGGAGGGATAATATTTGTAACTCACCCAAATGCGACCTCATGCATAACCCCTATGTGAGAGGGGGATCCCAGAAAGCCTATACGACAATTGGATTTGACTCTCCCTATCTTAGGATGCTAATGTTCATTTTGAAAACTTTGGAGAGTTGTACTCACAACCTAATCCAAAGTGCTAATCCTAGTCTAATGTTGGTGGAAGATCCTAAAACAAAAAATGTTCTATATAATTTTTAATTAGCATTGATTTTATGGTTGTTCTTTTGATCAAAATCTGGACCAGGGGTCAAATTTTAGCCCAAAAATCAATGTTCTCGGAATTGGCTCAAATCGGACGTGAGCGTAGCCCTCGTCATCATGAATCCAACGTAATTTGTTTCGTCTCAAACGGACGTTGGGAGCGAAAGATATAGCGATCTGTTCGGAAAGTCAAACAGGTAAAAAAAGTGTTGACTGGGCAGTCCATACGGCAACGTGGCAGGGCCGTACCATCATGATGACATGGAAGTTGGTTGATGTGGCACATTTTCATTGGTTGGTTGATTGGCGAATACGGTGTTGACACGTGTCCGTTTTGGGCGAATAATAAGGAGACACGTGGCCCACTCCATGGGCACCACGTGTCCCCCTTTTGGTTGGCTTATTGGTTCTAATGTAATCAAAAAATAATTGTGGTCAGCCAGATTCAAACCGGTGACCTCCCCTCTATGCAAGGCCTTTACAAACTTTCATTAACCATTATGCTGGCTTTGTTTCTTGTTTGATATTGCAACGAACATATATTTAAAGTCGCGTATTGTTGTATGCAAAGGGGGGGTCGGGCCGGGGCTTAGCCCCGACCCATGGACACATTATAATACACATGACCAATGCACATTTGTTTGGCGCACGGGGGTGTATAACATATATAGTATATGTGTGTTGTGTTTTTTTTAAAACCAACGGTTTAAACCATGTATTTATGCGCGCGGATTTAATACATGAACCGAAGTTTGTAATATATATATGTGTTATATATATATTGTATTACCATATAACCAACAGTTAAACATGTGGGGGTTTAACCCGTGGTTTTTGTTATTTGACCAGTGCTTAAAACGTGCGGGATTGTACTTTTGTGTGCGGTTTCTACAGTTTGCACGGTTTTTATAACCGTTTGGCTCTTTTCTTTTTGCCCGAGGTTTCATGAGCCATATGCCCGAGAGCTAGGAGGTTGGGGGCTGGAGGCACCCTAATTGTCCTACGGTTTGCACCATTGGCACGGTTGCTCCCGGTGCCAGGTTATAACGCGCTTCGGGAGCGTGTTCCAGGTTCATGCACACAGAGGTGCGTTTTGGCGAACCAGTTCCAGCAAAGCTTGAAGGAGGAAAATGGAGGAGGCCTAACTTCTTCATCGTTTGGCCGATTGAGGTGCCGTAAAAGCCCAGCCAGGGGTTTTTGGACGTGCTGGATCCATTGGTACCGTTTTCACAGCCATTTGAAGACTTCTTCTGCAATTTTTTTTCACCATTGAAGTTTTAGCAAGCTCCAGGGAGCTTGAAGCCCTCTTTGATGGCGGACATGGTTTGGTGAGCCTATGTTTGTTTTCTATGATTGAATAATCATTTTTGGCTAATTGATATGCTCTGAACACATTGGGACAGGTTTCAGAGGCTTTTGAGGACTTCTACAGGTGTTTTTTCCAAAGAGAAGCTCAGGGAAGCTTATGGCCACATGTAGAAGAGGTCATGCCCGGATGAGCCATGATCCGTTTTCAGAGTTTTATTAGTCATTTTTGGGGTTTTTATGTGTTCTGATCTCAATGGTACAGTTTTTTTTTCCATTGGAGTTGAGCAATAGCTTGTAAAAGAACTTTTGACTAATTAATCCCAGAGAGCCAAGTCCATTGATGGAGGCTCAAGGAGATGTAGCCCGGAGGGGGGTGAACTCCTTTATCATGTTGTTCTTGTTGTGTGTTTGATGGTTTATTTGCTGCAAGTTGTGTTGATGTGTTTTAATTTCAAACACATATTTAACCATTCAAAAGAACATATTTTCATACATAAGCATTTACAAGAAGATACATGAACATTTAAAGGAAGAAGCATAAACTTAACACATCAGTTTATTTTGCATATTTTATACACATGAAGCAAGGTCCTGTAAAGTTTATTTTAATGAAGTAGCGGGTGCTTGCATAACATAACAAGTCAGCCTTCTATTTTCAGATCATCTTTACTCAAAGGGTGCATGACAATGAAACTGATGGTATGATGACTCAATTTCCAAAAAATATGCACAAGAAAATGATAAGCAGTCTTGTCTTTCGATGAATGGATATTTAAGGGAAAGAGAGAAAGTTTTTTTCACTATCAAACACTAAGATGCAATGTCCTCATACAAGTGTTTCTCAATCAAATCCAATGCAATGCTAAAAATTTCAGAAATGCCTTCTAATATTCAAACCAATCACTAAAATCCATCCTTTTGTTTATATGTGAATGATAATTAGATGCAAGACTTCTAAATGTCAATCCGAATTTAGGATTAAACAATGAGAAGCAAACCTCACACAAAACAAAAAAATACACTCTTGTTGTGAATAAACAAGAAGGACAAAAAAGACCAAATTTCCAAACAAGAACCAAAAAACCTCAAACAAAAGAGAAATGATGGAAAGTTGCCCTCAAAGACCAAATGAAAAGGTTCACAGATCTTTGGATTTCCTCACAAAAGTTTTCACTCAGTTAGATAAAGGAGAAGAAAACAAGAAGTTAACTCTAAGTTAGCAAAGACAAAGAGTGGCTTCAAGGCAAGGAAATAAAATGTCAAATTCCCAAACAAAAGAGTATGAATTCTCAGAAATAAGGGTGTTTTAAAGCCAATTTCAATATGGACTGAGAGTATGGGACCCTGGGCAAATGCCAAAAACCAGAAATAGCTTCAGAAGATGAAAATTATGGAGAATTTATCACAAAAATGGGGTAGTGCTCTGGTGTAAGGGGAACCAAAGCATTCCAGCACTTTGTGTAAAGATACAAGGGAGTGTTAGCACTCTGAAAGCAATAGGGGGGGAGCGCTCTGCTCCAAAAACTCAGAAAAATGTCCAAAAACACAAAAAATGAAGGAAATTCAGTCAATCATGGTGATCCTGATGACATAATGAGGCAATCAAACAAATATAAGAGTAAAAAGACAATGTGGAGAATATCAAATCAGTGGGCAAAGGGCCAAAACAAGATTGGGGAATTTAAACAAAAACCAGAGCTCCTCCCCAGTGGAGTTGCCAATCTCTGTTGAAGGTGAATCCCCCTGCAGACAAGTGGATTCTCTCTTGGCTTATAGACTCCTAAGGCTAGACAGAAAAGTTCTTAACATGGAAATTGACTTCCTTTTAGATCTAATAAAGCTAATGAATGAAATATAAGGAGAAAAATATGTACCTTATTAGCAATGTTTGTCCTTGCAAAGTCCTAGATGAGCTTCGATCTTGGGCTCCCTAATAGGTCCTGAAAAACAAACAAAGATACAATGGAATTCCTACTCTACTGATATTAGCTCAATCATAGATCCATCTATTGCAGACAAACTCATATGGAACAAGCACAAGTTTGAAAGAAATAGGCCGAGCATTGATTATATTAATGAGAACAAGTAAAATTACTTACAATCCTTTGAATGAAGGTGCAACAGCTTCTTCTAGTTCTCCTTGTCCAACCCCTTTTCTCAAATAATCTCCACTAATTGCTTTGATGGCATCTCACTCATGAGATCATAAGTTTGATGTAATTCCCAATCTCCATTGTACCTTTCACCATGAGAAGGTCTCCTTATTTAACCTTGGAGAGGTCTAGCCACTTGAGAGATCTTTAGGATGAGTTGAGGATTCTTCTCCTTAAGTTGAGGATCTCCCCTAAGATCATGACTTGATCATTTATTCGAATCCAACTACCTTCAGGAATTCAGGGATTCTTCCCTTATTTGCCTCAACAAACCTAGAATTTGCTAAAAAAGGGGTAGCGCTCCCCCAAAAGGGTGCCAGGGTGCTCAAGCACTCCCCCAAAGAGGCTCAGGGAGCGCCAACACTCCCTGATAGTGGGTAGGGGAGCGCTCCTCTCCAAAAGTCAGTTTTTGAGTGTTTTTTCCAATGGCAAAAGGCTTGTACTTCCTGTCAAGTGGTTTATCTTCTTCCAAACTGACCTTTGAGGTGTCTTAAGTGTCTTTGTGATGCCATTAGAGGCATGACATGGGAAAGATGGCAGTATGATGCTTAAGACACTTGCAACACTTGTGGTCAAGATGTGACACTTGAAGACAAGATGCAACACTTACAACACTTGTAATGACGACACTTGCGACACTCTCAAAGTGAGTAATTTTGAGGTGTAACAAAAGTACCACGTGGATATGTCAGATCAGATGTAGTGGCATGCAAATTTAGTTTTAGATCACCAAAATATGTTGATGGAAATCATTCTAAACATTGTCATGAAATACACTCTCATTTCATAAAACACTTCGAAGTCCCTGCAGTTCTTTTTAATCAACCTATTGAGTTCATTTTGATTTTTCTAGTGCAGTCTTTCTATGCCATATATTTGGACTCCTCCCAAGAGGTGCGCATGATGGATCGGGAGGCTTCAAATTTTGATGGATTTTTAATACTGTTAAAGATGTGCATTGGAAATGTTTGGGTGAACTCTGTAGTAAAAAGAGTTTAGTGGTAAATCTCAAACTTGGGACATTCTGTTATAACCCTAAATTGCACTATCCATGCTTACCTAGCATCAGGCCAACTCATTTCCCTTCATTGCCAAAGCCATGCTGAACAGACTCTTTAAAAACCTCTTAAATCAAGTAACCCGCGCCCTAACCCACTGTTGGGCATGTTGGAACGCTGGCATGCCTTATACTGCACGCGTTTGAACGCTGGCTGGCCCACTACAGCCCGCATTTACCTAACAAAGCAAAAAATCAGGAAAGTTTTCGACGGAACGAAAAGCTTTGGGTCAGTTAACTGGAACTCCCAGCCATGCATGGCCGAGAGTTCGTCTAAAACCCTAGATCCTTCTAGCCTATAAAAGAAGGGGTAGGGGTACTATTCAAAAGAGGAAAATCATAGCAAAGAAACTCTGTCTAATTGCCGAATCCGTTTTGTCCCAACCCTTTAGCCTTTCCTCAAGATTTAGGAGAATTCAAGCAAAGCAGTTGGAGGACAAAGAAGAGCAGGAGCCTAGGATCAGGATCGAGGAACGGTGGCCGGTCTCTATAATCATTGTAAGTTGATTCATCTTGAGATTAATAAAAAAGATACTTTTCCCATCCCAAATGCATGAGTCTTATATGTTTTATTTGATTTATGTTTAATCTCTAATCCTCTAGTAGAACAATAGCATGCACACGTAGTTTTGTCTTGATTGCAGGATCGATTTTTGGAAGGAGCAGCAGAAGCAAGGGGATAAATCTCAACGGAGGATCTACACCAACCGTCGATAAAAAGGTTAGTTGGTTCTTCCCATGTTTGCATGTGAAAAAGGGTTTTAGATTTGGGATAGAAGGTTAAAAGTAATTTCTGAAGGGTCATGATCTGCATGCAAGTTTAAGCCCTAGCTTGTTAGTCCGTAGGGTAGAATTTCCCCACAACAGAATTGGCGACTCCACTAGGGAGATTTACTCTTAGGGTTTCTGGATTTGGTTAAAGGTCTTTTGGGTAGTTCAAAGAAGTTCAGTCTCAGTTTCTTTGTTTATTTGTTTTCTGTTAGGTCAAAGCTAGCAGGGAACCTAGTTATCAATACCAGTTTTTCCTTGGTTGTTGCTTGACATTTATTCTCGGGACACACAGAGGTACACACGGCCTGCAGAAGGCCTGCATGCGTGTCTGGGTCTTGTTGGTTTACTGTCTTGCTTTCAGTGTGCCTTATTATGTTGGTTATTCTTTGCGTTTGTTTTCTTTTTTGCAAATTTTTCTTTTCTATTAAAGTAGAAGCATCCAAGCCTTTTAGAGACCCTGGTTGTCAATACGAGAGGCCTTTTTTAGGTCTGGGCTGCCTGTGTGTTGTTTTATCTTGGCTTTTATACAGACCCACGTCCTGTTTAAGTCTAGTCTGTGTGTACCCGCGCGTTGTTGTAACTCAGCACACGTTTGCATGCGTGCTGTCTTGGTGACAGTCACAGGCTTGATTGGTAGCTTTTCAACTTGGGTGGGGTAGTCATCCCCTCCTGTGGTGAGAAGAGCTCCTCTCAGGGGTGTAGAGTCTAGAGCTGCACAGTCAGCAAGTTAGGGCATCTTATCCTTAGCTTGTGTTTGTTAGTTGATGTTTTGATAGAAAAGACAAAAGAGAAAAAATATTTGTTTTACGGTTTTTAGACAAGTGTTAGAATCGGTGCCTTTTTTATTGCTTTTTCGCATTTTGTGCTATGATTCTGTTGCGATCTGCGCTTTAAGCCAGAGCTTTCTTTTCATTCTCTTGGTTTTGTTCTTGTCAACATTTTTCCTTGCTGCGTTATTTTGCAATGAAATAAATAAATAAATAAAAATCTTGTTTCATTTTCTTCTTGATTTGAAGATTGTGTTGTTACATCAGTAGCTAGGAAAGAGTCTTTTTGCATAAGTTTTTGCAGTGCATTTAGAGTATAAGTAGCTCGCAGATCTGAACGAAAGTCCTTTATATTTACTGCATGAAATCTTAGTAAATTTGAAAAAGAAAAGAAGTCTTTCTTGTTGAAAAGTTGTTGGTTTTGTATTTTTGTAAAAGTTTTTGTTTCCAAGCATTTCTTGTTCTTTTTGCTTTGAGTCTTTTTACACACCATCAGTTTCACTTTCGTACCTTGTGACTTAAAAATGCCATTAAAAGCAATGCTAATTAAAATCAATTAGACTTTTTTGTTTGTAGGGTGCATACACTAGCTTAAGAATAGGGCCTTGGAATAGGGTGGAGAGTAAACTCTCCAAGGCCACCCAAACCAAACATTGGAGTCTGTCAATAGGGAGTGTAGAAGTCCAGTTATGGAAAGTTATTTAGGACCCCCCTCTAACAAAAGGGATAAACACGAGGTCGCGTAAGGAAAGGTAGCGGAGATAACCCCTCCAAAGCTGGACCGAGCGTTGTGGAGAACACATATCGAGGATTTGTTAAGGGATTCCGTCGTTTGCATTTGCCACGAAGCTTTGTGGGTCTCGAATCCATTCAAGGTCCTCAGTTGTCTTCCGGACCATTTTCTCTCGATACCCTTGACAGGTTTTGGGCTTGATACCCTGCTCATTGTGGTCTACCCGACTATCGACTGTACCTGCCTGATGACTGTTCACGTGCTGGCAAACTAGTTGCCAATCTTTTCTAGGGACATACACGGGTGACTACGGGGGTATACCACGGTACCTAGGACATACATAGGGCCACTCTTTGCAGAGTATACCCGGAGGGTGCTTCCGTATTCGAGTTGCACTTGCACCGGTAAGTTTCTCTAGTGTTGGTTGTTGTAACTGTTCTTCTAACTAGTTTAGTGCTTGCTTGATTTATCTTCTAGGGGCTTTCTTTTAGTGAGTGTTACTATTTGTTCATGTAGAATACCTTAGCGTGTCGTGAATCTTCTTACACAGTGGAGGATTCAGAGCTCCGTCGGTCACGAAGGCTTCTGGGCCTGCCGCCGGTTATACTGGAGCCACCCCCGCCACTGTTGAGGCGGAAGCTAGACCATCAAGGGTCTTTCAAAGCAACCGGGGCTTTTGAGCCCGAACAACCCCCGGAGGAATCAACCGCTAATCTTGGCGTGATTGAAACCCCAAACACTGATACTTGGCCGGACATTATTGTGCCAATTCAATTTTACGAAAGCCTGTCAGTGCCTAACACAGTTATGGAACCAAACTCTGTTACTTCCTCTGGGAATTCTTCCATTCCTATCACTATTACTACCACAGGAGAAGATTCTCCTAACTTTCCTTTGTCGACGGTCCAGGCCACCATGGTCTTGGCCGAAACTACGTCGCACAGTGGACCGACCTCATCTATCACGGCGGCCACACCTCCTTACACACCTAGTGCGATCGGCCCTCCGTTTTCATACGGTATGCCTAGTTCAGGTACAAGTCTTGCACTCACTACCTCCACTTTACAGACTTTGGGTCTGGGGGCAGGGAGCTCTAACGCTCCTCTGCAAGGTCAACTTGGGGGCATTACTATCCCTTTCAATGCTTTTCCTTACGCTGGAGGTCATATCCCTCCTTCGTCCCCTTCGCTTGGTGGATTGCATCAGCAGTCCGCTGGGCCGCCTGCACACACGAGTCCATTTGGAGCCGGGAGTCAAGGAACACCTGCGCAAACTTTGCCAGTAGGTTCGTCACCATTTGTTTGGAACGGGACGTTTGGTAATAACACTTTCGCATCCACTGCTTTCCCATCGGGGGGCACACCCATTTTTGGACAGTCTACGCCGGCACAGGGTACTATTCCTGCGTTGGGGGCACATATACTAGGACCTTGGAACTCAGGCCAAGGATCCATTCCTTCATCTGGAATGCTGCTTTGGGGTAATTATTTCCACAGTCAATGGAACCCCGGACAGACTTCTATGCCTCTCCCCTCGGGACCGGCATGGGGTAATCCTTCCCAAATTCCGTCAAACACGATGAACGCCCAACATCCTATGTCCTTCATGGGGAATCAGCCAATGATGTCTCCTCATATGCAAAACCCTTACGCTGGTCAGGGCCATGGTTTCTACCAGAACCCGGGCCAGTAGCCAAAATTTTCCTGGCAACTTGGTGCCAGTCAAACTCCAGGACCCTTTTATCCCGGCTATCAGCAGCAACCTAAACTACCTTTCTTGACAACGTTACACTTGCCAGATTTAACATGGTTGTTGAATGATCCTATCTGTCATGATCCACGTTGGCCTCCTATGCCGACGAAGTTGCCTTCGGACATCCCAAAGTTCGAGGCCAAGCCTAATGAAGATCCAGGTGATCACGTGACTACTTTCCACTTATGGTGTTCATCTAACTCACTGAAAGATGACTCCGTCCAGTTGCGATTGTTTCAACGCACTCTTATTGGGAGTGCCACAAAATGGTACATAGAGCTTGATCGTTCACGATATTCTTTTTTTGGCGAACTGGCGATGGCCTTCCTTAACCATTTCTAGTTACCTGTGAGATACGACGCCGGCACAGAGTTGCTAGCCAATTTCTCGCAGACGTCAGCAGACCATATCTCGGATCATATTCGAGAGTGGTGACGCCGAAAGAGTCTTATCGAAGTACCCATCCCACCAGCATTCCTGCTTGAGTGGTTCCTTAAGTCTTTAGTTCCGCAGTTATCCAAAGACGTCGCAACTTCAGGTGTTTTCTACGAGGAAGATGCCATCATGAGGGCTCAACAGTTTGAGCTTGTTTATTCTCAGTCTGGTCTATTGTACACCATCCTTCCGGATGCACCACGATCGATTCTGGACAAAACCAGACAGAGAGCCGGACCACATGCCGATGGTATAGTTGGTTCGGCACAAACCAAGCCCGCTGAGCAATTGACAAAATAATTGCAGCAGTTATCTATACAACACTCAGCGGCCAACCAGACTACCGCTTTGGCTACTCCTCCTACTCAAACATCGGAAGTACACTCCGTACAGACTACTAACCCAAAGGCCAACCAGCAGCCTGAGGGGAAGAAAAAACAACGCAAGAAGAGTAAGGGGAATAAAAAACCAAATGATAATGCTGGCGAGGGCACCACAAAAAAGAGGAAGGCGAGGTATCCGTGCAACCTATGTGCGGAAGACCACCCAAGCCACCTATGCCCTCGACTTGCAGAGGCCCAGAAGTTTGTCACGCAACAACAACAAGCCGTGTTGACTAATCCCTTTCAGCATGGGCAAAATTTAACTCAAGCCTCTACAAGCGCCGAGGTGGGCAGCCAAGAAAACTGCCCTCCCCCAAACAATTCATCTTCCGCGAACGTATATATGGTGAAAAGTGATTCTTTCATAAGGACTAGAGCACACGACTATAGCAAACCAAGCGCCCCTAAGAAAGGCAAGGAATCCGAGATCCCATCTCTTCATCTACAGATAGAGAAGACGTTGGGTGAAACAATGACACGCATTCCAAAGGGTGCGTTTAAGAGGGCTTCTCACAATCCAAATGCAAGGGCCACCCAGAACTACTCTGTGGTGGAAGATTTATCCCAAACCCCTTGTGCTATGTCTGCTTTGGAGGTCCTCCAATGTTGCCCTGCTCAAAGCAAAGCCTTGTTTACTGCTTTAGGCTCTACTGAGACTTGTAACCCAGGTACCATCATGTTGGATACGACTGACTTGAAACCTCATTTGCCTTACCATGTCGCGTTTCAGATAGTAGTGGCTCATCCCACGAAAACTTTTACACGGAATATCTTCCGCACGGTGGTAGACGAGGGTGCTTCAACTTGCATTATGTCGTTAGCACGCTGGAAAGCCATTGGTCAACCCGAGTTGTCTCCGTCACCTACTCTCCTCACTGCATTCGATGGTCGTTCTTTCCGACTGCATGGCATCATTCCTTCTTTCCCTGTGTAGTTAGGGGGGAAGACCGTGTGCGTCGAAGTAGAGGTAGTTGATGCCCCCATCGACTATAATCTATTGTTAGGTCATAGTTGGACTTATGCAATGTAAGCGGTAGTCGCTACAGTTTTCCGAGTCTTATTGTTTCCACATGAAGGCCGAATAGTGACTATTGATCAGTTATCCTTCTCTCAACCTGACCCAGCTTTGGGGGCATCCACGATTCCCATGGTTGATAATCCTCAAGCCGGTGTCGTTAATGTAGGAGTTGGTTTGTGCCCATCTTTGATGGGTACTTTCGATTACCCACCTCCTCATGGCGATGTCAAGTTTATATCGACTCACCACAAGGCTGAGATTTTTCACGTCTCATCGTTCCACACGACTTACTTTCAGGATCCATGGATTCTTCCTTCCCCATCAGGCACTATGGATGCGATGGGGCATGTGGGCATGTCTATGCCCTTGTCGGCCGCTGAAGTAGCGTACTCTTTGGTCCAGCAAGCTTCAGCTACCCCTGATCCGATTCCCGCACAAGAGTTGGATCCATTCCTTGAGCCTATCTGGGCTCAAGATTCTCTTGTCAACACCGATTCCTTAGATTTAGTCTTGCCTTTTGATGAAGCAATAATCGAAGCAATGACTGGTCCGGACAAACCCTGGGAAGATCTTCATCACAGATCATATTTCCTCCCAGAGTTACACCGAATCGAGGCAGGAGAATTCACTATCACCATGACGGGAGATCAACCTTGTCATATCAACCTCTTAGCTACATAGGATATTTATGCTGAGGGAAATATGGTGAATATCACTGCCATGATACCCATCAATATCTCCTGAAACCCCGACATCATGGAGAATGTCTTCGTCGGAGCGGATTGCTCCCCCGAAGAGATTCAAATTTACACAGATCTTTTTAAAGAATTCCGCGATGTTTTTTCTTGGTCTTACGAGGAAATTCCAGGCATTGATCCGAAAATAGTTGAACATGAGATCACTACGTATCCTGATGCTAAGCTTGTTCGACAAAAACTTCGTCCAGTTAATCCTAGGAAAGCAACAACTATCAAAGCTGAGGTTGAGAAATTTCTTAAGGCAGGGTTCATATACCCTATTCACTTGACTCAATGGGTGTCAAACCCCGTGCCGGTCGATAAAAAACAAGGCACGATTCATGTCTGTACCAATTTCTGTGATTTGAACAAGGCATGTCCGAAAGATAATTATCCAACCCCATTCATCGACCAGATCATTGATGAATGCGCCGGTTGTGAAGCCTTTTCGTTCATGGATGGTTTCTCAGGTTATAACCAAATCCAAATAAAACCTGAGGACCAACACAAAATGACATTCATTTGTCCGTGGGGTACATTCTCCTATCGAAAAATGCCTTTCGGTCTCAAGAACGCTGGAGCCACTTTCCAATGGGCCATGTCTTTTGTGTTTCATGACCTCAAACATATAGTCGAGGCATATCTAGATGATTTAGCATCACGCTCTCGCAAGCGAAAGGATCATCCTATGCACCTCCGACTAATCTTCGAATGTTGTCGCTACTTCCGGATTCGCTTGAATCCGAACAAGTGAAGCTTTTGTGTCATGTCAGGACATTTGTTAGGTTTCATCGCTTCAACAACAGGGATCATGGTTGATCCTCTTAAGGTGGAGGCAATAGTCCAGTTGCCCCCTCCCACGCACAATATTACAACTTCAGAGTCTTCAAGGTAAGGCGAACTTCTTACGACGCTTCATCGCCAACTATGCCGAAATCACCAAGGGTTTCATGCGTTTACTGAAGAAAGACATTCATTTTCTCTGGGACAAAGAAGCACAACGCTCTTTCGACGCATTGAAACACGCCCTTACAACCGCACCTCTGCTACGACCACCAAATTATAACAAGGATTTTCTATTATATATGGCTGCCGCAGAGTCAACCATAGGCATGGTTTTAGTTCGGGAAGATGATTCATTTTCTGAATACGTGATCTATTACCTGAGTCGAGACCTCGTAGGACCGGAACTTAATTATACCCATCTCGAAAAACTTGCGTTGGCAGCAGTCCATGCTGTTCAACGGTTCTGTCACTATGTTCTGTTTCATAAGACCACTGTCGTCGCCGTCGTGAATCCATTTCAGTACATGTTGACACGACAAGTTATCGGCGGAAAAATCAGTGGATGGATGGTCATCCTCCAAGAATTTGACATAGACTTCATTTCAGCGAAGTCCAAGAAGTCACTGGTCTTCGCAAAACTTATTTCGGAACTTTCGGTTGAGTCAGGTGATGTTGTGCCTGAGGAATCGCCTGTCCGGGGGGATATGTTTTTGATTGATTCGTCCGACCCCTGGTACGGAGATATACTGATCTATCTCCAGACTTTGAAGTGTCCTACCTCTGCTTCTCATGATGAGCATCGGCGGATACGCCATCAGGCCAAGAACTATCTTATACTCAATGATACTTTGTATCGGAGAGGTGTAGATTGTATCTTGCATCGATGTCTCACTCATGAGGAGGCCGTCATAGTGCTCAACGATTGTCATACAGGAGCTTGTGGTGGTCACTTATCCAGGTTGGCAACAACCCAAAATATTTTACGAGCAGGTTACTTTTGGCCCACACTTATCAAAGATTGTATCGAGTCGGTCAAGAAGTGCCATCCGTGCCAAGTCTTCTCACGGAAGATGAGGGCACATCCCGCTCCTATGTTTCCTGTTATCACCATCGGTCCCTTCACTAAGTGGGGGATTGATTACACTACTTGCAACCCCCCGTCAGCCAGGGGGCATCGCTATATCATTGTGGCTATCGACTACTTCACTAAGTGGGTCGAAGCTATGCCGACGTTCAAAGATGATGGAGAGACTGCAGCTCTCTTCTTATTTAACCAAATTATAGCACGGTTCGGCGTCCCGAGAGAGATTGTCACTGACCATGGCAGTCACTTTCAGAACCAAATGATGTCCGAGTTAACGTCAAATCTTGGGTTACAGAAAGAACATTCATCACCTTACTACCCCCAAGCCAATGGGCAAGTGGAAGCTGTGAACAAAACTCTTAAAACAATGCTACAGCGAACCATCAACTCAGCCAAATCTAACTGGCATTTGATGTTATACTTGGCATTATGGGCTTACCGAACATCAGTTAAGACTGCAACCGGTTTCTCACCTTTCCAACTCATTTATGGGCTGGAGGCAGTCTTTCCCATCGAATGTCAAATTCCATCTCTGAAATTGGCAGTACAGTTATTGCCAGACACTTCTCCACTTGAAGAACGGTTAGTACACCTAGAGAAGCTTGATGAACAGCGTATTGATGCGGCACTGGCCAATGAGGCTCATAAACATAAGTATAAGTTTCAATATGATAGGTTTGTTTGTCCTCGGGTTTTCTTTGAGGGCGACCTTGTCCTGGTTTATGACCAAGATAAGGACCCCCTGGGGGAAGGAAAGTTTAAACCCATGTGGTTCGGACCCTTCATTGTTAAGGAGGTTTTAAAGAAGGGTGCTTATCGTTTGGTCGATTTTGAAGGGAATGCTTTGGTGGAGCCTAGGAATGGGCTCTACCTCAAGAAGTATTACTCATAGCATCGTCACTGTGGGTAAATTTTTGTAACATATGTATAGTCTTTGTGCTATTACTTTTTTTCGTTTCTTTTGAAAAACGTGTCATGGTCGTGTCATTAATGTTATCTTTCGTCACTATGGCAGATTTCAAGTGAGTCCGAGGTGTTCATTGGGTATGCGGACGGTACTAGTCGACACACGCGGAGGCTTGCCTCCGTAGCTTGGGTAATCTTTACACCACAGGGTCAGTTGTTATCTTCCGGAGGGATATGCTTAGGTGACACCACAAACAATGTTGTTGAGTATAGCGCAGTTATTGAGTTGCTTTGTGACACTTTGTCATTAGGTATCTCTCATCTCCGGGTCTATCTAGACGCTCAACTGGTCGTGTCGCAGCTAAATAGAATATACCGTGTGCACGATCCTACTTTACACTGACGATTCCTTAGGGTACGTCTCTTGGAACACAACTTTGATTATATTACATATTTTCATATTCCTAGGAGTCTAAATCAAATCACGGATACTCTAGCTAATCACATTTTAGATTGGCATCTTGCTCACACATAAAAAGATCATGATCAAACACATGTAAATACATTTTTGTACACATAATCCATAAAGACACAGAAAAGAAATAAAAACCATATATATACATCATAAAATCCTCAGAGTACATAGATGGACGCAAGCGCCTCAAAAAATGGGAACCATAACGAGTCACTAGGGATTATTCCCTCAAAAATATATACATATCAGTGCTTGAGGCACATAAAAGTCTAAAAAGGTTGTTCAGGGCCTATGGGCCCTGTTATAATCATGTACAGCCCGACCCAAATGCCTAAACAATCGGACCCATGTCTGAGGTAACCCCACCATATGAGTCTGCATGGAGGGCAGCAAGTCCTCTATCTCTATCATGGGAACTGTGCGAGTGAGCTCAGTGAAGTTCCGCTCAATCCGCCTAAGAGCCCTCTCAGCCTCTCCTACTGGGAGGTTCCCTGCTACTGTTTCTCCCCTGGCAGTGGTAGCTGCGGCCTCTGGCCGTGGGCAACGCCTGTTCTGTGAAAAATCGACAGGCCGCACGGGTCCCACATCTGCACGCAACACAATGTTCACCCATCAAAAACTCTGTTATCCAAAAACATGATATATATATCAAAAAGACATAAAAATTACATATGCAAACAAAGAAAACTAGATAGGTGGAGACTTACCCATCTCCCCTCGCTCCTCACCAGGAGACACTGGTATCGCTGGATCTCTGGAAAAATCAATCCCTGCATATGGGTAATCCTCAATCACAGGGATCTGCCGTGACAGCCAGGCAAAAAATTCATCATTGAAGGCCTCTGTGGTCCTCCCACCACCCTGTCGTGGCATCAACGCTGCCCATATGCACACTGCGGGAAAAGTAGCCAGATGTCCTCGAACTGTCAACCAAGGACTGAAACATGGAACTCTCTCAAAGAAGAATGACCACAGGATGGTCCCAAACCCGAAGTTCCTGTGTGTCCGCTGTCGGTAATCTGTCAATTGCCTCTTCATGCTCTCTAACAATGTGGTACTCCAATCGAAAATTTGTGCATTCATGCATTGAATTGCACAGTTCATCTGTGCGTGCAAAGCCTGATGCAGAGCTGCAGAGCCGATAATCCGCCCAATGAGCGATAAAATAGTCTGCAGGGTGAGGCTGGTGATCCTACCAACAGGCACCGAAGAAGGTCTCAGATCAGTCCCAGCCTCGCAATACTCTGCTATCAACTCCAAGACTTTTCTCGGCCCCGCAGGAAACATCTGAAAGTTGACGGGTTCCCCCCTCCTCGAGAGGCCCGTCAAAAAGTAGATATCCTCGGTGGTGGGCACCAAGGATTGCCCCTCTATCATAAATGCCTCTGCATCTGGGTGCCAATAATCAACCAAGGCATTCAACAGCCTGGGTTGAGCGTGCATATACGGACACAGAAAAAACTTTACCAAGCCACACTGCGTCAGCACGGCCATCACATTCAGATCTGCAGCCACTGCCTCATTGGCAGCCTCGTGCTCCCTCTCTCTCCAATGAACATACATCCTGCCAAACACACAAGAAAAAAAAGGGGGAGTTAGATCTTGTACACTCAATTTTCCATTGCGCGGGGGTAGCCCGTGGGCTGTCAAGGCGACAGTCGCGGGTACCCACGCGCAGTTTTGACTCTGCACATGGGTACCCGTGGGTTGTCCCTGGACAATCCGCGTTTTGTTAGGGTCGACCTCTTGGAGGCCGACGGCCACCCCCAAAACGTGCCCAAAAACAATAAATCAAGTATTGAAATGCAAGATGAGGGAGTTTGTACTTACTTGGTCCAGGCAGAAGTCCGTTTGGTCCACTGTAGCTCCCGGAATCACGATCTCTGGCAAAGGGGGTCTTTTGGCTCCAGAGTCAATTTCCAAATCAGCAATGGTGATAATGAGCTGCCAACTTCTATTTATAGACTTTTTGGCCTCTTTTTGTCACCTCTTTTGGCCCCTTTCATCAGTTTCTTTATACCAAAAACCATTTTGAGTGGTTCTGGAGTTATATGGGAGGGATTTGATCAGGTATTGGGACATTTTTCATTGAGTTTTAGAAAATAAAAAATATATATACATAAGGACGGTCCACAATTTTTTTTTCAAAAATCAACCTGAGCATATAGGGTAGGATTTCATCCCCACTGTTGCATCTCGTTGCCTTTTGCTCTTATGATATAGGATCGATCCCATCTGGTTGTGGCACGGAACCATCATATTTGCTCTAGAAGTGGCGCAATCTGGTGGTAGAGCTTACCAAAACATGGATGCCCTAGGTAGTTCCTGGTTGCATTATGGTGTCCATGACGTTTCTCACAACACTGTAGGCTCGGGAGTCCATATAGTCTTTCCTGAATATGAGTTTGAGCCTCATTTGCATGGGTCTTTTTCACTCTTTGTCTTACCCTCCGGACTCCCAAAACATAACGGGTCTCCTTTTAAGCCCTTTTTAGACCCTTTAAACATGAAAAGATTGCCGAGAGATCTTGTGACCCTTCACGCTTGTTAAACTGAAATTTGAAGTCACGTCTGTCCGGCGGTAGTTTACCCATTTTTCGGTCCGGACGGTCAAATGTACGAACAAAGGAATACTCTATCGAATTTCGATTCTTTAGAAGAGTATCCTCAGGTATAATTTTATTCCTTTTTCGGGCTTGAGGGACTAAATTTACGAAAAAGAAACCCCCTCGGAGTCCATAGTTAAGCTCTTTTCAGACTCCCTAAAATTGAAAAGATTGTTGAGTGACCTTATTCTTTCACACTCGTTAAAATGGTCCAGAAGAATATTCCTGACAGAG
>ML799087.1:173426-220690 GCA_009831015.1 Picea engelmannii | reverse complement strand
CGAATTGTGACCTCGGGGATATTGATGTGATAAAAACCCAACACTCCAACTTTCAAAACCCTGAAATCCGATGAAGGTCCTAGCAAATGCTAGCCTTTTCTCTTATGTACACATTGTGACCTTCCACTAGGGACTGGGTCCCAACTCCCAAATAGTTCAAGACTTCGTGATTCATAGAATCAACGAACAACTATGCCTTCACCTCCAAAAATCCTACCCCTGAATATTCGATCACTCCAGATATACGGTCCAGATCCTCCGCTAAACAACGGCTCCGATTAAGTTGTTAATTTGCCTTTCGCGACTTTGGGAAAATCTTCACCTCTGTTTTCCCGATGGCTAAAACCCCAAAACTCTTGGGTGTCAGATTGATGACCCCTACCTCTCCTGAGCCTTCAGAGGTGAATGAATATCGGCTTTAACCTCCTCACAGCTTTGCTTGATTCGATGACTCTCGGAAAATCGACGCTTCTCCCTCTAGGATTTCCACCGTCCGTCCGGGTTCTCAATGACTCCTAGCCAAATGACTTAGAGACAAGCATCTAAACTTGATTTCCTTCGGGCAACTGAAACTTTCATCCTCCCTCTGAAATCTTCGAACAAGGCTATCCATCCTGAGCTTGTTCTTCCTTTAAACTTCTGGACTCTAAATAATCCTAGGCACATATCTTGCACGACTTCCACAATAACCTCTGGTTATCCAGCGATTCCAACTCTGTGCACTCCTTGTGACAAAAATTCTCCAACCGCTCACTGGGTTGGAAAAATTATACGACTTCAACCTGCTTTCACACATCTTGCAAGACATTGTTCTATAACTTCACTTCTGTTGGTATGAGGACAACGATATCCATCCTGAGCTTTCTGAGATAAAACTCAGAACTGGTCAATGCACTCCTTGCGGACCTTCACTGCACTTGCAGGAATTCTCAGGAAGAGAAATAGTTGAAACTCATACTCACCCTCTCACAAACTTCACACATTCAACATGAAATCATACACAAAAAGCATTGAAACAAATGCATAACAGAGTATATAAGAAAATTGTAAACATACCATTCAATAGATGCAAATAGTATTCATAACAACACCATGAAATTTAGTCAAAGCATTCTTATATTAACTCAAGTGCTTCTATACATGGGTTCTATAGAAACAACTATCTTCTTATACAACATGTACAATCTTTGTTCTTCTATGCTCTATTATTCTCTGGCTCTCTATAGCTCTACTCTTTCAACGAGAATAATGACACAATATAATACAATACATACGAGGGAAATTTCTTGCGTTTTCCCTCCTACAACGTCAAGCTTTCTAATCGAATTAAAGACGAAATCTACTTCACATTCATGACATTAATTGTCTACAGCTGACAGATGAGAGCAATGCTCAAGATCTAAGCTACAATCCCCAAAACATTTAAGAGAACTTATGTCTCTCCATATATTACATTAAGTGCACTGGTGCATATTCAACTGTTTTCCTCTTTGCGCATGCTTGCGATGCTCCTGCATCATACTCTTCTTGCTGAAAAATTCATGGGCTCCTGTCCATAAGCTCTTGAACTGTCTGCCCATGTTTCTGGATATCTACTTTTCTTTCCCAACTGTCATCCTCAATCGGGTGTCCCTTCCACTTTATCAAATATTCAAAATATGTCTTTCTCCAGGTCTTCTTACCAACTCTCTGATCAATGATCTTTTCCATCTGCGACTTTTCAGCTACACGCATCTATTTGATCCACTGAAATTCCTGTTGATTCTCTTCCCCATATGTTTCATATTCTCTGTAAGGATATATATCTGCTACATTGAATATGGGTGATATACCCACATCATCTGGCAATTCTATCTCATAAGAGTTTGCCTCAAACTTTCTCAAAATCTTACACGACCCTTTCTTTTTCATTTTCAACTTATTATATGTTCCCCTTGGGCACCTTTCCTTTCTGATATGTGTTAATACCAAATCTCCCACTTCGAACTGAAGTTCTCTTCGGTTTTGATCTGCTCTATGCTTGTACTCTTAGTTGGAACTCTACAACCGCTCTTTAATCTTACTATGGAGCTCATGCATCTCTGCTGCAAAATATTCCACTCCAACACTTTTGAACTCATTCTACTCTAAGTCTCTCAACTTAGATACTCCTCTTGTTTGGTTTTCATTCCATACATTATCTGAAATGGGATCTGTCCTGCGCTTCTGTTAGGTGAGTCATTATATGAAAATTTTTCATGCGACAGAATCTAATCCCACTGACTATGATGTTAATCTACCAAACTCCTCAACAAGTCTACCAAACTTCGATTTACTACCTCAGTCTTTCCATCCATCTGAGGGTGATATGTTGAGATAAAAGATAAATTCGTCCCCAACTTCTTCCATAGTGTCCTCCATAAATGACCAACAAATTTGGTATCTCGATCTGAAACAATACTCTTGGGTAAGCCATGAAGTCGAACAACTTCTTTGAAAAACATGTTTGCAATGTGTGTTGCATCACTGGTTTTCTGACATTGAATGAAATGTGCCATTTTTGGAAATCGGTCGACTATCATGAATATGGAATCACAACCTCTTTGTGTCCTCGGAAGTCCTGACACAAAATCCATGCTTACCGCGTCCCACGGCCTCTCTGGTATTGGCAATGGTTGATACAATCCTATATTATGTATTTTCCCCTTTGCATGCTGGAAAATTCTATGTATGTTGACAAATTTCTTGACATTTGTCCTCATTCTTGGCCAATAATACAAAATTTTCAGTTGCACAAATGTTTTATCATGGCCAAAGTGTCCAGCCAATCCCCCACTATGATTTTCCTTTAAAATGTTTTCTCTCATAGAACTCTTCGGGATACACAACTGATTTCCCTTGAATAAAAATCCATTCGGGGTCAAGTATTCAATCCATTGGCGTTTGTCTCTTAGAACATGATTCTCACATGCTTCATAAGTGTCCTTGAAATATGAACCATCTCTGTACATGTCCTTAAGGCTATCAAAACCTAAGGTTTTCACACAAAACTCCTGCAGAATCAAACATTTCCTGCTCAATGCATCAACAACCTTGTTAGCATTTACAGAAATGTGCTTTATAAAAAAAGTAAAGTTTTCCATAAATTGAACCCATTTTGCGTTCTTTTGGTTCAGTTTTTCCTGTCTATTTATAAACTATACGACCTGGTTGTTGCTATACAAAACGAACTCTTTCGGAACCAGGTAGTGCCTCCATTTCTTCAATGCTTGTATGATTGCATAAAACTCTTTATCATACTTTGAATAATTCCTTTTGGCATCGTTCAGCTTCTCACTGAAGTATGCAACTGGTCTATTGTCTTGACTTAAGACTGCTCCAATCACAAATCCACTTGCGTCACATCTCACTTGAAATGTCTTACTGAAATCTGGCATAACCAAAACTGGTTGTCCAATTATCTTCTCTTTCAACAACTTGAAACTTTTCTCTTCTTCCTCTATCTAATGAAAATGTTTATGTCTTTTCTTGACTGTGTCCAACATTGATGCACAAATTCCACTAAAATTTATGATGAAATTCCTATAAAAACTGGTTAATCCATGGAAGCTTTTGACTTCAAAGATATTCCTTGGTGACGACCATTATTTGATTTCTTTTACCTTTTTAGGATCTACTTCAACTCATTCGAAGAGATCATGAACCCCAAATAAATGAGTTTCATCTTCATGAAATACGACTTCTTCATATTTATCAACAACTTTTTTTGTTATAAACTCCTCATCACTAGAGTTAAATGTCTCAAATGTTCTTCCTCAGTCTTACTAAAGATCAGTATATCGTCAAGATACACAATCACAAACTTCCCAATGAAATCTTTCAAGACTTCACTCATCAATCGCATGAAAGTACTTAGCGCATTCGTCAAACCAAATGGCATGACAAGCCATTCATATAGTCCTTCATTCATCTTGAATGTTATCTTCCATTCATCACCTTCCCTCACTCTAATATGATGATATCCACTTTTCAAGTCAATTTTTGGAAAAAAATTTGCTCCACTCAAGCAATCCATCAAGTCATCCATCCTGGGTAAAGGAAATCTATACAGGATGGTGATTTTGTTTATATCCCTCGAGTTTGTACACATTCTCCATCCACCATCCTTTTTCAGACTTAACAACGTTGGCACAACGCATGGACTCAAGCTTTCTCTAATCAACCCTTTGTCCATCAAATCTTGGACTTTCTTCTTAACTTATTAATTCTCCTGTGGCATCAATCTGTACACTGCTTTGTTTGGTAAAATCGCTCTTGGTATAAGGTCAATGTGATGGCTTATACTTTTGATGGGCGACAACGAACAAGGTAAATCGCTCACCACTATATCAGCGAAATTCTCCAGCATTTCCTGAATTTCCTCAGGTAGATCATCTATTAAGGTACTGTTCAATATGACTCTAGGTTTTCTAACCAAAACAAACTGCATTTATTCAAATTTCTTGAAATCATCCAGAAGTTCCTTCCCACTCATGAGAAGTATAGTATTGTTTGTTTCTTCTTTCGCCTTCTTGTCCTCAATTGGTAGCAAAATATGTGTCCTACCATTCTTCTCCAAGGTGTATGTGTTATTTCTTCTGTCATGAATAACATTGTTGTCATATTGCCATGGTCTCCCCAACAAAACATGACAGACATCCATGGGAATAACATCACATAAGATCTCATCTCTATATCCCCTTATCTTAAATTCAACTAAACACTGTTTAGTGACTGTTACCTGGTGTCCTTTTTTCAATCATGAAACCTTGTATGGGATCGGATGTGCAATTTTTTCCAATTCCATATTCTCCACAATTTCTATGGATACTACATTATCTATTCTTCCACTGTCAACAATTACCTTTCATACCCTATCCTTGGTCTTGCAAGAAGTTCTGAACAAACTGTTCCTTTGGACTGGATTCTCCATCTCTTTCTCTGGCTTTAAGAGAACTTTCCTCATCATTAAGGATCTTCTGCCTTTAGCATTTTCTGCCTCAACATTCTGCCTTTGTGCTTCTGAAATGTGAGCTTCTCCTCCTCCATCTCTTTTTCTATCGAAACATTCAAAATATTTGTGTCTAATCTTTCCACAGACAAAACACTTTATCTCACCACCTTTGCCTCTTCCTCTTCCTCTGGCTCGAGGAAAAGTGTTCTTATCGACATACTATACTCCTTGTGATATTCCTCCCCTTTCTGGGTGGTTATGAGGTTTCTTTTCTTCATCCTTGGGCTTTTGTACTCTGTCCTGGGAAATTGCTTTGCCTCTGCTCAGAATTCTACCTCTTCCACTTTGACCTTGCTTTTGGGCCAATTTTACTTCTTCCTTTGAATCAATTTGATAAGACTCTTCCACATTCCTGATTGTCACCATGCTCATCTCATCTTGAATTTCATATCTCAAGCCATTCATGTATATGGCGATATTTTCATCATCACTCTTGCAATGACTAGCTCTGATGTTGAGACTGTAAAATTCTTCAGTGTATTCCTTCACTATCATCCCTTTCTGTGTCAAATTATGCATTCTTCGAAACATGTTAATTTGGCAATCTCTGGGTATAAATTTGGATTTCATCTTTGCTACCATCCTATCCTAGATTTTGATTGTTTGTTTTCCTTTGCAACCCCAATCAGCCTGCAGTTCATCCCACCACAATGTTGCATGCCCTTTCAGTCTAGTGACTACGTGCTTTACTTTCTTATCTTCTTCGATATCCTCATAGTCGAAGTATTTATCCAAAGCTCTAAATCAATATAGCATCTCCTCAACGTCTAAGTTTCCTTCATACATTGAGATGTCCATTTTGCTCTAGCCCCTATTCTTGCAACAACTTTGAATAGATGTTCTTCTTCAACATCTTTAGCGACAACTTCTTCTTCAGCTACGGCTTCATTTTCACTTTCGGCCTCACTAATATCTCCACTATCAGTTGTTCATCTCTATGTTGTCTCCATAGCATCCAATCGAGCATGAATTTCTCTCATTTCCCTTTCCACGGATGGATTGGGCATGGGTCTCTCTTGACGTCTCCTCGACAACATTGTTTCAATCTGTTCCACACAGAATTCAAATCACAACTTGCCTTATGTCTTCCTTCTACAGAAACAAAAGTTGTTAGCTTTGATACCACCTGATGCAGCACCCCTACCTCAGCAGGGTCTGTGTGACCTCCCGGTCTTTGGATATTTCTATTTACTGATCCAAAATGGCTCTTTAGTCCCCACTAGAACCTTCAACTAAATCCACAGGTCCTTGTGCAAACTCCACCTGCGCGAACTAGCACTAGGTGCAAGCTCTTCTCCCACTCAACCATGACACTATGACCATGACCTACACCAAAAGGAGTTTTTTGACTCACGACCTCAGGGATATTGATATGATACAAACCCAACACTCCAACTTTCAAAAACCCAAAATCCGACTAAGGGCCTAGCAAGTGCTAGCATTTTTTCTTATGCACACGTCGTGACCTTCCACTAGGGACTGGGTCCCAAATCCCAAATATTTTGTGACTTCACGATTCGGAGAATCAACGAAAATCTATGCCTTCACCTCCAAACCTCCTATCCCTGAAGATCCGATCACTCTATATCTACGGTCTAGATCCTCTGCTAACCAACGGCTCCAATTAAATCGGAAATTCACCTTTCGCGACTTTGAGAAAGTCTTCACCTCTGTTTTCTCGATGGCTAAAACCTTGAAACTCTTGGGTGTCAGATTGACGGCCCTATCTCTCCCGAGCCTTCAAAGGTGAATGAATCTTGGCTTTATCCTCCTCACATATCTTCTTGATCCGATGACTTTGAGAAAGTCTTCACCTCTATTTTCCCGATGGATGAAACCTTGAAACTCTTGGGTGTCAGATCGACGACCCTATCTCTCCTGAGCCTTCAAAGGTGAATGAATCTTGGATTTATCCTCCTCGCATATCTTCTTGATCCAATGACTCTCGACAAATCTACTCTACGTTTTGATGGCGAATCTACTCTACAATTTTAATATAGTTGATGGCGAATTCATTAATATTGACAACGTTTTACTTGCTAGAAAACATCATTTTATACAGGTGAATTTCTACTATAGTACATTTTTTTAGATGTGAATTTATATATATGTGAATTATGTATGCTAATTTACACATGTGTTGATAGAGATTGAATTATGGCAATATATCCTTGCAATAATTTTAATGATACCAATTCAATGATGGAATTATATCCCTGTATTGATTTATGATAGCGATTTTCATTTTTATAGCGATTTTGTTGATTTCTTGATTACAAGACAGTTATGTATTTAGACAACGAATGGGTTAATTCCTGGATGAAAAGGAAGCGATATATATTTTATATTGGTTAAATCCTTTAATGGACAATAATTCTAATTATAGACAATGTTTATGGACAACGATTTTATTCATGATTGACTGTGAACTATACCTTCGAATGATAGAGAAAATACAACCAATTTATACATTGAAGGACAGTGATTTCATATAGCAACGATGGTTGCACTGTGACCATGTGGTCATGGCATTTTAGGGATGTTTTTTAGTGCATTTTATGCTATGGATGACAACAATATCTATTTCCCACAACAAAGGTTATCCACGCAGCGATCCTCACCCACACCGTAATTGTTATTTACCACAAAATTTGATTGCAATTGAATAGCAGCTTAGTATTGTATGACTGTGTCTTGCTGCCATCCGAACCTTAGCATAGAGCGAGTTTACTAAATTATTTTTATGACTTAATTAATCCAAGGGAAGAGCTAGTCGTGGGTAGCATTGTCTGAGTATTTTATTTACCCCAAATTCACCTTAGAAAGTAGAAAATTACACCCATTTTCCTACCGGCACAGTAAAGTTTTTAAATCAAGCAAATACCAATCTGATATCTCAGCCGAAACCCTTTTGTATTGTTAGATGTGGTTTTGATTGTAATGTTATGATTAAGTAAATTCTCACACAAGTTTTAGTTGTCACTTCTCTGAAGTATTTTTATATATTCTAATACAAAACCTTGCTGAGTTTAGGGAGTCATTGCCCAAAATTTAGGCACCTATGCCACCTAGTGAAAGAAAACAGATTCACATCTCTTTTGGAAACCTTGTTCAGAAATTATAACATGGCGATTTTAAGAGAATAACTACTTACTTAAACTCTAAAGTTACATGTGGCACCTACCCTTTTTAGGTGGATTGGAACCCTTATGAACTTAAATTTGAGTTTGGATTTAACCCCAAGGAACTTATATTTTTGTTTTTCTAGAGGGTCCCCTTTTGATGCTTGATGAGTAAAACCCGTTAGTATAGTTTGGAACATGAATTTATGGTCAGGGTGTTCCACTACGCTGCTTGTAAATTATTTTCTTTAATCTTAATTTGCTTCCTTCTGTATGATATTTGGGGAGTCATGTTTAAAGGGAGGTCTGGTCACATGGTACAATCATTATTAATGAAAATAATAAATGGTTTAATTATGAGGTTCTCCATTGTACCGTTGAAGGGGTGTTTATAGGAAGAGATGTATTATGTCGTAACATCGTTGAGTTGGTTACGACATGATTGACCTAGTCCTTATGGTGATAACTTGTTATTGAAATACATCTGGTGGTTGCTCAATATAACTTGTAATGAATGGTCACCCTGCATCTCTTATTGCTTGATTTTTAGAGCGACTTTGTCGTACGACGTCGCATTTGGTATATCAATGTCAAATGGATTTAAGGAACTTTGAATTTTATGTTGGGCAGAAGATTTAGAAGTATTTGGTTGTTCATGAGTTCCTGGCGCACCGGTCGCAATGTGGCGACGTGATTCGTTATGATTGGGTCACTGCGTGCATTGATCGATAAGCGCATATGACAACCAGCCTAGGATCGTGCACCTACCGAGGTGGTTGATGACTGTTGTGTTTATGGTGGTACTTGTTGGGACCTTGTTGGGACTGTCTCTCACATGCTGGGAAGGTTCTAGTTACTAGTCGTCGAAGTTGTTGTGTTGGCTTGATCATTGTTGTCGTCGACTACCTTACTATTTTTAAAACAAAAAAAAAATTCACTTGCTTTGCATCGCATGTAGTCGTAATAATGGGGCTGTTACAAATGGTATCAGAGCGGGTTGAACCATGCGACTGTGGATCGCCAGGCTTTCCACTGCAGTAAAACCTTGAGTATTAACCTATCACTATTAAAACTTTAACGTATCCATGCAGTGATCTCATTTAGAGGATGCCACAGAGGTTCATGATGTGGTACCGTGGAAGGAGGTGCGACGCCTCTAGAGATGCCCCACACCCTCGGAGTCTAACCCCAAGGGGAAGAACAAGTACTTGGACTATATTCAATTGGTGTAAGCGATGTTGATGGTTTGACAAGGTCCTTCCAGAGTTTGTCAAAGGCCTTGACTCACCATCTGTACTGAGATGAGGTTGGGGCACCTGTACCCCTGAGGGCCCACAATGCACTGAGCCAGTACCGTTAGTATTCACTGCGAACTCGAGAAGGTCAATTTCTTGAGTTCTATGGTGCCCCAGAAGGCCCCACTATTGAGGCATGGATGGAGAATATGGCGACGTTCTTTTCACTTCGTGACTATACCTCCAACATGAAGGATCATGTGGCAGTATTTCGACTAAAAGGGGAGCGCTCTTGAATGGTGGAAGATGCTCCTGCCACTTCTGAACATGACAATCGAAGACATGTCATGGGAACTGTTCGAGGAACAATTCTGAGAGAGGTATCTGTATGAGGAATTCATTGAGCATCAACTCAATGATTTCAACACCTTGCGACAGGGTGGTTGTACGATGCCTGAGTACAAGGCCCATTTTATGGATCTTCTTCTGTATGCTCTGCACTTGAATACCTATATGTCACAAGCTTAGGATATTATGACGTCGTGATCGGTATGGACTGGTTGGAATCCCATGAGGCGATACTCAACTGTAAGACGAAACAGTTGATCTTAGTCGATGAAGAGGGACCGAGACACGTGATTGTAGGATGGATCTAGGGAGTTTCCCTGAGGGTCATCTCTTCCTTGCATCTACGAAAGAGCATGCACATGGGATGTAATTTTTTTTTGTGATCCTTGCGTTAAACGAGAAGGGAGTAGCACAAGGTCTAGAACACCTTCCGATGGTGAGAGATTTGCGGACATCTTCCCTGAGGAGTTACCTGGGATGTCGCTAGAGAGGGAATTGAAATTTACCATAGACCTCAAACCGGGGACTGAACCAATATCGAGAACGCCTTATCGAATGTCAACCCTGGAGTTACAGGAGTTGAGAATGAAACTGAAGGAGTTGTTGGACCTGGGACTTATACGTCCAAGTGTGTCACCGTGGGGTGTGCCTGTTATTTTCATATGAAAGAAGGATGGGTCGTGGAGACTCTGCATTGACTACTGTCAATTGAACAAGGAAATGATGAAGAATCAGTATCCATTGCCAAGGATTGATGATCTGTTCGATTAGATAAAAGGCGTGGCGGTGTCTTCAAATATCGACTTGAGATCAGGGTATCACCAGTTATGGATCAAGGAGGATGACGTCCCTAAGACCGCCTTTAAGACGAGGTTTTGAAATTACGAGTCTATTGTTTTACCTTTTGGACTGATAAACGCCCCTGGGGTATTTATGAGTGTGATGAACATGGTGCTCCATGACTACATGGAAAAGTTCATCCAGGTATTCCTTGATGATATTTTAATTTACTCTCGGACGATGGAGGAACATGACTAACACTTGCGCTTGGTACTATAGTGTCTGCGAGAAAAAAAAATTGTAAGGGAAATTGTCTAAATGCTCTTTTTATCAATCGAAGATTCACTGCTTAGGGAATTCCATTTCTGGAAAAGGTATCATCATGGATCCAGTAGAGGTCAAGACTATTATGGAATGGCTTGCACCGATGAATGTCCCAGAAGTGCGTAGTTTCATGGGTTTAACAGGATACTATCGATGGTTCGTCGGCTGATTTTTGAAGATAGCAAATCTGATCACATAATTTCAGAAGAAGAACAAGAAGTTTGTTTGGACCGAGAAATGCGCGGAGGCATTTCAAAGGCTCAAGGAGTTGTTGACAACAACCCCGATACTAAAGGTCCCTAACATGGACACAAATTTCTTGGTATGCACTGACGCATACAAGGAAGGGTTAGGCGGAGTCTTGATGCAAGACGGTCGAGTGATCGCTTACATCTCGAGGAAATTGAGAAGGCATGAGGAGAACTATGAAACACATGATTTGGAGTTGTTATCCATTATTTATTCCTTGAGAGTTTGGAGACACTACCTTATTGGACATAAATTCGAACTAAAAATGGACCAATGTGGACTACAACACATATTTATGAAAAGAGACCTGAATGCGCGACAATGACGTTGGTCGGAATTGATTAGCAAGTATGATTTCGAGATCACTTACATAGAGGAAACAATGAACAAATTTGGTCATGTGTTTAGCCAGATACCACACATATTTTTGGTGATTCCTCTTCAGATAAATCTACGTGAAAAGATTCTAGCTTTATAGTGAAACGATGGCTGGTACAAGAGGTCAAGGATTTTATCGAAAAAAACACAATGATGGTACCCAAAATTTGGAGAATTAGTATGGACAACAATGGATAATTGAGATTTATAAGTCGAATTTGCGTACCTCCCAACGACGAGTTGAGGATTTTGATCCTAAAGGAGGCTCATAGAGCAGTGTATATGGCTCATCCTGGAGTCACGAAGATGAGGGTGGACCTTAAAACCCTTATTCTTCTGGAAAGGATTGAAGGAAGACATAGTCAACTACATGGCTAGATGTCTAGGATGTCAGTAGGAGAAGGTTGAACATAGATATCTGGAAGGACTACTACAGCCACACGTTATTCCGGAATCGAAATGGGAGGTCATTTCGATGGATTTCATTGTTGGATTGCCACTGACGAGAAGGAGACACGACTCAATTTTGTGGTAGTCGACACTCTGACGAAGAGTGCTCATTTTATTCCCGTGCTTACGATGTATCAGGAACCTGACATGGCTATAGTTTTCATCAATGAGATTGTGAGGTTGCATGGCATGCCTAAGACGATTATATTCGATCGAGGATCGATGTTTACTAGACAATTTTGGACTAGTTTCAAGGAGGCCTTGGGAACCCAACTTAACTTTAGTATTGCGTATCACCCGGAGACAGATGGGCGGACTGAATGAAAAAACCAAATCCTGGAAGACATGTTGCGCATGTACGTGATGAACCAACAAAAATGCTGGGAAGAATTCTTGCCACTGGTAGAATTTGCATATAAGAACAGTTACCAAAACACCATTAAGATGGTGCCCTTCGAGTTTCTTTGCAGGCGATCGTGTCAGATGCCTTGATTTGGGATCGAATTTAGGATAGGGTCCTGGTGGGACCGGAAGTGATCCAAGAAATGGAAGAACAAATTCAAACTTTAAGACAAAGGATCAAGGAAGTGCAGGATCGGTAGAAGAGTTATGTCGATGCGCACCATGTCGACCATAGTTACGAAGTTGGTGATCAAATCTTCTTATGGGTGAAACCGCATAAGATTTCGATCAATTTTGGAAAGAGTGTTAAAATCTCTCCTAGGTTCGTGGGATGATGTGAGAAGGTGGAAAGGAGAGAGTCGTGGCCTATTGACTAGCCTTGCTTAATCCTTGAGGCATATGCACGATGTCTTTCACATCTCTGTTTGAGACATTATGTTAGTGATCCTACACATGTTTTGACTTGAGTATCTTGTAGGTATCGGATGAGGGTGCGCTCAAGGCTGAGCCGACCCACATCCTAGTTCATTGCATTTGACAACTACGACATCGAATAGTAGATCAGTTCAAGGTCCAGTGGGAAAACTATTGTCTGCACTCGGTGACCTAGGAGGACACATATGATATGCACCAATTGTTTCCATTTTTGTTTGATAGATAGACTTATGATATTGTGATACACATTATTTTGGCACTTATATACTATGAAACTTCGAGATGAAATTTAGACCAAGAGGGGGTGTATGTAACATCCCGCTCTTGCGCACACTGAACGTACTTATTCTTTGAGGACACTTGCTTGCAAGTGATCCAAATTATTATACTGTTGGTCATTTGATTATGATTATGAGGCATTACGGATATGATGATATGTTATTTTGTTGTATTGACATAGACATGTGCTATTGAATAGGTTATCCTAAGTGTGCAGGATTTTGGACCTCGAGGATGCAGAGGCATCGATGAAACCCCTTAGACTCTGGATCGAGTCAGGGAGTGGACTATTGAGGTTTGATTGTTGTTAATATGACTTATGTACATATGATTAGATGCTATGATGATTGATTATTATTGCTAAAATGATTTGTTGATGATGCAAGATGACAATAGCTTACTGACCAGACTCACATGTGGAGTAGAGGGGTCATGCACGAAAACCAGAGACCTTGAGGGAGAGGTGTGGACAACAACCCTGCCACAACCTACTAGCACTCCTGTCATGGCTCAAACTATAGGTTAATGATTGTCTAGTTTGAGAAGACACACGATGTTGTGAGGGTAGACTGTGACAGTCGCTCGCAATGATTCTAAGGGGTGCACAATAAGGCAGGGGCGTTATTCCTTAGAGGCCCTTAGTCTCCCACAAGATCACCTGGCGGAGTATTGACTCCAGGGGTTTTTGATGTCTACGAAGTCAGTCAAGAGGCGAGTGGCACCCTTGGAGCACGTAGTGTGTCCTGAAGGGCACGTCACACAAGGAAAATGGAAAGAGGCAAGTGGCACCCTTGAAGCACGTAGTGCGTCTTGAAGGGAACTTTGCACAAGGAAAATGGAAAGAGGCAAGTGGCACCCTTGGAGCACATAGTGCGTCCTAAAGGACACGTCACACAAGGAAAACAAAAAAAGGTGAGTGGCACCCTTGGAGCACTTAGTGCGTCTTGAAGGGAACGTCACAATTTCAACGAGTAAGTGAATAAACCTAGTCGGCCTTAAAATGAATGATGTGATAAGTAAGATTTAGAAAAAAAAACCTTAATAGAAATGTCGCCCAACCTAGGAAATTAAAATCTAGGTCTAAGTGACACTTTTGGTAAAAAAAATAATAATAATCATAATTAAACATGTGACAAGAAGGGGGTAAGAGATTCAATTAATTTATTAAAATCAAATTACTTTGGGGGATTAGATTTTTTTTAAAAGGAAATGATTGTTTTTCTACAAATGCTAATTAAATTTTATTAATTAAAAAGAAAAAGGGGTAAAAGTTGATTTTTCTACACTTGCTAATTTGAGTTTTAGTTATAAAGGGAAAAGAGGGAAACTTAAAAAGAAATAGGAAACTAAGGGAAAAAGGGGAAACATAAAGAAAAAGGGAAACGTAAGGAAAAATATGAATGATTAACTTAGTAAGGAATCTTCCCTTTAAGAACCTTCTAACTATGAACTCAACTAGGAATTTAGTAAAGGTGTAAGTCATTTAAATTGTGTAAGGGAATATTGGGACACCAAGGATCATTTTTAGGAATGTTTTTAGGTGGCTGAGGGAAATAAGAATAATTAAATAATTAATCAAATTAAATTCTAGTGCATCTAGGGGGATGGGTGACATGTGTACGGGGGAGGTTTTTCTGAATTAAATTAATGAAAAATAAATTGAATGGGAATTTGGGAAATAAATCACTTAGAAACTCTATAAAAAGGATGGAGGAGTAGGAGTATCGATCTGATCATTTATGCGTAATGTTACGCTGCTCAATTTTATTCTTGACTGACTTATTGTGTGGGAGTTGGGAAACCAAGTCGGGTAACGAGTGGTAGCTCAACCTTGCGAGGTGAGCTGGGTGCTAGTTGTTCTTTGGTTTAGCGTGCGTGGCACATTTGCAGCTCGGGGGGCTTAGGGGGAATTGGTGAAGTAACATCGGTCGGAAAGTGGGAGCTGGACACAACGCGCACATGACAACAACTCAGAGCTGTCACCTTGGGCTACGGTACACATGTGTTTATTTGAATGGTAGATTAATATTTTTCTTGCGCTTTCATTTCTGTACTTATATTGTGTAAAGAAATGTGCTTTACTTAGCGTTTTAATCAAGAACTTAAAGTCATCATAGCCTTATGATCATTTCTTTTGAATTGATTTCCTTGGCAACCCAATCCCTAATTGCTATGACTGTTCTGTTTTTTTTTATTGATTATTATGAAGATATTGTGCTCTATTTTCCATCCTTATCCCTAGATCATCAGTCCATGCCTGAGTAGTGGGATAGGAGCCGAATCGACTATTGTCACTTCGGTGTTAATAGACCTATATATTATAATGCCTTGCTTTTCTATGCGTGGATGATGAGTAAAGGATGATGTTTTCCCAGCCATCTACCTTACTTATCTCCGCGTTGATTGATTCATGGCTGAATGATTGGTCTTGCACCTTCTTTTGATCGATTTCTTCTGCGTTGGATGGTAAAAATATGTTTTTTGATTGATGAATCCCAACGCCTTGATCGATAAATATCATCGTTTTATTATGTTAATGTCTGCACTTATTTGTGTTGTGACAGCGATTGAATATTGTTGACAACGAATTGAATGTTTATTTGGGACTACATTTGAATCTTTAATTGGAAAACCCTGGCATGTGTAATTATATAGCGTTTGTGCCTATTTTGAATCCCCTCTTGAACTCGAATCGATTTAGACCTAGCAAGTGTGATGGAAATCAATTTATTTATGGGCAATTTTTCTTCTTGGCTTGGGATGAAAATGATTTGTAATATCATTGTTTACACAATGTCATCTTAGTTACACAAGGATTTCACAACCCCTTTGGGTGTTTTACCCAGCTTACCCACCACCATTTTCTTGGAAACCTCCACAGCCTTCTTCCTACGCAATCGTGACACTTTGCACGGATTTTGCATCAATATTTCCTAGCGAATTAACTATGTGTTTTTAATACATTTCCTGGCAAATTAACTCTACGTTTTTAATACATTTCCTAGTGAATTAACTCTGTGTTTTTAATACATTTCCTAGCAAATTTACTCTGCATTTTTATACTTTTGATGGAGAATCTACTCTGCATTTTTAATACAGTTGATGGCAAATTCACTAATATTGATAGCGTTTTACATGCTAGACAACATCATTTTATACATGTGAATTTCTACTACAGTAAATTTATATAGATGTGAATTTATATATGTGAATTATGTATACTAATTTACACATGTGTTGATAGCGATTGAATGATGGCGATATATCCTTGAGATATTTTTAATGATATCGATTCAATTATGGCATTATATCCCTGTATTGATTTATGATAGCGATTTTAATTTTTATAGTGGTTTTGTTGATTTCTTGATTACAAGACAGTTATGTATTTAGACAGAGAATGGGTTAATTACTGGATGGAAAGGAAGCAATATATATTTTTATATTGGTTAAATCCATTAATGGACAACAATTCTAATTATAGACAGCATTTATGGACAACAAGTTTATTCATGATTGACTATGAATTATAACTTTGAATGACAGCGAAAATACAACCAGATTATACCTTGAAGGACAATGATTTCAGATAGCAACGATGGTTGCATTGTGACCATGTGGTAGTGGAATTTTAGGGTTGTGTTTTAGTGCATTTTATGCTGTGGATGACATCGATATTTATTTCCCACAACAAAGGTTATCCATGTAATGATCCTCACCCACACCGTAATTTTTATTTACCATAGCAGTCAATTGCAATTGAATAACAACTTAGTATTGTATGACTGCGTCTTGTTGGCATCTGAACCTTAGCATAGAGCGATTTTACTAAATCATTTTTATGCCTTAATTAATCCAAGGGAAGAGGTAGTCATGGGTAGCATTGTCTGAGTATTTTATTTACCCCGAATTCACCTTAGAAAGTAGAAAATTACACCCATTTTCCTATCGGCATGGTCAAGTTTTTTACTCAAGCAAATACCAATCTAATATCTCAGCCGACACCCTTTTGTATTGTTAGATGTGGTTTTGATTGTAATGTTATGATTAAGTAAATTCTCACACAAGTTTTTGTTGTCACTTATCTGAAGTATTTTTATATATTCTAATACAAAACCTTGCTGAGTTTAGGGAGTCACTACCCAGAATTTAGGCACCTATGCCACCCAGTGAAAGAAAAAAGATTCACATCCCTTTTGGAAACCTTGTTCAGAAGTTATAACATGGCGATTTTAAGAGCAAAACTGCTTACTCAAACTCTAAAGTTACATGTGGCACCTACCCTTTTTAAGTGAATTGGAACCCTTATGAACTTAAATTTGAGTTTGTCTTTAACCCCAAGGAACTTATATTTTTTTTTTGATAGAGGGTTCCCTTTTGATGCTTAATGAGTAAAATCCATTAGTATAGTTTGAAACATGAATATATGGTCAGGGTGTTCCACTATGCTTCTTGTAAATTATTTTCTTTAATCTTAATTTTCTTCCTTCTATATGATGTTTGGGGAGTCGTGTTTAAAGGGAGGTTTGGTCACATGGTACAATCATTATTAATGAAAATAATAAATCATTTAATTATGAGGTTCTTCATTGTACCATTGAAGGGGTGTTTATAGGAAGAGATGTATTATGCTGTAACATCATTGAGTTGGTTATGACATGCTTGACCTGGTCCTTATGCTGGTAAATTGTTATTGAAATACATCCGGCGGTTGCTCAATATAACTTGTAATGAATGGTCACCCTATATCCCTTATTGCTTGATTTTTAGAGCAACTTCATTGTATGACGTCTCATTTGGTATATCAATGTCAATTGGATTTAAGGAACTTTGGATTTTGTGTTGGGAAGAAGGTTTATAAGTATTTGGTTGTGCATGAGTTCCTGGTGCATCGATCAAAATGCAGTGACATGATCCCTTATGATTGGGTCACTATGCATGTTGATCGATAATTTAATATGACACCTAGCCTAGGATCGTGCGCCTACCGAGGTGGATGATGATTGTTGTGTTTATGGTGGTACTTGTTGGTACCTTGTTGTGATTGTCTCTCGCACACCAGTAAGGTTCTAGTTACTGTTCATCAAAGTTGTTGTGTTGGCTTGATCGTTGTTGTTTGTTTCCTGATTGGTGAGCGTAGTGCTAATCGTCAAGTTGTGTTGTTTAAATGTTATCGTCGATTGCCTTACTGTTTAAAAAAAAAAAAAAATTGCACTTGCTTTGTGTCGCATGTAGTTGTAATGATGGGGGTGTTACAAGTACATTAACATAGATCCATCTTATCCCAAATCTATCTAAGTACTAGAAATACTTTAAAAAAATTAAAAAATCTACATATATTTAATTCATTTTAAATTAACTTTCATTAACCATTGTTTTACATTGCACATGAATGTGGAGAGAACAATCTTCCCCCAATTTTATTGGTGAAATATATGTAATGGTTTGTAATTCATAATAGTAGATTTAACTACATGGTCAACTACATGACTAGAAGATGAAATTTTTTATTATTATATTAAATGGATGGAGAGAGAAATTAAGCTTAATTTCATACAAGATTGCAAAATAAGAGACCCAAAAGAAGAAATTTGTGAAACACAAGTATTATGACCTCATAATACTATGATTTAAAATTGTGCAAAAATGAATTCTCCATGCATTCAATGCATCTCTCATTATCCATGGATGTAACATGAACTTGGAATGATGAATGGATAGTAGCAATGAAACTTAATTTCAAACAAGATTGCAAAATAAGGGCTAAAAAGTAGAAATTTGTGGAACACAAAAAATATGATGATCTAATTATATGATTTCATGTTGTGAAATAATGAATGCTCCATGCACTGATAGCATCTTCTCATTATCCATGGAGGTAACATGAACTTGGAATGATGAGAAGTTGATCTGGTTAAAGCATACACATTCTAATCACCACATTGACTCCAATCCCTACCTAACAATATTGTGATCTAATAAGACCATGATTTCACCTTGTGAAATAATAAATGCTCCATGCACTAATAGCATCTTCTCATTATCCATGGACGTAACATGAACTTGGAATGATGCACATTTGATCTGGTTATAGAACAAACAATATTATCACCACATTGATTCCAATCCCTAGGTACAACATGTTGTGATACATATAAGATATCTTAAGATGTTATCCAAGCATATCACAACTCTTTCTATCACGCCACTCCAAGAATACTAGAGTAGCACCATAATGAGCCAATGACCCTACAATTACAAATAAATGGAAAATTTGATGGATGTGCCATGAAATATCAAACCATCCTGGTTTCCATCTCTCTGGTATCCTACTAACATAGAAGAAGGTCCCCAAAGCATAGAAAAATTCCATAGCAAGCTCATATGCCATGGTGACAAAGCAATGAGGCTCATGCCAATTTGAGGTGATTGCATGAATAGTTGGAATTACACCAGAGAAACCCATGGGCAAGAAAAACATTCCTTTGAATGACTAGAACTTTACACTTGAAAAAGAAGGAATCATTAAAACTAGGACCGTGAAAACTCACATGTTCAAGTTATGTTTGTTAAGTATATAACTTGCCATAACAGAGTGCACTGAAACACATAGTATATAGGTGGAAAGAATGATGTTGAAATCATAACAGAAATGCCAGTATAATCAAGTCTCCAGAGGAATAAGTTGAGTCATTTAGACTGGCAACTGAGTAGATGGCTAAAGATGCTTGTAAAGAGGCAAAAAATTGAGCCTCCTAGAAACACAAAGAATGGCCATCTAGTTGCTCGTTTGTGCAAATTGGGTTGTATCATAATTTTCATATCATGATTCACAAGACCCTACAAACGTCAAACATTACTTARACATTACCATGTAATTAAAATTATTGGTGTTGTTATTTAAGAAGAAAAGTATTAATATCTAATCACATGACATATATCTGGATGCAAAAAGGTGACAATCTATAGTGAGGTTATTCAATTTTGATTTTGAGTTGGMCAGGCTCAGAGCTCAAACATAAATCCATGCTTATTAAGCACCCCATGTTACAACTGTGGTATGGGAGGTCAACATCAACCACTTACAATTTTTTTATCATCACAATTTAGYCGTTGATGATCAGGTTAAACTAAGATTACAATAAATTACTAATTGTTGAATTCTTTGTAGATTTCATCATCCATGGATGAAGTGACTTACCACAAGCATATAGTGCTCTGAGGCATTGACTTCTTGTAAAGTTTCCTGCAAGGAACTGGAAGAAGGAACATTCAATGACTCAATTATAAATTATACCACATAGGAAAGATAAATCAAAAGGAAGCAATGTCATATTAGCATCTTCTAAAAAATGGACGGGAAAATTTATAGTAAAAGATAAACCTATAGAAAAGTGAAGAAAGTTTCATAATTCCTGTTAACTCCATTTCAGTTGAAACAATCAAAGCTAAGAAAAGAAGGAATCCTACCAAATGCCCGTACACAAAGGAAACAAGAAACATGATGTTTACAAAATAAATTAAAAAAGGTGTATGTCTAAATGTATACATATATACACATGTACATACATATACACACTAAATTATCAAAAAAATTGTTTAATAGATTTAGGTACTAAACATTGCACATGGAATGAGCTATGTGATCTTGCACAGTATGATCCTTGTGGACCACGGGGCACAAAGAGCTTGTATCCCATAATCATTGCAGAATGACTAACGTCCAAAGATCATTTATACGATACACAAACATATTACAAACATAATTCCCTACATGTGTTAAGTATTATAAGTGTCCATTAAGTATTTCTTTTTGAATTGTTTGGAATAAATCTAGGGATTTAGATTTATTAAATATTGTATTATGAAGGACCAGGAAACTCATAGGGATTTCTATCCCTATATATATTATATGGATAAGGGCCTGGAAATTGACACAATGATTTATATCACTAAGTGTTATATGGATGAGGGCCTGAAAATCCATCGAAGGATTTATACACATTAAGTGTTGTGTTGTGTTAATTACTGACATAAGTAATAGAGTGTATTTTTCTACTACTATGAGCCGACAGATAGAATTAAAAATATAAACATTGGATCATTGCAATACACTGATTAACATTATATATGTCTTTCAATTTTAATCGCAATGCTCCTAATATGGTAGACCGGTTTAAAATATTCATATTGGACTAGCAAACACATCAACACATAAAATAAGGGCATGAAAATCAATTCAATGATTTATGTACATTTATAGATACATGTGCACACTAATTATTTTAAAAAGTTCCTTCCCTCCAACTAGGTTTTTCAAGGTACCAAACATTTTCTGTTGTACGTTACATGGAATATCTCTATGACCTTGCACAACATGATCCATGTGGACCCACGAGGCCAAAAGATCTTGTATCCCATGGCTGCTGCAGGATCCCTAAGGTGGCTAGATTTTTTCGAGAGAGATCCTTCTATATTATGCATATAAAACTGATCAACAATGTACTAATGTAGTGTCAAGATGGGAATGGGAATGGAGCAAGAAACATGTCCCTGGTTAGGTTTCTAATAGCACAACTGCAGTAAGTATGTACATTGTTCAATTAAAGAATATATGTGTGTGTGTGTGTGTGTGTGTGTGTGTGAATCCAAACCATTATATCGAAATATGTAAAGTTTCTCACATATAGAAAGTAAGGGTGCATATAACTAAAATAGCACATAGTGCAATCCATATTTATGGTCTTGCTTACAATTGTTTGTTGTCTTTTGTAGACACACATTTGAAACTTGTAGCCTTGTTACCTTGTGTCTCTCATACTTTTCCTATTATCAATAACAATTGTTAGGAATCTCTTGTAAGCCCATCAGATGAGCAACAACACTTGGAAAACAAATTTTTTTCACTACATTGATGCTCAATTTCCGTCAAATATCTTCCATGTACATCTTTCAACTATCTTTTGCATTGCATCAATTGGAGGCATTGGATAGTTCATTGTATAGAGAACACAGTTTTCATCCTCCCTGCAATTTATGCACAAATAAATGAAATGAAATCTATGCTTTATCTTAAAGAATGAAGTGCTACTTAATTAAACCTCTAGTAATCACAAATAAATTTAATAATGAAAGAAAAACATGTTGTGTGACTATCCCTCTCAAACTAAATTACCACATTTTCCCCTAAATTAGGAGCCACTTCCCTATAATATAGACTTCACCTTAGCTAGGCATGGAAAAAGGGGGATGGCATCACTAGTACAGAATTTGTGAAAATTCACTCAAAATCTAATCTCTAAGGTAATACCTTCTTACTTGATCTTTTTCTTTACAAAATTTTGGGTTGATAACAATTTCTCATAAATATCCTACTCTTATAAATTGGGCTCATTTTCAAATGGGTTTGATACTTGAAGCATTTTGTATTCATGTTAAACACTTGGATATTGTGGAAATTTAAAAAATACCAAATATGAGGGTTCACCTTCACCATAATGGTTTACTCGATATGATGAGGTATGTCTCTGGAAAATTGGGCAATACTGGAGCTGCAACCCTCGTGTGGTTGGATTTGTATGGTAGAAGAGGATGCTTCTCCCCTCATACTATAGTTTCCTGTCATAATCATAGTTAACACAATAATACATCAATAGCACTCAATACACCAATTAAAACAAATTAAGAGAAAGTATATCACAACAAACATGTAAAATCACCAACTAGAGAGTTGCCAACCAACCGAGCATGTTCCAATGGAGGAAAATATCCAGAAGAATCTCCTATATCTATAATAAAACTCACATTGACATGTAAAGTAATACACATATGAAAATATGAATTATATCAATTGCGAGTCCAACCAAAAGTACTTGGAATGGTAGGAAAAATAGAATGACATAGTATCTGTCTATGTTCTTGGAATGAATCCACCGTAGTGGATTGTTGCACCTATGCAAACAATTCACACATTACTTTGTTAAAAAATGGTGATGTCTATATACACTAATCTAAACATATTCATATCATTTCTCTATTAAACTCACCTGGGACCATAGACATTGCATTGTTGGAGAGAGGACGCCCTCGCTTGTTGAGGTACTGAAACTGAAATGGTTCATATTCACATGCAAAGACATTCAAATAAATTTCTAAGATGTCACTTTGTTTTCTTCTTTTTTTCTTCTTTTTAGGGCTAAGAAAACTCTTGTTCCTCTTTAGAGATGACTCAAAAGCACCCAACCCAAGAGTGAAGTCATAATCCATAATATGAAGGTCGTTAGCTTCTTCCAACATTTTTTTAACTAGACCAACCAATTGTTCGGTCTTGTTCAAAGAAGAGGGATGTTTTTTTTAAAACATCTTTAAGTATCCAAACAACTCCTCTCTAGCTAATCGAAGTCCCTCAACATCTAGATCAACAATCTCACTGGCCATAATAGATTTGTTTGCATCTACATCAAGATTTGGTTCATGTATGTTTATCTCATGAGGATCATTAAATGAATTGGGTATTGCATCATGATCTAGTAATGAATTTGAATCACCTAATGAGTAATACAACTAATTCACCTTTATGGCATGATTGCAAATGTTTCCATGAATAGACCATGGACAATAACAAGCTATAAAAATTTTGTGATACTGGGTGACATGATATTTCTTATCACACTTTGTTTGACTCTTCACCCAATAGGCATAAGATGTTTTCTCATTAAGTCAACAATTACTATTTGGAATTATTCTTTCATTTTCCATTGATGATTCAAGTTGTTTCTCTTTCATGTAGTTATTCCAATATCCATTTTTTTTCAAAATTTCTTTGAATCATTAATAGGGTTCAACATTTATCATGAGGATATGCAATAACCAATCCATCCTATGAGCACACTTTTTTCTTCAATCTGATAGAAATTTGGTCTTAAAGTAACAATGATATGACTCGATAGCATTATTTGTCTCATGATTTGCATGAAGAAAATCTCTGCAGCCTTTTACCCACATCCCTACATATAAAAAATGAATTAGTGAATATATCATCTTTACAAAACACAAAAATAAAAATACAAATAAAATTTCTTTCACTTACGGATCTTATCATTAACAACCCAATCCTTGTAGAAATAGTCCAATAAATTCTCCTCATTTGTGAATTTGATGAAAACTCCATCGATTGCATCTATCACTTCGTCATTGGAACAATTTTTCATGATGATGCCTAACTCATTGAACATATTGCTTGTTATTTTTAGACTACTAGCCAACCAGTTCACATTTTTTAGCCATGCTCATCATACATGCCAAATACATAAGATCACTTCACACCTTGTGATTCTCCTGCCAAATTCAATTCATCTTTAGTGTGATATTTATAGAAAAAATACAAGTTAAAATATACAATAACAAGATTGAAGTTACCTTAATGTAACAATTTCATCCAATGCATCATCAACCATGAAAGCATTAAATTTTCAATAAGGACGAAATTGGTAACACATATGCATGAGGTGCTCTAACCATAGTGCAATATCATGTGACATATTTCGTGATGCCACCACCCATGCAACTGGAACCCCGCTTTTTTGTTCATAAAACACTACTAATGTGTACAATTGATAGTGTCATATTCAAAAGAACATATGTAGTCAAGTTTAAGTCATCAATAATCATTAATCACTACAAATCAAATGATTATACTAAATCAATTATTGGAAACATAATTACACCATATTTATTTGTATTAAATGTTGAATCCATGGCTATTAAGCTATTGTGAGATAGCTTAACCATGGTCTCCAATATCCATGGCATTTGAATTCTAGCTATGAAAAGGACATCTGCACCATTGGGATTTTGGTAAAAGAAAAAATCATCTTGGTTTTTTTGATACAAAAGGTTCACGCTCATTTCATCCTTTTTGTTTTTTATACCAAAGGTTCACAATCATTTCATCATTTAATACAAATCAAATGATCATACGAAATCAATCATATTTCATCATTTAATACAAATCAAATGATCATACGAAATCAATCATTGGAAACATAGTTACTCCATATTTATTTGTATTGAATGTTGAATCCATGGCTATTAAGCTATTGCGATATAGCTTAACCATGGTCTCCAACCTCCATGGTGTTTTAATTCCAATTATGAAAGGGACATCTCCACCATTGGGCTTTTGGTAAAACAAAAAATCATCTTGGTGTTTTTTATACCAAAGGTTCATGCTCATTTCATCCTTTTTGTGAAATTGGTAGTTTCCCTTCATCAAACGAATGTAGATGTTGACAACATCTTTCCTTCTCAAGAAAAAATCTCTTTCCTGAGTTGTGGCATCCATATCAACATGCTTTATTATATGCATTTTACAAGCTAAATCAACTGGCACTTCCAAAAAATAACAACTTTCTACATAAGAGATCATGTCTCTCGAAATCCTTGTTTTATGCATGGACCTAGCCTCACCCGAAGTATCATGCTAGCCATGTAAAGTCCATCCATACCCATATTCATGTCCATACACATTATATGTCAAAATTGCTACGTCGTGGTTTTGAACCATAACCTTTACGATGAAGTGGCACTAACAACCCCTCTTCTGAAAAAAGGATGTTCTTCATTTCTTTGTATGTTTTCCTCTGGGCCATATGAGCAAGCATAACTGCATAACAATGTTTGAAACATTAATACATACAACAAATGAGAACACACTTGTATTACCAACATGTAAACAATGCATTTCTAAGGTACTTACAACTCATATTGTAAGGTAGCACTAGCCCTTGATTTTGGGGGTTTGTTTTGTGGGGGGATGAAAGTACATGGAGCTTTTTCATTTCATCCCCTCTAATAAAGTCAGGAACTCTTTTTGAAGAGATTTTTGCAACCCAAGCAATGCCCATGTTTGTTCGATATACTTCAGACCAAATTAAATCTTTACTAGAAAATGTGATCTTGTCTTTAGAGTCTTGCACTTCAAGGCCCATTATAGTTTTCCATTTTTTTCCCTTGATTACTCATTTTGTATCAATTCCTACAAGCATTGTATAAACACATTAAGAATTTTTTTTATCCATTCACAATATTTTCATTTTAAACCTCCTAATACAATCAGAAACAATAAACACTTCAAGTATTCAATTGATTTTCATGTGGAAACATGTGGATCGTTTCTTAGAAGACCCCTCTATGCTGATTATAAAATTTTAACATTGAAAAAGTTATGTGTTAATTTTGATTAGGCATTTAAAAATAAACTTTTAACATTATGTCTCTCTAAGTGGCAACCACTAGACTTAAATGATCTCTAATCCTTTTGCATAAGCATATGTAGAACAATTATAATGTTGAAATTAACAAAACTCAATGTATGGTGTCAAATAAAGTTGCAAACATACTACTCGATACAATCCAATTCTGCATGGTTTTTCAAATATATACACTAGTTTTTGTTTTACAACGTATCTCACACGAATACACAAATAAATAAAAAATAAATATACATGCAAAGTGTGGTTGATATGATGGTTAGATAGGAATGTAAACCAGCTATAGCATAGCAACTGCATTTCTCATGATTAGTACAGATGCGATAGTCTAGTTTTCGATGCAAATGCAAGTTAGTAGGATATATTAATGCCGACATATAGTATATATTTGATAATATGAATAAACTATGGTCACTTCATATAACAATACCGTTGTGGAAAATAACTCAATACCAAGTGTTCAACCCAGTACAAAACAATAAAACATGGGGTTGAGTGTGGAGAGTGGACAACCAAGTGATTCATACCTCCTTGTGGACTCATAGCCTGAGCTTGGGGGTGGCTTGGTGTTGAGAGAAAATGAACAACAAACATATGATTGGGAGGAACACTCTTTCCAATTGATTAATTTACAAACAAATAATTTTATGTTGTTTTTACTATAATTATTTCACTATGTAAATAAATATTATTTGAATAACGTTATGTTTCTTGAGTATGAATGCATTGATGATTTTTATTAAATTGTTAGTTGCGTGAGTAAATTTCCATCCCCTTGTCTTTTTCATCCATTTGAACAAAATATGAGCCATATGTATTAGCCACCTTATGAATCTTAAAGACCCTAAGGGGAATGGGGATCAAAACCTCTAACCTCATTTGTTTCTCTTAAATGAAAATAATTTTTTTCACCCTATTTTAGTAAGTGGGTGTTGTTTTTCACGATAAAGCTTGTAAGATAAAAAAAAAATTCTTCTTCTTCTATTGAAGAAAATGAATCATTTCTAATACTAAGAATGAAGTGGAGTTCAACAAAAAAAAATATCTCTCACATACAAACTCGACTCGATAGTAGATAGGATTTGCCTTCAAAACTATACAACATGTTGTATGGTATAGGTATAAGTGTAATTATCTTCATAAAAACATTCCTCCTTTCATATGAGAAAAGTCAACGATTCAATACTTATCGTATCACGTTCAATTTCAATTCAAAATAAAACATTTGAAAACAGAGACAAATCATTGAAAAAAACTTTCAATAATCTTTATGAGAAGGGCACCTCGAAATCATTCACTACTCCGATGTCATTTTTAGTTTTGGTTCTTATCTAAAACATAGAACATAACAAAAACATTTATATTTTATACATCTGTAAAATACACATCATAATTTTAGAGAACTTTCAAACAAAGAGATTGCAAAAGATTTATCGATTCTTCTTGTGTGATTGTCGTTTTTTTTAATGAATAGATGTTGAGATTGCCAACATAGATAGAAAATGCATCAACCTCGAAAATGCATCAACCTCTTCATTAGACATAGTTGGGAATGAAGTTAATTAGATGAGGCAAGAAGCCTCACATGAAACTATAGGAAGAAGTAGTTGTAGATGTTGGTGTAAAAGCAAGGCCTAGTCAAGTGTACTTTTACTATAGAAGATTTAAACTTAATTTAGGTGAGACATCCTAAATGTATGCTGAAAATTTAAGCTATCACAGCTAAACCACTTCATTATTATAATTGCAATGACAAGTTTATCAAAATCTAATTATGTAAAAAAAATATATAACCATATGATTCTCCTACTCCATTATTATTGCATTGACAAGTCTATCAAAACCCAACCATTATTATTGCATTAACAAGTCTATCAAAACCCAACCATGTAAAAAAAAATCTATAACCATGTGAATTTCCTCAATTGGATCCTTACATTTACATAGCCTTGTACTGTAAGAAGAATCTTTCCATATATAATAACAATATATATCTCATTCATTGTCACGACTACTAAAATGTGAATGTGATTGAACATGGAAAAAAATAATGACTTTGAATCCTTAAGCCTCATCAAGTCTTATGGCTTATTTGGAAATTGGAATTATGAATGGTCCGTAGGAGTTACTTAGAATAGTTCCATTGGTTCTTCTTTTCTGGACTCCAATGAGCCCTCTGTTTTACGTTGTGTTTAGAGTTTTTACATGAAAGAAGTGAGTATGAGCATACATGTCACTTATATAATATAATAATTTAAATTGGAAATAAAATAAAATAATTTTAGTCCATCACAAATACCAAAAATCAACAAACTAGTAGTGTGGATATGCTATCTAGACGAATTAATGGAATTGCCCAAAAATACCGATGTCAAATAAGAAAAGAAATATCATTAAATACCATAAAAAAATAACTAGTCTAAATGACACAGCCTCTCGAGTGAAGAGAGCTATAAAATAAGGAACAAAATTTTGTTTGATGGAATGACTCAAGGTTTAGGGATAATCAGATTCGAACTTATGACTTCCACCGTCTCAAGGTGACACTCTAGTTATATCACATTAAAAGTGTGATTGATCTCATAACTCGCCATAAATACGGAAGCAAAAAGAATACAGAAAGTGTGATTGATCTCATAACTCGCCATAAGTACGGAAGCAAAAAGAATCCATTTCATAGGGAAACTTAAACCAGCAGATGAAGCAGTGGTGCATAATGTGAACCAACATTATTTATATGGTAGGACGAGGACTCTCTGCTAACTTCATTGACAAATAGCATTAAAGTGTCATCGGTAGGTCCTCCAGGAGTGATTAACAACAGTGACTCCGCCATCGACTACAAGGTTATGCCCGCTAACATACTTAGCCTCATCGCTGGCCAAGTAAAGACCTGCCTCCGCAACATCCTCCACTTTAAGAATCGTTCCCTCTAAGTTGGCAACACTGCTGCAGAAGGCGTCCACAGCCGCCTTGAGATCCATTTCTGAAGCAGATGAGGAGGCACCGCCTTCCTTGAAGTACTCAACTGTAAGAGCCGTGGCCAATCCATAAGGAGAGACAGCGTTGACTCGGATCCCGTATTTCCCAAGCTCTGCTGCGCCGTTCTTAGTCAGCCCTATCACTGCATGCTTGGAGGCCGTGTATGAGTAGGGAGTAAGTCCTCCTACAATACTTGCAACGCTAGCAGTAGAGATTATGCAGCCCTTCTTCTGCGGGATCATAACGCGGGCAGCGTGCTTAATGCCCAGCATCACTCCTCTCACGTTTACCTTCATCACTCGATCGAATTGCTCCATGTCATACTCCGCTACGCTTTTGTCTGCAATGCCTATTCCTGCGTTGTTATACATTATATCGAGTTGACCGTATTTCTCCATGGCCAACTCCACCACTGCGCTCATGTCTTGCTCTTTGCTGACATCGCAGTGCAAGTAAATTGCCGGAGGAGAAAGGGATTCGGCGAGCTTTCTCCCAGCTTCGTCTGCAATGTCTGCGATTATGACTTTGGCTCCGTGTTTTGTGAAGAGCCGAACAATGGCTTCTCCGATGCCAGATGCTCCGCCCGTTATTATTGCGACCTTGCCGTTCAATCTGCATTCAAAGATCATTGGTCAGGGTTTTACAGTCTAAAACATAGACCAGAACAAAAACATTTACATTCTCAGACTATTGTAAAAGACAGATCACAACTTTAGAGAAGTCTCGAGAGATTCTGCTAGTGTGATTACCGTCGCTGTGATAAATGGATGTTGAGACTGCCAACACAGGCAGCGAATTCATCAACCTCTTCGTGAGACATGTTCGGAAGGAGAATTGGGTAATCAGATGACGCAGGAAGGATATGCAATTACAGTAAATGTTGGTTGAGAAGCAAGGCGTAGCGAGGGCTACTTATAGTACAGAAGATCCGAACTTAACTCAGGTCGGGGCATCCTACGGGTATGCGGTAAAGCCAAGCCATCACAACCAAACCACTCCATTATTATTCACTTAAAAATAAAAATAAAAGTCTGCGAGGAATCTTTCCATATATAACACATTTGTCGTCATTTGTGAGGATGGATTGAACACGAAGAAAAAATTGTAACCATGTGGTCCTCATTTCTTGCCTCCCCCCAATATTTGCATATAATAATGACAATACGTAACACGTTTCAAACAAGGCGGCCTGCCCACCATCCACCTCTTTCATTGGTTGATAATTGCAGTGACTCCATAGGTTGGCTATCAAATATCTCTTGTTGAGGACTCCAAGAATGTTAATTGCAACAGTAAAAACTCAAAGCATCAAGCTCATTGCTCTACGGTGATTTATTACCATTACAAGGAAAAAACCCTCTAGCTAAGGTTGGTTTTTGCAGACGCCCTTATAAAAATATCCCAAATGATACTAGTGGAGGTGAGCAGGTGGAGGTTTTAGCGGATGTTTTTACACCAGTGTTTTTATAAGTACCTAAAGCACTGGTGCGTTTTCTACAATAGGGGCATTGGTGCCTTCAAAAATAGTACACCATAACAGGGTTATTTCAAATAAAGAACAATATTATAGGGTGCACTACGGAAATAAGGACACACTAGGAAATAATGATGCACCGTAATAGCGTTCTTTTAAAAATATACGGTGCACAACGTAACACTGGAAGCATGGGGGCGCTATCAGTAGAGGGCACTGTCATATGGTTAAATAAAAAACATTTACACATCAATGTAAGATTGTGTCAAAAAATATATATATGTGCACTCCATTGTATCATGCGCACAATTGCTCCAATATGGAGCATCGTGTTAGGGTTAATTTTCAAATTTAGGCGATGCACTCTATAAACCTAAGCACATCGGGACATCTATTATTACACTGCACCGTGTCATGCTTAAACAAAAAAATTTGCACTATTGTAGTTTTCCAAAAAATGTATGGCGGTGCACTATGGAGTAGTATACGCATCGATGCACACCAAAAAACACACGCACTATGCTAGGGCTGGTTTTTTTTTTAATATAAATGATGCGCTCATTAAACATGGATGGACCGATGCAGTTGTGCATCGAGTGCACTAGAACAAGGTTTTATTAAAAAAAAATTACCAATGGTAAAAATCATTTTTAGTGTTGTAGAGCTCAAAAGCACTAGTGCAATCTTTGCCTATCTGAAGTGCCCTTCCATAAGTGTTTTCCTTGGTTGTGTTCCTTTCATCTRTTGCTCGGTGTGTGAATTTCGAGCTTTGCCAAACGATGGACAAATTTAGTTTTTTTGAGTACGTCGCAACCATGCCTCCCCAACAAAAAAATGTCCAAGTAATATCCTTATTTCTTCATAAATTAAGTTTTCACCATATTAAAATTTAAAATTGAGTGAAATTCTAAGTGTAAAATAAATAAAACAAAAACACTGTGTGGTGCATTCGAGGCTCTTGGCTTGCACCGCATATGGTGTGACCTGTAAATTTACAGGGCGAACTGCGTACCTTGTTACATTTCTCGACGGTGCGTTGATAAACATAAACACACCGGTGCATCCATTTAACGACGCACCGAAGAAAATCATATAAGTGGTGGGGCAGTGCATCAAAGTACATATAATGCACTGAGGCATTAAAGTACATAGCGCACCGCCCCTATCGGGTATATTTTTACATAGTGCATTAGTAAATGTGCGCACCGGGGCGTTCATGTTTACCAAATGTATTGCCAAGAAATGTAACATTGTGTTGTGGTGCACCCACTATGTTTTTCATGGCACCATGCATGGTGTGATAGGATCAACTAGAATGCACCGTAATAAGTTCCATACTCGAAAATTTGTTAAAGTTTATGTGACAGTGCGACTATTTTATAATCAATTAAACTACTACAAAATGAAAATTGACAAGTCCAATCAGAGTCTAGCTCATGGCTACCTCATTAGGGCTAATACATAGACATGAAATATCTACATTCTATAGGTTGTTCTCTTCTCTAAAAGCTATACTCAAAAGAAGAGCTTGTCATTCATAATTCAAATTAACAAAGAACTGTGATAACAAAGTAAAATCTAGTATTGCCCATTAATGTACAAAAACAGAAAAAAAATTGGGTATTTTGGCAACTCCGAGTGGGCCCTTGCTCATGGGTTCCAAGTGCCTTAAAATACTATACTTATGATTCTACAACACTCACAATTGGCATCACAGACTCAACCTTTGCATTAAAAATAATGAAAGTGTTTTTTCAACCCTTGGTATCACAGACTCAACCTTTGCATTAAAAATAATGAAAGTGTTTTTTCAACCCTTATATCAGTGTTTTTCTCACTTGCTCGCTCATTACTACCCTTCTACAGAGTTTCTATTCTCCAAACTATATAATCGCTGGGCTCAGTGCCTATTTTAAAAAAAATGTTAACAGTTTTTAAAACACAACAATTTTAACAAGATGTTTTTCAACCCTTATATCAGTGTTTTTCTCATTTGCTCGCTCATTACTACCTTTCTACAGAGTTTCTATTCTCCAAACGATATAATCGCTGGGCTCAGTGCCAATTAAAAAAAAAAAAAGCAAAAATGTTAACAGTTTTTAAAACACAACAATTTTAGTAAGATACAACAACATTTATCCCATGTCTCCATCACCCTCAGTGAGAGAGGATCTTTAGATTGGATGCCGGGGGCTTTCATCTCTGTAATGGAGGTTTCATATTGTTATATCGATTATGGATGCTCAAACCAAGAGCTGAAATTGTGCCCGGGAGGTTCACAATTAGATGATCAAAATGTTGAGGATGAAACCGAACGTGTAGATTCCCATGGCACCGTCCAATATTCTTGTGAGAAGCGGGTTAGACCGTTATGCTCAGTTCCACATTGGCTCAGGCATTAACTTCTTGATTCCTTCCTCAACCTGTAACTGAGTCACTGTGATGCTACAATACCAAGTGTTTGTCCATAGGTACGTTGATCTGTAGATATCCATGGTAAACCTTTTAAAATCACTGCGTCATCATTCCTTAAAGATCATCTGCACTCATTTCTAAGGTTTAACACAAAATGAAATGGACCTAGGCTATAACAAGTCAATATAACAAACCACAGGCTCCTTAAGATCACATTTATACATAAGAAAAGAAGTAAATTCAATCCAAAATATATAAAGAAATCTAAGAGCCAATCATTAATAAAATAGTCATTTATTGTGATCGATGTAGGAAGAATAAAAAATGATTCATGCAATGAAGGAATACACACTATTGCTAATGTGCATCTTATGGTCTTTGTAAATGAAGATGGTAAGGTTTCACTACACTATATTTCTTTATTTGAAACAAATTTCCAATTGTCTTCGTGTGTTCATATTTCAATTTGTAAGGACAAGATTCCAAAGGAGTGCTTAAAATAGGGTTTTATATTGAATTTAATTGAGATGTGAATCTTTCATTGAGTGATGGTTGTTTTGTGAAGATAGATAATAAAAATTGTATTCACTTCGATTGAATTGTTGTATGTAACACAAATATATTTGATTTAAGCATTAATAAGGGCATCTAAACCTAACAAGATAACAAAGTGATACAAAAAAGAGGATTGTCCAATAGTTTGTAATTCATGATTTGTCAAAAAAAAAAATGTGAAATAATTATAAAAAATTGTGATATTATTTTTCATAGAGGATTTCCAAAAGTTTATGCTGCTATAAAGTCTAAAAAATACACCTAAAAGAAGACTAAATTTACAAAACATAATATGACCTAGAATAAATTAAGGGCATTCCTAATGTAAGATTCATCTTTTTCAATGGGAGAAGGATAAGGATCTTAGTCCATTCCATCCGCTTATTTGGGAATTTGTAGAACATGTTTTTCCTTATATTTTTCATTTAAACTTAATCCAATAAACATAATATAATTGGAAGAGTTGGAAGAGAGGTTGACTGTGGGCTCTTGGTCAAATTGGAAACCTATTGAAGTAGAACACAACACTTGGCTTCTAAGTTTTCAATTTGTCTCTTTTGTTGAAGTAAGTTTTCCATAATAATTTCCATCCCACTATTATTATTCTTCTCCTGAGTGTGAATTTTCCCTATTACAATAAAAATAGAGGTCATGTTGTCTAGAATAAGGGCCTCTTATCTTTATATGGCATGTGGAATTCTAGAAACCTCATAGAGGGGGAATCACCCCAGATGGTTATGGCTTTCCATACAATCTAGACTCCAATGAAATCTATCCAAAATCCCCCAATTCCAGTCCTTTAAACTATCCATTACTAATTCTACAATTCTAAACCATAATTCCACAACCAAATTGACAGAGGTGCTAGGTGGAATGTGAAATTGATAGAACTACTCACCTTTCCAGCCAACCAAGCTATGAAACCTTTCAAGAATTTGATAAACATAAATTGGGGATGCTTCTATGATTATAACCTACAATTTGAAACTAGTGTGAACATTGAGAAGTGGGATGATAATATGAAATTTCCATAGCTACTCACTCTTCAAGTTAATGGAGCTCTAAAACCCTTCCAAGAAATCATTTATTGTAGATTTGAAGACGCTTCCAGGATTACCACATTGACATCAACAATGACCTAAGGGTGTCCACCAACCACCCATACCCGGAATAGACACCATTATCCCACCTTCACCTAGGGTCACAAGAAAATAAGATTGATAGAGCTACTCCTCCATAATGGTTGAAGTATTTGATGGTATAGAGTAGAAAACAAATTTAGGGGATAAAATTCGTCCATGAGTTAGTTTTACATGTTTTTTCCTAAAAAACTGTTTAACCGATTTCCATTTTATTTACCCAATTTTTATAGGATAGAAGTATTTTACTCTAAAAATTGCCAAAAAAATCTAGAAACAATATAAAATTCTTAAATTTTTTAATACTTCTACAATTATATTGTCAAACATTTTTATGGTTGAAATTTTAAGAATTAATAATATTTTTCAACTTTCCTATTCTTTAAGATAAATATGAATACAAAGGATAAAATCCCCTTTGAACTCCATCTACCCATCTTTAATTCAGTGTGCCACTTGACTTTAAATTAAGCATTTTAAAACAAATATGTTAGGGTATTGGAAATGGAGTAAGCGAAATGTTCTACGTTTTGGGTTTTTGACCATCATTGAACGTCCCTCAATAAACACGTCTCTGTTGGATAGTTGAGCACGCTACGTTCCCGTCCCATCTCCAGAAAAACACGTCTCTGTTGGATAGTTGAGCACGCTACGTTCCCGTCCTCCCCCGTCAGTCGCGACGTCGTCTTCCTCTGTTGGCTGCAGGGAGTTTAGTGAGGTTCACTTAATGCACCACCACACTTCCTCACGCTACCTTTGAACTTCCTTCTCCCGCGCGCCGAGCTCGAAATCCCCTGTCTACACTATGTTCCTTCTGCTCCCTTCCGCTCTAGTGCTTTGGTGTTACATGATTTGGTGCTCGGTGCAAGGAGGTTCGATTCTCAGGTTGGTTATCCAATGTAATTCAAATGTAATTCACTTTTCAAGATTCTATTTAATGTGGTCAGTGTTCTTCACACCTTAGTGTTATTGGCAATGTCAATTTTGACGGATTCTGGGATATTTTGGACAGGATTTCGCTAAGTCGATCCTGGCCCATCCTCCTGAACGGTAAATTTAGTTGGCAACCTGGTTAGTTACCTTAAATTTTCTCAAAATCATCCAACTGCGAGATGACCACAACAATAATTTTAAATAATAAAAAAATATTGAACCTATATTATCCATATCAGTGGAGTAGTTACCAACATTTGTGAAGTAGTGTGGTGGAGGGAGGTGACCAGGAGGCTATTACAGGAAAGGTACAACCTATTTTTCAGAAAAAGATTCACACATTGGCAAATAGTTGATGAAAATATGGTTTCCTATTTTCTCAAACACTCGAGCAAACTCCAAAAAACCTAATCACAAAAATTCCACAGTCACACATTGACGGATTTGTACAAGGCTTTCTCTACTATTGATGGTTAGATAGGACTGTAAACTGGCTATAGCATAGCAACTATATTTCTCATGATTAGTACAGATGAGATAGTCTAGTTTTCGATGCAAATGCAAGTTACATCTAGGATATATTAATGCCGACAGTCTAGTTTCAGATCACCAAAATATGTTGATGGAAATCATTCTAAACATTGTCATGAGATTTTCCAAAGATTGAAGTCAAATTTATCTTGGCATGAGATTCGATTTGTTTCTTTGCCACACGTTTAGCTTATTCACTTGAGAATGGAGAGGAATCCATGTTTTATTTATTGGGTACAATAGGTTGTGATACATCTCAGATATCTTAAGATTTTATCCGAGCATATCACAACTCTTTCTATCATGCCACTCCAAGAATACTAGAGTAGCACCATAATGAGTCAGTGCCCCTGAAATTACAAATAAATGGAAAATCTTATGGTTGTGCCCTGCAATATCAAACCATCCTACTTTCCATCTCTCTGGTATCCTACTGACATAGAAGAAGGTCCCCAAAGCATAGAAAAATGCCATAACAAGCTCATCCGCCATGGTGACAAATCAATGAGGCTCATGCCAATTTGAGGTGATTGTGTGGATAGTAGGAATTACACAAGAGAAACCCATGGCCAAGAAAAGCATTGCTCGAAAGGACTGGAAATTTTCACTAGAAAAAAAGGAAATTTATCTTGGCATGAGACTCAATTTGTTTATTTTCCACGAGTTTAGCGTATTCACTTGAGAATGGAGAGGAATCCATGTTTTATTTATTGAATATTAAAATTTTCTTCCAATAGTTTCATTAAAATATGTTGGTCAACTTTGGCCATAGTTTGGTAAGTTAATGATCCAGATTTTATGAGCGAAACGAAATGAATACATATTATTAACAGGTACTTTACACAAAATAACATAGATACCGTAAAACTAGTTTTCTATTCAATAAGGAAATAAGTTGAAACTGTAAAATGCAGTGGAAACAAGCTTGTTGGAATGGTGGTGGCTTATCTCTAAGAAGAGATGTGATAGCTGCGCTCATTCATAAGAAGATGATTACAATGAGGCTCTGAAGGCCTTTTTACAATAAAAAGGAATTCCAAAAATCCTAGACATCCAAAAACCTAACCATAGGAGATGAAGCGCCAAAATTCATGTGGGCCCCGTTTGGATAAGTTAGTACATTAACTTCCCGGGGTCGTAACTTTTGCATACGATCTTCGTTTTAGGTGTATGATAGCCCGTTGGAAAGGTATCGTTGAGGAGATTCATTTTGGGGGCTCAATCATGACTTTGATTATTATTGAGAAGATCGATCCCGAAAAACCTTCATTTAGGCCCTCAAAATGGCCCCGAAAGTTAAAACTGCTAAAAATAGTAAATTGTCAAAATTGCTAGAAATTTCAGTTGGAAAAGGTGGGTGGCCACCAATATCCACCTAGATCAATTCTCCCTTCTTAGGAAGCAATGGTCTCCGTTTCGTTGAGGTTCCCCATCAGATGAGGAAATTTCTGCTGAATTTAGCCCCGGGTGAGCCACTTGCCTTGGTGTAGGAGCTGCCCTGCTTTGACAACTCGATAAAGTTGGATCCTTTGCTGTCAAGTTCCCTTGATCTGTGTGTCCATAATCTGATCATTGGATTCCTGTTGTATGCAATCAGGGTTGAGCTTTGTTGGTGTTAGATGTTCTGCTACTTCTGAGGTGTCCAATAATGGTGGGAAATAAGGGCGAAGGAGAGCCATGTTGAACATTGGGTGCAGGCCAAGGAAAGGAGGAATGTTGAGTTGAAAATCATTATTCCCCCATGACCTTGCTGATGGTGTACAACCCATAATAGAGTGGGTGAAGTTTACGATAGGGTCCTGTAAGGTGTTCTTTCTACAAGTGCAACCAAACTTTGTCGCCCACCTGAAACTTATGTGGCACCTGATGTTGATCATGGAGTTGTTTGTACTTGTCATTGGACTTCTGTAGGATATCTTGGACCTGTTGGTGGATGTACTACATCCGCTCAATGAACCGGGTGGTTTTGTCAGCTTCAGTTGGACCAGGAGATGAGTCAATCGAAGTGACCGTAGGGGGAAGTGCAACATCGATGGGACCCAATGGTTGGAATCTCAACGCCACCTGAAAGGGCCTGTGGTCGGTTGAGTTATGTAGGGATCAATTGTAGCTATGTTGGACATAGGGAAGGCTTTCATCCCATGTGCGAGGGTGCTATGAATTATAGATGTGAAGGATATGCACAATCATTCGATTTACGACCTCAGTTTGGCCATCTGTCTGAGGATGGAAGGTCGTGGATTTGGTGAGCTTGGTGTCCAGTAGTGACCAGAGGCTTGACCAGAATGTTCTAAGAAATCGACTATACCGATCTGAGACAATGGTTTTTGGGATTCCAAAATGTACCAGACTCGTTTAAAGAAGAGCTTGGCAGTGGCCTCTGCTGTGATGTTCTTCTTCCAGGCAACCAAAATCGCCATCTTAGAAAATCGATCAATGACCATAAAAACACAGTCGTTTCCCTGCTTGGTGGACGGGAGGCCCAACATGTAGTCCATTGAGATGGATTCCCATGGTCTGTCAGGAGTAGGAAGAGCGGTGTACAAACCCTGTTTCTTAGTGGTTGGTTTGGCAATCGTGCAGGCAGTGCATGACCTGATATACTTGCTAACCTCCTGTCAAAATTTCGGCAAGTAGAAATGTTTCCGTAGCATAGCCACTATCTTTTCAACGCCTTAGTGTCCTGCCACCCAATTATAGTGGGATTCCCAGATCAACTTCGCTCGCTCGCTTGATGGAACACAGATATGGCCCAAACGACATAACAACCCATCCTGAAGATGGAAATTATCGACAACCGCATTTTCCCCAACATTTGGTAGGTGGTGGCGAAGTTCGGGTCTGTCTCATAGAGTTGGGGCCATCTAGAGGTCTCATGGCCGCAAGAGTCTAGCACCGTGGTGAGTTCCGCGACTGGCAGTCTACTGAGGCAATCAGTGATGTGATTGGTGCTTCCTGTTTTATACTTGATGTTGAGGTGGAATTGCTGCAAGTATGTGGACCACTTTTGATGGTGGTCATTCTACAATTTTCCTTGTGTCTGCATGAACTGCAGTGGCTTATGATCAGTGTGTATGACTGTCTCCTTCCTAAGAATGTAGTGTCTCCACTAGCGCCAGGCTTGCATAATGGAGTACATTTCCTTGTCGTAAGTAGGGTACTTACGGAAAACATATGATAGTGTCTCACTATGATAAGCCACGGGGTGGCCATGCTGAGTGAGAACGACGCCCACAACATAGTCTGAAGCACCTGTCTCGATCTCAAAGGGTTGTTGCAGGTATGGGAGTGAAAGTATTGGGGTTGGGCACAAGCACTGCTTGAAATCATCAAATGCTTATTGTTGGGATTGGCCCCATGCAATTTTTTCCTTACCACCACCCCTGGTTATTTGGCTAAGGGCCCATGCAATATGGGATAATCCCAACACGAACCTGCGGTAAAAATTGGCAAGGCCCAAGAAGCTCTGAAGCTCAATGAGTGTGGTTGGGGCTGGCCTATCACGGATGACTTGGATCTTGGTTGGATCCACATGTACACCATACTGATCAACGATGTACCCAAGTAATGGACCCTGTCCATGCCTTAGGAGCATTTTTCCAAGTTGGCGTATAGCTTGTGCTGTCGCAAGGTGTGCAGAACCTGCTGAATATCCTGCAAGTATTTGGCCCAAGTCCTGTTGTAAATGAGAATGTCATCTAGATATACCACTACAAAATTATTTGTGAATGGTTGCAGGATATCATCCATCAACCTCATGAAAGTGGCTGGCACATTTTTCAAAACAAAGGGCATGACCAACTATTCAAAAAGGCCTTCCTTTGACTTGAAGGTAGTCTTCCATACATATGTTTGTTCTATCGGGACCTGGTGGTAGCCAGACTTCAGATCAATCTTACTGAATTATTTGGCCCCCGTGAGTTGATCAAGGAGGTCGACGATCCGGAGAATCAGGTACCGGTTTCTGACTGCGATTTTATTCAAAGCCCGGTAATCAATGCAGAGTCGCCAGGTTCCATTTTTCTTATGTACCAGCATGATTGGGTTGCCGCAAGGTGATGAGCTAGGATGGATATGCCCCTTGTGGAGAAGTTCTTGGATTTGTCTCTTTGTCTCCTCATTCTCTAACAGAGAGCAGCAATAGATTGACACATTGGGCAACGATGCGTCGGGGGTCAGATCAATGGGGTGCTTGACTTGGCAGTGCAGAGGTACCCTGGTAGGTGAGGAGAAGATATCTGAGTATTCTTCCACGACCTTTTCTACTTGCTTATGCTATGTGGAGGGGTCGGCCACAGAGACCCTAGATGTGGTTGTGATATTTCACTTATTCTGAGAGATAATCATGAAGAAGACAAAGTTCCCTGTCTGAGAGATGCCTTTCTTGCATTGCTTAGCAGAGATCAATGAAATAACACTAGGTGGGACTGCCTCGGGTATCCTGTACAATTTCATGTTCAAAGTAATAATAACACTACGAGGCCTAGACTCATATACAACATGATGTTTCCATAAATAAGGTTGTCCCAAAATAACATCGCAAACTTCGAGAGGAGTAACATCACACAATACCTCGTCTTTGAAGGGCTTGATTCCGTACGACAGTCGAAACTGTTGGCTGACACAGAGATCGCTTCCTTAGTAGAGTCATCCAATGGTGTAGGGTTGTGGGTGTGGTGTTGTCGATAGGGTTAGCCACTTGACGACCTTTGCTGAGATGAGACTCTTCTAGCTACCACTATCAATGATGAAGTGCAGCGGGGTGCCTTTCACCCACATCTATGAATGGAAGAGGCACTCTCCTTCTTCTAGCTCGTCTAGTTCACCAGGCTGGAGCTTGGTAGTAGAAATGGTGGCACTGGGTTCCACGTCAATGATTCGTCTTCCCCTTTCTGGTTCTGGCTCAGAGTCATAACCCACATCTGATTCAAAGGATTTCACTTCGGCCACCAACAACTTCTTTGAGTGGCATTCAACAATGTTATGCCCAGGGCTCTTATGGAAGTCGCACCACTTCCCGATATATTTATTTGTCTTTTCAGTGTCCTTCTTTGCTTGCGGCTTGGACTGTTTGTCCTGATACTATCCATCTTTTCTCTGTCCTTTTTTCTATGGGTTGGGGCCACCCTTTCTTGAATTTTGTTGTGAGGGGTTCCCAGGCCCAAATTTCCGCGTCTTTTGTTTGAGCTTCTACTCGATTTTGACGGCATATCTGTAGGCCGCGCCTAAGGATGAGATGTCTAGAAATTCCATTTCATTCTAGATGTATCTATGCAGAGCACCGCGATACTTGAGCACTAGATTTCGCTCTGAATATTTGATACCCAGCTTGGTGTGCAAGGTATGGAAAAAATTTATGAAATCTGGCACTGCTTGGTCTCTTTGTTGCCACAGTGTGGTCCATTTGGTATACAAGTTTTCATAAGTTCTGACAGGGTAGTATTGTTCCTTAATAGCATCTATAAATGATTCCCCGGTGGTCATGACTGTAAATAATGAGGGTTCCTCTGTTTCCTTTTGCTCACAGAAGGTTTCCCACCAATCTTTGACATGGGGAATGACTTTGAGGAGTGCAAAAGTAATCGTTTTTCTATTCGAAAAGTTATGGACAGAAAAATACCCTTCTATTAGATTCAACCACTTGTCTACAAAATCTACATCTATCTGATCTTCAAATATAGGAATATCGAAGTTTATTTCTACCTTGAAGGGGGCAGTGCCTCCACTCGAAGAAGATGCATCGCATGTTGGTAGCCGCCAAAGGATTTGCGTGAAACTATCCATCATCTCATTCCTTTGTTGAGTGAGGGCTTCCTCAATCAATAGTTCGAAAGGATATCCTGTCCCATCATCTTTATTTTCTCCTGCCATGAGAGGTTGCATGGGCATGCGAGAGCTTTTTTCCTCAAGAGAAACAAGCTCGAGACCCAACTATTTGCACTCTGACCTCATTGGGGACATGCATTAAGATGACAAGGCGCAGACCGCTCTGATAGCACTGATCCAAATTTTATGAGCAGAACGAAATGAATATAGATTATTAATAGGTACTTAACACAAAATAACAGAGATACAGTAAAACTAGTTTTCTATTCAATAAGGAAATAAGCTGAAACTATAAAATGCAACGGTAACAAGCTTGTTGGAATGTTGGCGGCTTATCTCTGAGAAGAGATATGATGGATGCACTCATTCAAAAGAAGATGAGGCTCTGAAGGTCGTTTTACAATAAACAGGAATGCCCAAAACCCTAGACATCAAAAAACCTAACCCTAGGAGATGAAGCGCCAAAAGTCATGTGGGCCCCGTTTGGGTAAGTTAATACATTAACTTCCCGGGGTTGTAATTTTTGAATATGATCTCCGTTTTAGGCGTATGATAGCCCGTTGGAAAGGTATCATCGAGGAGATTCATTTTTGGGGCTCAATCATGCCTTTGGATATCATTTAGAAGCTCGATCCTGAAAAACCTTCATTTAGGCCCTCAAAATGGCCCCAGAAGTTAAAACTGCTAAAAATAGTAAATTGCCAAAAATTGACATAAAACTATTTTGAGCCATATGGAAACGGTGGTTGGCCACCGATATCCACCAGGATCAGTTAATGTATTCCACGTCTTAAAATCGACATGGCGCCCACAAGGTCTCAAAGGATCTTCTTTGGTGCACATTGTGTAATCTCCATCTAACTAGCTATCTTGCACTGCACTTCTGTTAATTAAATTTCTTGTGAAATATGCTCTGGTAAGTTCAAAGTACCCCATGGATATGTTCGATCAAATATAGTGGCGTGCAAATTTAGTTTCAGATCATCAAAATCTGATGATGGAAATCATTCTAAACATTGTCATGAAATACACTCTCATCTTAAAAAACACTTCGGAGTCCCTGCAGTTATTTTTAAACAACCTATTGAGTTCATTTTGAGTTTTCTGGTGCACTCTTTCTGTTCCATATATTTGGACTCCTCCAAAGAGGTGCACAGGATGGATCAAGAGGTTTCAAATTTTGATGGATTTGTAATATCGTTAAAGATATGCATTGGCAATGTTTGGGTGAACTCTGCAGTAAAAAGTGTTTAGTGTTAAATATCATACTTGTGACATTCTTAATGGGATATATATCCAATTCATGTTATCTTCTAGATGGTTTCATCATTACTACTTCATTTATTCTTGTGTGTTGACAAAATGTACCCCCTTCTATGCAATGTACAATTCATTTATCAGGGCTTCCAGTCCACTCGATTGGCCATGAATCTCTCAGTTGGGGACTCCGGGAAATCTCAGTTTCTCCATGGCTGCTCAAATCAACCTTGACAAGGCTATTGAGTCATTTCCTTAATAGGAAAACACACTACAGGATTAAAACCCATTTTTATAAGCACACATGTCATATTTCCATCATAAACATATCCTAATAATGGTTGTCTTCAAGCACAACATGAATGGTTCTCTTCCCAACACTCACATCTTCTCTTGTTTCCCAAAAAACACATGTAAAAACTATCTCATTTTTCCATATGAATTTCCCTCTTCTACTTTTCTTGCTTGACTCTTACTCTTCCCCAAAAGAATGATTACACTGAACCCATGCTGTCATAAATGAGTGAGATGAATTCCTCACCCAACATCTTACATGAATTCAATGATTGTCTTTGGGGACACTCAACAACAAATAGAAGGCTCACTCAACAATCAAGTCGGGAAAAAGGTTTGGAATTTAAAACATGTGAATAAAATCATCTTTAAACCCCTCTCTTTTGGAATCATATCCCCCCATTGGTATTGTCCCTCTTGCATTAAAACCAACAAATAATATTTTTATTAATCATTTCAATGTTCATAATACATATTTTGTCCCTTTGCCATATTAATCAATACATGATCTTTGCCCCAAACATATCAACTCACCAGTCTAAATAATAATTACACAATTACATTATAATTTGTGGGAATTAAAACTGGGGATGTTACAGCCCTTCCCCCTTATCTTTTGCATTTTCCTCGGTGCACAACACCCCATGATGTGCATACATTTACAATGCCATGATTTTCATCCTTTAATCAACATATAGGCTCTTTGGCCTAACATCACACATGCATTCTAGCCCAATACATACATACATAGGAACTCCAGCCCAAAAACATGTATACATAGGCACCTTGTCCCCCAAACCATACATAATGATTTTACAAATCATCATTCTTACAAAAATTCCAACTGACAATCTCTCCAAAATCCACTGGTTTTTTTCCTATAGTTGTCTTGATTCCTCCAACTATATTCCTCTCTTACCTGCCCAACCCAAGGAAGGTAGCCCCTTCACTGCTCATTGTCCCTTGACCAACCCAAGGACTGTACCCCCTTCACTGCTCATAGTACCTCACGAGATAAATTGAAAATATGATAAAAAAATGAGTTTTCTTCCTTTCCCTCTAAAACTATTTACCCTTATGGTTGACATCATCATCTTGAATCCTATTGGTTCTTTTAAAGTTGATTTTGATAGTACATTTTTTGTGTTGAGGCCTACTTTTGACTTCAAAATTTCCCCAATGATTGTAAGAAACATATTGCATTTTAATCCATTTATAATGTTTTTAGGGAGAGTGCCAAAGATGAGAAATCTAAAGGAGAAACAACTTGCATTAGCTAGAAGATGTGAGGAAAACATTGTTGAACATTTTTTTTTCAATTAGTTTTCATGACTGCTTCATTGGTCTTTTTCCCTCGGGTATTTTGAGCACCACTAGGAGTACAAGTCTAAATTCTGTGAATATTCCCACAATACCCAGCACATTAACTACCTTGATAGTTCTTAATTCTTTCTTTGAACTTCAAGGATTAAATCCAATTGCAATTGTAACATTTTTGCAATATGAATATGTCAATGCATCTCAATAACCAAGCAAGGTAAGCAAATACACAAGAACTAGAAGCATAGGTGGGAATGCAAGAAGCATCATAGGCACCAGAAATAGAGATAGAGATGAAAACAAAGATAACATTTCAAGCATCCAAGTAAGAATTCCAAATCCAAGGCTAAAAGGAGATCTACCAGTTGACTAAGAATATTGAATAGACCAAGAAAAAGTAGCTAAGACAAGGGCAAGAAAAAAATATTACAAAATAAGAACCATACCCATATCACCCATATCCACTCAAGTAAAAGAAGTGAATAGTGGAAATGGTAGACTGATAGATAAACACAATTTCCTGAATGGTATAACTAATGGATATTAGGAAAAAGATCTTCTTACTTTGGGTGTTAACAAGTATATTTCCCAATAACTTAGTCTGTGAGGAGGAAAATGTGTAGCGAGTTCCATGTATAGTAGGTAGGGACAAATCATAGTGACCTATGTTATGGAAAGTAGAGGAAAATACTTCTTCAGTTGTGAAGTAAAAGACACAATTGAAAACAAGGGAAAGAGTAGCATCCTCTTAGGTTACATAACTAATTTCAGTGCAAAAGTGAGATTGATAGCCCATTTTAGATTACTAGTTGCAATAGAGACAATGGTATTATAGCTAACAGTGCATTGCCTAACATACCTTCTATGTCCTTTAGTTTGATATCCTAATCCAACACACCTTAATTCTCCTTGAATATTTGTTCCATAAAGCCCTTATGGACAGGTAGTTATTTTTGCAGTTTACCCACAACTAGTTTTGGATCTACTAGTTGTAGTGCTAGTTATCAATACCAATGAGAAAAATGTTAGAACAAGCTAGTACTGTGTACAAATTGAAACTCGATCATTAACTAGATTTGGATCTACATCTTGAGTATATAAAACTAGAGTATCTAGAATTTGATGATCTGAAATTGGATCTTCAACCATAGATAATGCCTTTGCTCTTGTCTTTTCCTCAAGTACTACTTATGGAATTCAATTTGGATGCAAGTGAAGGGAAGACATGATTGGTGAGGATGCTAGGAAAACTACTAGTTTATATGTTTCAATGGGTTGTATGTAAGTAGCTTCTTCGTGAAACAACCTATGCTCTAGCTAGCTTTCCCTTTATCATTGAAACTAGGTCAACTCAATCTCGATCTACTTAATATAGATATAAAACAACATGAAATAGAGCTGCCATTGGGACTTTGCCAACCCAATCTCACACTATTATCTTTCAAACTTTCTCAAATACTTTCTTTGATGCAATAATCCACATTTTAGAAACAAAACCAGACATAACTATAGGTATTTCACCAGTGAACCATCCACATATATTCGTGTCTTAAAAAGGGAACCCTTTGCACCTTTTCACATTTTAGAAACAAAACCAAATGTTGTGTGTCAAGCCTTAGAAGCCTATAACCCTAGTTTCCATTTGGTACGTCGTCGAATCCCAGACCAAGAAAGACCTAAAAATTACCTCCATTGAAGCTTAGATTTTCTAGAAGTTTGGTTTGGTGTTTGAACAAAGATAGGTTTTTTGCAGGGTCGAAGAGCATAAAAGTAACGTGATAGAAATATTACAACAAGAGTCCCAAAAATATTTGGTACCAACATTACAACTGTCAATTTCAGTTTGTTAACAGATACACTTGGGCGTAAAATGTGCAAAGCTGGCATTGACCCACCACCCCAACCCAAGTGCCAAAGCCCAATGCACCTTTGCACAACGAATAACATTTTAGATAATTACATTTTCACAAAATAACAAAAAGAGAAAAGAAAATAATGTTAAGCCAAAGCATGGCTTACCCAAAAATTAGGAAGTACTCCAACTCTTTTTACTTTTGAATTCGTATACAACCACAATTGATTATGTCAATAGGAATACGCCTATTGGAAATGGGCACAATTCATGATCTTTTAATTATAAATTCTAATATTACGGCTATCAATAGAAGATGTTGGCATATTCTTCGTCGTTGTTCCAAATAAATGAATGAGATTTAATGTTCATAACTTCCTC